>CM035792.1:12223923-12363923 GCA_020466265.1 Siphamia tubifer | reverse complement strand
CAGTTTTGTGTCGGGAAGACTTTGCTAGTACTGAAGTTATGACTCTTACTGGTTCATTTTAGTACAGGATGATCCAGTATGTGTAAGGCTGACTGAAGACGGATGCTTTTGCCCAAACCGAACGGCTTAGTTGACTCGACTGTCTGGTACTGGCAATAAATTATACATATATTCCTATGATCGTGTTAAGATAAAACTGGTGTAAAATGTAAACGAAATTGAAAGAAAATCCAAATCTATTAGAAGGGGAAGATTTTTGTTCGTTTCTGTTACACCCGACGAACCTTTCGATCTTCTGTTTAAGATCGTGGTCATGAATGATTCTTTTTTTTTTTAAACTCTGAGATGAGCCTCTTGGCATTTTTAATGTCATGTACTTCCCTTGTACTTGACATCCGGCACAAAATAAAATAAAAACAAACCCCAGTTAAATAAAGATCGAAAGCAAACATTCTAAATTTACATCTGGAGGATTAGTTTGGTCGTTTTTTAAACTTGTGCAGCTGTCAACACATCGTACAAGCACTACTGAATTGGTCATACAAACAGAATTGTGTGTGTAATCTGATTTAAATGATGTGTTTTTAATTGTTTTATTCAATGGCATTCTAGACAGAGGGATGAATACGCTAAATTGGGTTACACATACACAATGCTGGCAGTATGACGAATTCCTAGTGGGCGTTAGTCTCCACAAGATTTGGAGATAGTGACAAACATACAGCCTTGCCTCGCACTTGAACAAACTATAAGGTGGGTATATGGGACCCAAACTTTGTCTAAACTGGTATAAACATCATCTGTATTTTTTAGTACATTTTATGACTTTTTAACATTTTCTTCACCTATGCTCAGTCTATATATAGTTTATATTTAACATATAAATGTAATATAAATAACATATATTTAAACTGACTACTTCATGCAGCCCATTCAGGGAGAGGAAGGAGTGAAGAACTTCTGGTGTCTCCCCGCAACCCCTTTGTACGCAGCACATACTTTTTTAATTTAGTAGTTAGTTGTTTAGTGCTGCCTTGTTTTTTGTTGTTGTTTTTTTAAACTATGTGTTTTTAGCAATTTGCTTTTATGGATGTGATTTTATGCTGGGTTTATCTATCTATCTATCTATCTATCTATCTATCTATCTATCTATCTATCTATCTATCTATCTATCTATCTATCTATCTATCTATCTATCTATCTATCTATCTATCTATCTATCTATCTATCTATCTATCTATCTATCTGTCTATCTGTCTGTCTGTCTGTCTGTCTGTCTGTCTGTCTTACTCTAAATTTCAGCATCTTTATTTAATTACATTTTTTTCATTTTAGACTGAAGTGAGCTGAATGCATCGCCATTTTACTCTGTATATACTTAAATTGAAGAAATATAGAGTTACATTTTCAGCCTAAACTGTAATATTTCTTCTATTAAATTCAAGGAACTCATTCCCAACTGACGAGTCTCTTGATCTCTTCGAGATTCTCTCAGCTCTACTGCTCCCAGTACGTGTTTGTCCGATTGATTGCCTCAATTATTTTAAGTTGACGAACTTAAAAATATAAAATTTTCCAGAACTTCAAATTTAGATGCTTATTAAAGTAAACATAACTTATTAACTTAGTATTCTAAGGCCCTACTGGGAGCCAAAGTCATGGTTCAGTGTCTTTGTCCAAGTACACTTGGACATGTGGACAGCCGGAGCCGGGACGTGAACCTCTGACCCTTCAGTCATTGGACAACCCATTCTACCAACTGAACCACAGTTTTGTGCTACTTTTTTGGGTGTGATAGATATTGGTGGTTATTCACAGTTCCTTTTGAAATTTTATTTCCTCATCTACTTCATCAGTTAAGTTTTTTTTTTTTTCAATCATCCTTATTTGAAACAATAGAAATAACAGTACAATATCATCAGCATTTAATGACTTAATTCCACTAACTTGTACCTCATCTACTGTATGTTGTTAAGTTATCTTCAATTATATATATCGTCATCAAATTTGAGTTGTCAAACAAACTATTCTAGATTCTATTGCAAGAAAAGAGAGTGAATTTAACACATTTTGGCACATTTTCATCCTGAGCTCATTTTTAATTCAAGCCAGTCTGGAGAATGACCATAATGATTGTTCCCCTTCACAGTTTGTTTTTGGGATGGTTAAACCCTCTCATTGCCGTCCCTGTCCCCCCTGCCCAATTCATATTCTTAGTTCTCTTTAGACATGTCCTAGAACAGTGTGAGTAGTCATAAGATCCTAGAGAATAGAGGCCCTCTGACATCACAATTGGCATCAGCATCTGCATTGCTTTGTCCCCCTGGGCCCTTTCACCCCTGGGCCCCACTGGCCCAGTCCGTAATACGGCCCTGCTCGTAACTATGTGTTCCATCGCTGCTCCTTATTTTGACCAGGTCTCCCTTGTAAAAACAAAGGTTCTTAATGTCATTAGGATATTTTCTGGTTAAATAAAATAAAATAAAATAAATTAAATATAGTTTCCAACCTGGTAAGATTTTTAAAATATTTCTACAACTCTAGTTATAGCTGCAGTTACGTCTGTGGAACCTGAGGGAAAACAGCAGTCATTAAATGTCCTAAAACTGAGGACAGTGCTCCAGGTGGCTGCCACATCTCATAATTCAAACCCAGATGAAAACACATCCTGTCCTATTGATTGGGACCTGTGCAAGTTCAGTCATGTTTACTCGAAATCTTGCAGAGATCGATGCTGACACATCAGTAAATTGAGTTTTGAGCACCATGGCTGCACATGTAAAGATACCAAACTGAAATCTGAGCATGGCAGATTTACGTATGATATAGAGGATCAGGAGCTCTGCCTCGTTCAGTGTGTTTCACTATTTATAGAAATGATTCTAGGATACCTTCAGATTCTTTTCTATCCTTGACTGGGAAATGGAAATGTTAATATGCAAAAGGGAATCTTATTGAACCAGTTCCATTTTATCTCTTTGTCTCATCTGAAACCATGCACAGGATTCACAGCATCCTTACGTCTCTCACAGCGGGATATAATCCAAAGCATGAACAAACGCCATACATTTGTTAATTTATACATTATTTATGAACTCATTAGAGCTAAAAAACAAGGAAAGGATTCACTCAAATTGCATTTATGGAGCTAATATATTTGATGGAAATAATGTATTATCTCTAGAGAAAAACAGCTTATGTAAATCAAGAAACCAAGTTCTTCAAACTGCACATTTGCTAGTCACCTTTGATCTGTGCATATGGTGAACACGTGCAGTGACTCATCATTAAAACTGTTCACACAGCGACACACTCACTCATTATTTGTTTTACATTAAACAAGTGGCTGAAGAGACACCTGGTTTACATACAAGCCATGCATCTTATGCCACAGCAGTGGTTTAAAGTGTATGAGATATGATTTCAAGAGAATCTGACATTACCTAAGTTCTGTCTAATAATTTATTTAAAATAATAATAATTTTAAAAAAATCAATTTGGTGAATTTGTCAAATACCATCCTCTGAAAGAAAGGCCTGCTCTACCTTCCATTTTTGTTGAATTGAAATATCACAAGAAGATGAATCAAACATTAGCACAATAAATGTCATATCGGTATTCATTTTGAACTTTAAAGCTGATTTTTCTTCCTGTGTGAGAGATGCCAGAGGGTCACTTATAGATTAACAAAATTATTTATGGTCAAAATATGGACAAATATTTCAGTAATCTTGAGGTAGAACATTTAAAACAAGCTTAATGGTACGAATACTACTACTATTAATAACACTGGACTAAAAATAAAAATGCTTCCAGAATAAAACTAATGAAATGTTACGTGTTACTGATAAAGAAAACTCAAGTCTTAAATGTTGGTTGGCTCAAATTTCCGAGATAAGTCTTAGGTCAAAATGTGAAATTCTTAGAATGAACAAGAGAATAGGTTTTAGTCCAAAGGAATATTAGTCTCAGATCTACTTCAAAACACTGTCTGCACATTATGATCCATTTATTTTACAGGTTCTTTCTAGTGGAATATTTACTAATTCATTGTATACATGTATATAAACCTACATATATGTGGAATAACACACCATCATATACAGTATATTAAAAACATGAACTAAACAGTCATTTGTTTTCTGATTCATCTTATTCAATAAAGTATGTGAGATTTAGAACATATAATGTCTGAAGCAGAAACAACAACCTCACAACAACAACAAAAACACTGGAGAGTTCCATATACATTGTAGATGACTGTAAAAAAATAACAACAAAAAAAAACAACCCTCGACGAGGTTAAATAAAATCATATTTTGCAATATTTCGTACAATAAAAAATATATTACATATATTTTAAAATTTGTAGCCCAGCCCTCTAAAATGACAAGCTGAAATGTTGGCTATTTACCATGAGTGCCATCTTTAAAAAAAAAAAAAAAAAAAAAAAAGGCTTTTGTTGCCAAGTCAACAAATCAGTCATAGAATGTCAGTGACACTTTTAACTCTTGGAGGCTGTAGCCCAGAGTCCAAGCTCTGCAAGAGCACTGATAACATGTCACCACAGAACAAAAGCCCAAGGGCAGCCCCATATAATATGCATTCAGGCTCCTATAGTTCCATGCAGGCAAAGCGAATGGTATAAATCAGGAACAATCCAATGGTAGCTTTACCTATAGTTGCCTGCAGCATTGAGCCCCACCCCCATTTGAAAATCTGCAGAAATGTATTGCTGCTTTCACTGGAATCTCAGTCTTCCATGTTGCAGTCTTGACATTTACCTACTGCGTTGAACCTCCACTGGCTGAAAAGCTGACCTAGTTACAGTACTAATATAGATAGGTTATGTTCAGACTGAAGGCAAATGTGGCCCAAATCCAATTTTTTTGCCCGTATGTGACCTGTATTTAATCTGTTAAAGACACTTTCAACAGCATGAATCAAATTTTCTCAAATCTCATCAAGTCCACTTTCATATGTAGTCCTATTCCTATAGCTGAAATACATCAGATCTTTCACATTATCACTTCAGTTTGAATGACCAGGTTGAATTTATCCAACCTTTATGTACGGTAATTGAAATGTGATGAATGTCACAATTCTGTGTCCCAGGTGGAGAAGCAGCAGGAAAATCATACTTATTTAAACGCAGTTCGTGCCTACCTGTCACGTATTACATCAGAATCTCTCAGTGCATAATCAAAACTGATACAAGTCACATTTAATATGAACAAGTGTAAAGGAGTTAATGGAGAATGAATGATTCCACTTGCCACTTCTCACACTGTGATATTGATTACAATTTTATTTTAGTCACTGCCTCCACCAGATAGTATTGTGGATGCAAAACAACTTTCTTCAACTAAACTCAGATAAGACTGAAATTCTTTTCTTAGGCTAAAAAAACCCAGAGAAAATGTTATCAGTCACCTGGAATCTCTTACTTTAAAAGCAAAACTATCAGTTTATAAATCTAGGGGTAACAATGGACTCAGACCTAAGTTTTAACAACCACATTAAAAGGGACATATCATGTAAAATGCACTTTTTCATGTTTTTTCCAACACACATATGTGTTTTCTGTGTGATGATCAAAATTGACAAATGTTTCATTTCACCCATGTAATTTCATGCATAACATTTGTTATGAACCAGGATTAAAAAAAAAACAATGGCAGCCAAATAAGCCTATGCCAAATTTTCGTATGTTGCTTTGGTTTTGGCTGATGTTCATTCATATCAAAGCAGCACTTTGGCGGCGCTACCCATGTTCCAAGATGGTGGTCTGTTTGATGCTACCATTCCAATAGACCATTATGTTCATTGGCCATTCTGCTGTTCTATTTCTATGATCTTTTCCACCATTTTAAAATAGAAAATATACAACTGTCACTGTAATTATGCAATAACACATGCACATGGGTTCATCATACGCCTGAGATTAGAGCAAAAGATATGTTAAAAATTATTGTAATATATATCGAGTTAATGAATAAATGTTTTCATATACGATGTACTATAACCAGGCACGATATAAGGGGTAGTGTATGTACATGTTTGCAGATCGCAACTTTTGTGGCTCATGAACAAGTTTGTAAATGATGAGAACAAGGTACTCCAGATCACTAATATGTCAAACAGATGCCAGATGAATGTTATATTGTCATTCTTCTCTGTGACCTTCATTTTAATATAAAAATGTGCCTCTTAGAACATGAAGAACACACTTTTCATCTGACCTCTTATGTTGAGAATGTGTCACTTTTGTATGTAATAAATGTACCTTTAGCAGACTCACAGATCCCTGGTCATTTTTGAGTACTGGTACAATTCACTTAAAAAAAATAAAATAAAAAAATCTATAAAAAAACCTGATTTCACAAAAAAAATAAATAAATAAATCCACATTGTGCCTTAAGCCCTGCTGTCTGACTGAATGTAACCTTATTGTGTGACATTTACATCTAAGTTTCCGTTTTAATTAAAATTAAACTGTATATTGTGTTGTGAAATGCACAGCATGTTCTGCAAACAAATCAAGCAGTAGTGCTGCTGAGCAAGAATATGATAATTCAGACGACATTCATATGAAGTGCCAGCCCTCTCCTAGATCCACCACTGCTACATATGCATATTAATGATTAAACACTAATGAATCTCACTCCCAAATTGTAATTTTTTGACACAGGCTTGTACTTTAATCATATGCTGTCATCTGTTTGGCAGCATGATACAAATATAATTGTACAGTGTTTGTCTTATTCATGTTTTATCATGAATAAAAACCCTTTTGACCTACAGAAAATGATAGAATCATTCCTGTTGCAGAGTTTATTTAAGACACATGAGTGAGTTTCATCCATTTATATTGAATAGCATCCATTTTTATTTTGCAGGGATCCTCTTGAGTGCTCGTCTTCTCAAATGCACGAGACAGACAGTGCTAACAAGACCCTATAATGGAGCTGTAGTTCACCTATATGCACAAGAGTATTTCATGGTTGTTTTTGCAGAAGGTTGAAAGGAAAAGGAGATGATTCAGTCGTGTGTGTGTGTGTGGGCAGATTAGCAGAACTGACTGCATGTGAATATAGTGTTTGTTAAAAGGGAGGGCGTAAATGAATTCAGTAAGGTGTGATTGACGAAACTGAAGGTAAAATCCATTGATCATATAACATGATGATGACTCACAATACTGTAGACTTAGGTATATTATAAAAGTAATCTTAAAAAAAACTGACTTCATGAATTCACTCATTCATTCATTTAAACTAAAATAAAAACAAGTGGTGCCAGGCACAACAAACAGAGATCTCCCTCTGAAAATGTGAATCTATGGGTTTGGTCAAAGGTCATGAGGTCATTTTGGAGTCGATATATAGTTTCCTATTTGTCAACAACAGTTACTGAGTCATTTATGACCATTCACCATTAACACTTATGATCCAAATGAACGTCCTTCCCATGTTCGATTATGGGGACGTCATCTACAGAGTCGCCTGCAAGAGTACCCTCAAAATACTGGACGTGCTGTACCACTCTGCAATCCCTTTTGCCACCGACGCCCCCCCTCAGAACACACCACTGTACGTTATATTCCTTCGTTGACTGGTCATCACTGCAGACACGACGCAACATACACTGGTTCACACACATCTCCAAGTCCCTCCTTGCCCCCCCCCCCCCCCCCCCCCCCCCCGTGGTTTGAAGTCATGTCTTACGGGCTCACAAAGCTAAATGGTACTATTATGATCACTTTGTTGTGCATAATTCAATTACTGCATTATCTACAGTATTAATTATCCATTATCTCTTTTAATTTTATTTATTGGTATTATGATAACATTGAGATTAAATTGGTCTATATGTGGAACCTGAACTATGGTAAAATGATTAATATTTTCAGTGTAATTGCATTTCATAAATCTGACCCTCCAGCACAAAACCAGTCAGAAGTCTCATAGCAGTATTTCTCAAATACGTTATATGGGTCAAAATTATCGTATTTGAAATTTATGCATAAAATCCAAGTAAAATGTCTCCTGAACACTTCTAACTATGAGTTTTTTGTGAAATTCCTACTGTAAGTGCTTCAAATAATGCCTTTTAGGAAGGACAGCAACTGATTCTGACAGTAATTAAGTCAAAAACAAAAGAAAAATCAGCTCAAAACACGGCTTTCCTTTTGCATTCGCGTACTTCCCTGTCATGTTTGGTACCTTTGGAAAAATCAGGATTCCCTCGAGACAACCCTTAAATAGAAATCTACTTAATTATATATTTGAACCAATGGGAGGCCTCAGAACAAAGCCTCCTTGAATAAACAAAATCCTTTGTTGCCATGGCGATGTTGAAAAATTTCCCCTGATTGAATTAGCGTCACACAAGCATTTTTAATAAGCTTTCAGGTAAATATAAAATATTAATTCCTGAAATTTGACCCAAGTGACTGGTTTTGTACATGTAGCCAGCAAGAAGGTCCCTGGTTTGAATCCCACGCCAGACCTTTCTGTATGGAGTTTGCATGTTCTCTTCATGTCTGCGTGGGTTTTCTCCAGTTTCCTCCCACCATCCAAACACATGCATTGATAGGTTAGTTGGTTAATCTAAATTACCCATAGGTGTGAATGTGAGAGTGATTGTTTGTCTATATATGTTCAACCCTGAGATGAACTGGAGACTCATACAGGGTGTACCTCACCTTCACCCTTTGAGCTCCTGCAGCTGATGTCATAGGCTGGTCATGTGACAAGAAAAAAGTCAATGTAACACTGGTAGCAGAAACATCACAGAAAAATACAAATGTACACATTTTGCACCTGGCACCTGTTTATCTTCAGGATTTAATTGTGCCCTATGTTCCACCCAGATCACTTTGGTCACAACACTTAGAACTTCTGGTCTCCCCACGAATCAATAAGCGTACCGCAGGTGGCAGATCATTTTGTTACCAGGCCTCAGTCCTTTGGAACAAACTTCCTATCAATGTTAAACAGGCTGACACAGTTAATTCTTTCAAATCACTGTTAAAAACTTACCTCTTCCTCCAAGCTTTTGAATAATTTTCTGTTCAGTTTGTTGTTGATGGTCTCCTTTTTTATGTTGTTAATTTGTAGTTTTATTTTTATTTTGTTGTGAAATGTTGTGTAAAAACGAACTCTTAATTTACAGCCCTTTGGGGCAGCAGTGGCTGCGATATTGGGCTTTACAAAAATAAAATGAAAAAAAATGATACAGCCCCTCCCTCCAACCACCAACAAAACCTTCACTTCATCTTGGGGGGAGGGCAGTAAAAATGGACACCTGAGCAAATCATTTTATGGAAAATAACACCACATGTTTGGCCTGTGTGTTTTTTATTGGTGCTAATTAGTTTTGTTTGAAGAATGAAATATACTTGGCACATGCTGCATTAAATAGATAAATCAAAAATACACAGAAAAGCCAACAAAGTGAGTCTAGGAAGCATCACATTGTGCTTCTGTCAACTCATTCCACTGAGTACTGTCACTGCTCGGCCATTTCATCAACCATGACAAGTGCTAATGTTTTGATTATTATTAAGACTGAGCTGGAGAATCACGAGGTCTCAGTACCATTGGCTGGTGTATTTAATGTTCTGAAAACAGACAGCTCTGTGAATATAATAGAGCAGCTTCTGCAACCGCACTAATCTGTCATAATTGTTTGGACTCTCAAATAGATATATCTATAATCGTTTTGGTTGTGCAAGACTTTTTCCTTTTGGATGATTGGCATGAATTGTCAGCTTTTGCTGCAGTGAAAAAGTCATCATTTGAGCGAAAAAGAGACAAATCGGTGAAGTCGATTGCATAAATTATCGAGATGTATGACTGTTTTCATCCACTCATTTACTGCAAGGAAGTTAAACACTTTCAAACATAAAGACGTTTAATGAGGATTTTGAAGGCATACACAGAGCTCTTACTAAATTAGGAACATATCTACATGTTTACAACTGAAACTTCCCCTGAGCTTTTCTCAGATTAGCAGCAGGAAATATCAGATGTGCAGTTCTATATTTCTGCAAATGAAACACGGTTAGCATATTTTGTGAATAGCTCATACATTCACCACCTGTTCTCTTGGATTGTTATGTTAATTAGCAAAAGTAAGGAGGTTTAGGCACTGTAGAGAACATCCACTCAACTGTTTATTATATGAATAATTTATTTATCTCTACAGTGATAAAAATAAATCAATGGATGGAGGGTGAGCAAGTGCCTGTGCAGATTATTAGTAGAGCTAACTCTATATGTTTATTTGTTGTTGTTTTGTAAATTCTGCTATTTGCCTATTGTTGTTGTTTTTTTTAAATAAATATTTTATTGAAAATGATGGTATATCAAAGACAGACAGGGTCAACATTTCTGAAAACAAAAGCCCTTTTTTTTCAAGAATATCCTGGGCAAAACAGCAACAGATTGGCCGAGGTCTGCGCTCTCAGAGTGCTTTTCTAGTTCCACATGTTCTAACATCGAGGGGTTATTTTAATGGAGCTCGAGCTGTGACACCTGCAGCATTTATGTTTTACACTTCATTCATAGAGATTTTTAACACTCAGTATGTTCACATTAGGGATGCACCGATCCACCTTTATTTCTATCTATCTATCTATCTATCTATCTATCTATCTATCTATCTATCTATCTATCTATCTATCTATCTATCTATCTATCTATCTATCTATCTATCTATCTATCTATCTATCTATCTATCTATCTATCTATCTATCTATCTATCTATCTATCTATCTATCTATCATGTTTTGTATGCCGTTGCTGTTTCAAGTTACCATTTCAATGTGTTTTCATTCTTTTGATAATCACTTACTTGCATTTTTTTAAATCATTACTGAGATGATCAAAATCAACCAATAACGGCAAAACATGTTTAAACACATACATGGATAAAGATGTTTCAGGACATATAAACATGTTTAAAAAATAAAGATATTTATAAAATGTATTATTGACATCTTTGAAGCCTGTACGAAACAAACAAAGCACCAGTAGTTGCAATAATTTTGTCAGAATAATGGTGGGTTCTCTTATGGGAGGTCTACTCTCCCACATTTTGAAAACCCCTGGTGTAAAGTATTTCCAAGTATTGATTTAACCTGCGTTATCTCAGCCCTTCAGGCTGACAGTAGGGGTGTAATAGTGTGTGGGAGGGTTTCTTGGCACATTTTGGACCCTTTACACTAATTATTTCAACAGTAAACAGCACACCTGAATGTCTGCTCCATTATTACCACAGCGTAGCCATCTGCTGATGCTTCCTTCCAGCGGGACAAACAACCATGGTACAAATTTCACATCATGTCAAGCTGGTTTATGGAACATGGCAATAAGGGCATTCATCAGATCTCTGTGAAGATGAAAAATGTGCAACAAATAGATGATGGTACTGAGGGAATAAGGACGGAAACTTTGGAAAAATGGCTCCAGGATTTTAGAGAATCTATGCCAAGGAGGATGAAAGTGATTAAAGATGGAAGGATGGGAAAAAAATGGAAGGATAGAGAGAGAGAGAGAGAGAGAGAGAGAGAGAGAGAAGGAGAGAGAGATAGATAGATAGATAGATAGATAGATAGATAGATAGATAGATAGATAGATAGATAGATAGATAGATAGATAGATAGATAGATAGATAGATAGATAGATAGATAGATAGATAGATAGATAGATAGATAGATAGATAGATAGATAATGGGTAACTCTTTGTCTTTATGTAGTTCATGTCATTCTCTCTGTAAAAGTGTAACAGTGACGCCTACAGTACATTTCTATTGATCACACAGTCTCAGCATGTTTCTGCAGGACGTCCGTCACTACAATCCAAGGTCATGTAGTGTCAGTACCAGGGGGAGTGAGAATACATGTTCTGCTCCCACAATCTCTATCAAACTGACCTGCAAGTTAAATGAGGTTGTGTCTAAATTATCCACATTTCATTGGATGATAATTAAGGTTTTTGTCATAATCCATAAAATATCAGCATTGATCTGACTAATGAAACAAAAAGAGCCAAATAATTAAAACACCTTGTTAATTTGTATGTGTGTGAAGATTGGAAATGTTCAAATATTCACTACAAAACTATATGAAGAAGCAAAATAAAAGACATTTATTAGAACGTATTGATTGCATTAAGTCACTTTAAAGTCCTTTTTTTTTTTTCAAATCTGCAGGTTTGTGCTTAAATGGTCTTAAAGTAAAATAAGTTGAGTTTCAGACCTCTGATATTAATACTTTTGT
Source organism: Siphamia tubifer (assembly GCA_020466265.1). Lineage (NCBI taxonomy): Eukaryota > Metazoa > Chordata > Actinopteri > Kurtiformes > Apogonidae > Siphamia > Siphamia tubifer. The sequence goes on along the minus strand of CM035792.1, from coordinate 12,351,639 downwards.
TAGAGCTCCATAACTGAGTCATTCACAGGTTCGATAGATAACTTTCATCAGAACTTTGAAAGCTGAAATGGAGAAGAGTTACAGGTGAACAGCAGTTGAACACGGGTCAGTCAGAACTGAACACTGAACATACTTAAGGAGAAGTACAGCTATTTGTGTGGGAAAAGTAAAAAAGTAGAACTTCTCAATTGTAATAAACTACAAAAATAAAAATTAAAACTGCATTTTTCCCCCATGAATGCAAAAATACTAACTAATTAAACTAAACTAAAAATCTGAAAAGTTTCAAAATTATCCAAAATAAAGTCTTTAAAAGTGAGTTACTGTGTAGACAATGTTTTTGATAAAGTCGCAGTTACTCAGTTTTGTGGATATGGGCAGGAAATTAAAAAAATACAAAAATCACAATTGAGATAAAAAGTCGTCATGAATTATAAAGATGAGATAAAAAGTACATAATTTTAAGAAGAAAAAAATTGTGAAATAAAATGTTAAAATGATGGGATAAAAAGTAAAAAATTGTGAGATAAAAAGTAAAAATTATGGTATAAAACATAAACATTGTGAGATGAAAAGCCATAATAATATATAAAAATCACAGTTTTTCTCCTCCACTATTTTTCATACTGTCACATCTGTTTAGTTTGAAAAAATAATGAGAATATTCTGAGAATGTAAAGAGTATAAAGCACTGATATTTATGCAAAAATGTAGGGAGTAAAAGTAAAAAGTTGCCAGAAAAGTAAATACTCAAGTAAAGTACAGACACCTAAAAAAATCTACTTAAGCACAATAATGAAGTCCTTTTACTCTGGAACTGAAACATTTGGAGAAGCATCCACGAATCATCTGGTTAGTCATGACCCCAGCTGGAAAGTTTCTCCTGTAGGTGTAAATAAAGTTGACTAGTATCTATTTTAGGGCTGTAAAAATGTATAAATTAATGCAAATTAATTTAACATTAACATTTTTGATTAGAACTGAAATGAAATATTGTAGTGAAAATGTCCATTCTTTTCATCTGGCATTACAACATAGAAGAGGGGGGAAAAAAGGAGGGGGGTTCGACAAAACACTGAGTTCTAGCCTTCATAGAAAGATGAATATTTGACAGTTTAAACTGGAGTGAACCCTTAATTTGCAGCGAATACAGGAGCAAGCAATGTTTTGCCAGTGGCATCCAATCATTATTTATTAATGTTGATGAAATGGCTGAAAAACAGTGTATGACACAGTGCATTAAGACAAAAAAAAAGCATGTTCATATTCATAGGTGTAAAAAATACAGATAGTAATGAAGACTGAATCATGTTCTAAGCCACCTTGAAGAAATCTGGAGGTAATACAGACCTGTGACAAGTGACAGATCCAATTATACACTGCAGAAAACATTTTCCACACTTCAACGACAATGGTGTCATATTTGTTTTAAAGAAGCTGTAATGCAGTCACTAAATGAGAAGTTCATGTCAGGAGGAATGGTATTCATGTATATTTGTATATATACAAGGTTCATCAACACCTTTACTCCCACACAGCAAATCACTGTGTGTGTTGTTTGTCTGCATCCTCTGATAATAATGACATCGTTAACTGGTGTCCAGACAGGTTCACAAATGGAAGGAGAAATTACATGGAATATGTCAGAAAAAAAATATATATATATGTGCAATAATAAGTCCCTTTTTTCATCCTTGTAGGTACAGTAGCCGCCTGTAGTTGGTTGTTAATGCAACATGAACATGGCACAGGATAGGACTTGGATCATTAAGTATAATTTGAGAAATTGGTGGAAGGATTTTCAGCTGTGTTGTCAACGAATTCAAAAATGACCTGGCCATGTTTTTATGCTATTTTATTTATTTTTTCTTCTTCCCAGCCGCAATCAGACTGGTAGCACAGAACATTAAAGAGGGAAAACACCTCACTAAGACTATCTTCTATTTTTAATTTATTACTTATTTATTGAATTATAAATGTTTTTTAAAAAAAATCTGAACCAGGGACACAAACAAGAATTCCAATGTACCTGTTTTAAAATAGTTTTTTTTTAAATAAATTAGTCATAATAATAATAATAATGATGATGATGATGATGATAATAATAATAATAATAAAAACTATAATAATAATAATCGTCATCTTCTGCTCATCCGGGTTCGGATCGCGGGGGCAGCATCCCCAGCTAATTCTACCAGTTCTTCAAGCGAAATCCCGAGGCGTTCCCACGCCATCCAAGAGATATAATCCCTCCAGAATTCCTGGGTCGGCCCCGAGGTCTCCTCCTGGATGGACGTGCCGGGAACACCTCCCCAGGGAAGCGTCCAGGAGGTATCCTCACGAGATGCCCGAGCCACCTTAATTGGCTCCTCTGACCTTTGACCTACATTCACCAAATGTTCATGGGAATTCTTCTGGACCACCTTACACCTTTCCTGAACAGTTCATGGAAATTGGTCGAGTAGATTATGCATAAAGTGGCTGACATCAAACGGACAGACAGAAAAATAGAGAGAGAGAGACACGGACAGACAGACAGATAAAATAAATAAATAAAAATCAATGTAACATCAATAAGGATGTTTGTAAGGAAATATGACTGTTTTATCCTGCAGTAAATTATTGACTTACATTTTGTGACAAAACACACGTAATCTCACAGAGATATTCATGTGTTGAGCTCGAAGGTCTGAAACCAGTGTGATAGAAATGTGATTAGATATAAAGGCAGCTATGGTACATGGTAACACACAGAAAAAAAAACAAACATGCATGATCTGCAGCTAAAATGATTAAATCTGACTTTAATTGGGGACATTTGTCATTAGAAAATGTATCAAAGGGAATTAAAATGTGAAATAATCTGCATGGTGTTCCATCCCTGTAAACTTTCAGCGCATTAACAGAATGTATTCATGAATATAAACAGGGTGTGATTTATTTAAAAAAAACAAACAAAAAACAGACGGGGGGGGGGTTATCACAGAAAAAAGCTTGTGTTGGATATTATGACCCTCACAAGCGGGTCTGACTGGACGACTTCGCCACTTCCCGGGGCTGTAGACGTGAAGAGAGGAATGGGACCCCTTTTTACTCCTTTTATGCGACGTCACCAGGGTGGGTACTGGGCCACGTACAGCAGGTGCCAGTGGTCAGCTGTTATGTCTGCAACCCATGTGAGTCAGAGGGTCTCCCAGAAACTCCACAGTGCAATTAAAGTGGTAGTGATGTCCAAACCCCCCCCCCCCCCCCCCAAAAAAAAGCAAATCACACACAGAATATAAATGAGAAGCACTGGGCACATGTGAGGTACTTCTGCCTCATACTTTCATCCTCATACCCTGTTTGGTTCTGTGTTTGGGTATAAATCATGATCACTTTAAACTGAATGTGCAAATGTGAAGCCTCAGGGATCTGAAGAACCGATGGCAGTTGGTGATAGATCTGTCTCCAGCTGCAGCAAAGCCCATCATTTCAAGACTTTCCAACTCTCTCTTTGATTAGTTATATTGGAAAGATATCCATCTCCCTCCTGACACTCATTACATGTTCCCCTTCTGAGTGTATTTGCCTAAGATGAGGAAATCATCTTCGGCAGCGTCTTTGGACTCCATCAAATCCTGCTGGGCTACGATTATGTACAGGTGTGCATAGGATATCTATATTGTTCTCTTTTACTTTACTTAAAATTATTGTCATTTATTTTGTACTGATTGCACTGGTCAACAAAGAAAATATTTCCTGGAAGAAAACTCATGTAATTCATGCATGTTAGTGATAAAGAAAACTCAAGTATTAAATGCTGGTGGACTCAAGTATCTAAGATAAGTCTGGGGTCAAAATATGAAATTCTTAGAATTAACAAGAGAATAGGTTTTAGTCCAAAGGGATATTGGCGTCAAATCTACCAGATTTACTTCAAAACACTGTCTGCACATTATGATCCATTCAGTTTACAGGAAATATATTGCAGTATGAAAACATACTCGGGAGTAAATAACAGCTGTGTGGCACTGACACAAATGCTCAAACAGATTAGTGGTCGACACAGAATGTGTCAGTATCATCTTTCTTGCAGCCAAAATAAATACATTTAATAAATATGAATACATAAATATATAAAATTAAAAAAATACAATTTAAATACATAAAAAGACAAATAAATAAAAATAACAAATAAATACAATTTATTAAGAAAAATAAATGAATAAAAAAAATCAAATAAATTATATATAGTGAATGGTTTCATATACATATGAAACCATTCACTTCACAGGTTCTTTCTAGTGGAATATTTACTAATCCATTGTATACATGTACATAAACCACTATATGTCTCATTCAACTGTTGCTAAGTGGATTGTGCTAATGCTAACTACCAAGCTAACAGCCTATGATACATTCACTTTACAGGTTCTTTCTAGTGGAATATTCACTAATCCAATGTATACATGGAAATAAACCATCATATATATATTAAAAACATGAACTAACCAGCATTTTGGTCACTTTTTTTCTGATTCACTTAATTAAAGTATGTTTTAGCACATTTCATATCTGAAGGAGATACTTTCTAGAAAATAGAGCAATGTCATATAAATATATTTCATTTTTCTCAAAATAATCTTTCTATTGTCCTACAATGAATACACAGAGGTAAAATACTCACATGTAGTTCCATGGTGATAAACTAGTAGATCTTAAGAGGTCTTATTTGTCTTTTAAATAGGTCACAGTCTGAAAAAATCCCCACACAATTTATTGTAAATGATGCACTCAAGGACCTAGAGTAACCACCTAAGTATAATTTATAATAACTATATATATTATAAAAGTGGACCCCATTGATCATTACCCTTTCATTCACACTGCAGTCTCTAACATTATGTTCACTTTACTCTAAGGGCCTAATTTGAAGAATGTCCTCTGTTAAGGGACTCTGCAGGAGCTCAGTAGGAGACCAGATCTGTTCTTATCTAAGAAATTAAGGAGTAAATGAAATGAGTGGAGAGAAATATAGTCACAGTAGTTTTGGGGTGTAATATGTCTCCCTCCGTGACTTCCCAACTGTCAGATATTATGTCAAAGTCCTGCAGTGCCTTGGAAAAAAAAAAAAAAAAAAAGACTTTTTTATTTATTTAAATAACTGAACAAGAACAAAGCTGTGTCCTCTCTGCGGGCAACGATAAGACAGTGCACAAGGGCATAATGGTTTTAAATGTATTATGTAGTCAACACTAAAGAATGTTTGTAATGAGGTGTATACTAAAGTAAATGCAATAATGGTGGAGGTTCAGTTTTAAAACATACGGTCAAAGACAGACATTGAAATAAGTGATGTAAATGAAATTCATAAAATTGTTATTGTATAATTGTTAAATGAGGGGTAGGATTTTTAATAAATTCTTTTAACTTCAACCTGTAATGTTCTGAGGTTAGACCCAAATGCAGGCAGCACACGAATGACAGGTTAGCAGGGTAAGAGTCCAGAAGCGTGGGTCGAGTACCAGGGGAGCAGACTGGGACGTGGTCGTGGACAGGCGAAGGTTCCAATCCAGAAGTCAGAGACAGAAGCGTGGTCGAAGTCGGAGGCAGGCAGAAGTGGGTCAGGAATGGAACACAGGCAAAAACACAAGAGAACAGACAGATAATAATGCTGGAAGGTCTTAACATGCAAAAATGATCAGGCAAAGGACAGACCCACAGAGCAGGCTTATATACAGCCACCTGATCGCTCACAGGTGACAGCAATAAGAAATTAGGTCAAAGGTGACAGACAGAGACATACAGGAAAACAGAGCAGGGAAAAACAGAGAAAACATAGAAAAGAAAAGAGAAAAAGATAACACATAATCATGACACAACCTACTCCTTTTGAGTGGTTACTCCTTATTTTGTCCATTGTTCTTTGTTCTGTATTTTATTCCTTTTTTGTATTTTTTAAGATGAACTCCTTAAATAAAAATAACTGAACTGAAATGACTAGAATTGTGATAAAAAATGATGAAGGGGGAAAAAAAATTTAGTCTTGATAAGTACAAGTCAAAATGAAAACAAGGGACAAAATGTCAAAATGGAAAATTACCTAAGATTGTAGCATGCGAAATCCAGTTTTTGAGTTGGAATTCAGGGGTTAAGATTGTTGCCTTATACAGCACAGCATATTGATGAAATACTCATCCATTGATCTTTCACAGCCCTTCAGTCTTTTACTTACTCACTTCTTTAGTCAAAAGTGACTCATCCATAGCTTCGTGTGACATCACCGCATTGTAACACATGCTGCCATTTTAAAAGGGGAAAACAACAGTGTAGCAACACTAGACAGATAGCTCTGTTCACATGTCCTACGACCATTTTGATAAACTTCTGCCCTCCGCAAAAGACCGGTATGAATGGAAATGACCAGGGGTCCATTGAAGTGCTGTTCATATAAATTACTGCCAAGTTCTTGGTGAAATGACCCCACGACGTGGCCTAATATGGTGTGGCCAGCCATCTACAACTATCTAGTCTAAAGTCCTACCATATATACAAGAGAAAAAATTTGAACAATACAAGTTATAATACGAAAGGATAGAAGGATTTAATGTTCTATGTAAAAACACAGCTAAATACTCTACTCTACACAGTATAAATCATTCACTCACTCACCTAAAATATAATATTTTACAGATAATACACACAATTTACACATGGGTTTCATTTGTTCTTCAGCCCAGATTTAGTTTTGATGGTGAACATTTTAAAAATCAGTAATGGATTTTAATTCCAGTGGCAATGAGCTCCAGATTTTAGAGATCTTTCCGGAAAAGAGGATGATTTGCCTTGGTGGAGTCTGCGCTCTACAAGTGCTTTTCGACTCCTTGTGCAAGTAAAACCATCTGATTCCAGAATCAAGCGTCTGGCTTTATTCCTTCTTTATAAACTGGCTCGACAGTACCTTTCAAAAGTCAACCTTTACCTGCTCATACTCTCTAATTCCAACCCTATTTCACCTCTGTCCACCAGCCACAGCTTGAGTTTCCCCATCTCTCTCTGCCTAGAACCCCATTTTACTGAAATACCTGACAGCCATCACCCATTTTCTGTCAGACTGTCTGTATTTTTCAAGTATTCTGCCAATCTTTCACCTGTGGATGCGCCTACAACCACCATCAGTCTTGTGTTTCTTACTTGCCCATTGTTTGGATGCGTTTCCCTGGTGTGACTATTAAAACCAGAAAAAAAAAAACAACAGACACATTTTTCCATTCGTATTTTCCAGCTAACAGCCACATTTTTGCATTGTCCAAAGAAAGATTGCCACTTTTTTACAATAACATTCCTTCCTTCCTTCATTTTTTAGTATATATATACATATATATATATATACAATGTATTCAATAACAATGGAGAACACAGTAATATTAATGAAATAGCCATGGAACGACACCTTTAACACAAAATTAATTATAGGAAAAATATTCCCTTTAACATCCAAAATCTCCAGTATGGACTAAATGGCCCCATGTTACACAGCAAATAATTTACAAATACATCAAACATCACATCACTCTTTCAAACAGTCAGACTAATTAGGTGCCTGAAAATGATGGTGCCATAAAGACGGGATGAAATATTTTACTGCCTCTGTGCATCCAAGACTTCAGTGGAAGAACAGGATTTCCCATGTGTGACAATCCTTTTTAAGAGCATAAGACCATTATGGAACATTTTCTTTTCAGCCTAAAGCTTTTCACTAAGAACTCATGCGGTGTAGCTAACACTGCTCTGACTTTAACAGTCTGTTTGAATTTCATGCAACTCTCTTAATAGGAGGAGCAGAAGGTGGCTTTAAAATCCAAAGCAACAAAAGCTATTTGTGTGCTGTCATCAGTCACCTGTCATATAAAAGCTATTACTCTGCATACTGGTGTATACTGTGCATATTGTGGAGAAAACAGTTGGGAAGTTCAATTAAATAAGTTTGAAGAATAAATGTAAAAAAAAAAAAAAAAAAAAAAAAGAAGTCTGAATGAAACCTAATTTTGTTTGGTGTTTTCACTTATCATGCAAATTTCAATTAAACTGTAAAACCATTGAGGCAAGTTCAATGAGACGGGTATAGTTTGTATGATAGAAGCTAAGGGTGTGTATAATTGGTCAATATGTTTTTCTGTTTAACATTGATGAATAAGATGAACAGCAAAATATAAATCCTGGTTTTTCTAAATGAAAGGTTTGACAAGAAAGCTCTGTGCTCTTTCAGACACGTGTTTCCTGCTGTTGAAGACAAATTGCATTGGACTTGAATGCTCATTTTAGTTAGTATTTGATTATGTTAGACTAGGGGTGTCAAACATATGGCCCGAGGGCTCAATCCAGCCCGCCTAAGGATCCAATCTGGCCCTTTGTATGAATTTATGAAATGCAAAAATTACACTGAGATATAAATCATTTTAGTTCATGTTCCACATCCAGACCAATTCAGTCTTATAATATAATAACCTATAAATATTCACAAGTAAAAAAAAAATCGTCTCGGTAAAAAATTTTTTTTTCATTTAGTGACACTAAAACAAAGCATAATTACAAAAAAAAAATCTCAATAATCACAAGAAATATGAAATATTGCAATGGTCATTCCCCTTCTGGTTTTGGACATCACCGTTGGGTTCTGCAGTCTGAGTCTTTCTGACAGCGTGAACACAAAATGCCTAAAAGAGGAACTTGACGTCCACGCATATCTACCAGTCTAGTGATATACATCAGCAGAGGACAAATGAGTGATTCCGTGATTCTTTTCCATTAATTGGAATAAACAAGGGCAGTTTGTTATCATTACTTTTCCTGCCCACATTATGCGTGCGTCTGGGTATGGTTCTCTCTTCAGCCGGTGTCAGGTCAAACTGAGTGTGTGACACCCTTCCCCGGACGGGCCATATTCGGAGTGGAGTGCCGGGGTTCAAGCCGGCAGGAGCCAACTACCACCTAAAATCAGTTCATTAAAACATCATTGAAAATGGTCAACAATTTTTTTTTTCTTGTACCCCCTTTCACAAACTAAAATCCAAATAGGTAGTGCATTAACACACAATATACTTTATGTCCTTTATATCATTACCACAAAATATCCATAACCATTTATATACACATTATTTATAATTCACCTCATATAATCTGATATGATCAACTAAAGTATGAGTAAAGCATTAACTTGTAAAATCCAGTTGAAAATTCAATAGGAATTCTACTGGTATGAACTGGTCCGAAATGGTCTCTATTGGTCTGTCCTGGAGCAAAAGGTTTTTGAACATTTCTACTGGTAGGTCCAGTTAGAATACCATTTGACAACGGTTGAGGTCCAGTAGAACCATTAGAGCTACTGGATTAAGACTCCTCACTTACAGTATCATCCAAAGTCTACTTGTTCATGTTGTTCTTTGTTAATGTAACTTAAAGGAGTTTGAACTTTTTAATGTTTTCTACGTTCAAAGTGACTTTGACCAGTGAATATTGAGTTACATAGTGTTTCAATTTCCATAGTATAACAGCCAGCTGAACTCTATTGGTTTCCAAATGGTTTCCTACTGGTTTTTCCGCTAGGGAGTACATTCACTTTCACAACAAATCAATTACATAAACAATAATTAATAGATATGATCCATAGATATATAGATGAACTACTGAATGTAAGCATATTACAAAGAGGAGGAAAATAAACTAACCAGGATTCCCTCAGTTGTGGCGAGTGAGGAGGGAAGAGCCCAGCACAATGAAAGTGGTGTACGTGGGCAGAAAAATCAATGATGAAAAAATCATGTATGCGAAAAATACCAATAAATCAAATCAAAATTGTGGGCAAATTATGTTCAACTGAACAAGTTCATTCAGTCAGTGAATATTCACAAATTTAAAGTGTTAATATTCAGTGTCAGACGTGTCCACCTCTGATTCCAAACAAGACGTTCAGTGACAATGCATGGAACAGAGTCCAATGATTCCGAGGATCATACTGATGCCATGCCAATTGTACGTTCCCTTTAGGTCGTAGGTCGTGGCATTTTGAACTACAAAAACATTTGGGGCGTTTTCTTTGCTGCCTTTACATCGGCTACTGACCACACCTAAAGGTAACAGTCAAGCGTCACTACAAAAAATTTTACTCAATGTCTGATGTTAAGGAATTTGTCCAGACGCTGATGTTTTGCACGTCAGGAATGAAACAAATAAAGCTACAGTACTGCTGTATTAGTCATCTTCTGAGTATCATACTGTATAATTATGTGGAAATTACACCACATTTGAACTGTCTTTAATGATGCTAAATATATGAAGAACCACTTTAATATATTAATACCCCGGCAATTATATAAACACTCTACTTTCGCTCTTTTACAAATGTGTTTTTCATTGTGCTCTATGTGGATAATGGTTTTAGGGAAAAGTGCAGTGACTGTTTTCTTGGGAACTGCTTCTTAATCCCTCTGTGGTTTAGTTGAGGTTCAAAGCAGATGGATTACTAACACTTTCAGGGGTTTAACAAAGCTTTCATCCAGGTTGATTTTTGCATAGTCCCCAAGTAATATTTTAAAAACACTAACAAGTAGCAGCGCGGCTGAATAAATTGTGCATTTGACTTTTCGACAACAAAAACTTGAACATTGAATGTGAAATATCTAGTCCAACAATAACCATGTTAAGAATTGGAGCCTTAATATCACTTTCATTCACTTGATGTTTTTAGGTATAATGGTGCAACAGTTGAAAAGAACAAACTGAATGGCTTATGATGTGCCAAATAATAGTCATTATCTTTGGGTAACGCATCAGTTCACTGTGGGAAATGCTGGCTTTCTGGAACTTGAGGCCTTTGTCATTTTTGTTATCTCAGTCTGATGGCACTGTGCCTTGTCTAGTGAGGCATAAATGCAAAAACATTGTCTCAAAAGGCATTTGTCATGTTTGTATTGGGTGGTAGATGACTTATGTACAATCATATGAAGAGTTCATTTGCAAAAACAGATAACTCCATTTTTCTTTTTTTTCACAAAATGTCATTTTTTACTCTACATTCCACAAATTATACTGATTTATTTGATATATTATTTATTTCATTTGGTAAGATCCACTAAATTGAATAAATAATATATCAAATCAATGAGTATTACCTAGAATGTAGAGTAAAAAATGCAATTTTCTGAAAAAAAAAAAGAAAAATGGAGTTATCTGTTTTCGCAAATGAACTCTTCATATATTCTCTAATGGAACTGACACAGGAAACTCTCAGGTGAACTAACACTGATCGACTATTTTAGTATCTGCTTTGGACATTAAATGTGCTAAATCTTACATACTTTAATAAGACAAACAAAAAAAAACAAATGGGGTGGCACAGTGGTGAGGACCCTGGTTTGATTCCCACACCAGACCTTTCTGTGTGGAGTTTGCATGTTCTCCCCGTGTCTGTGTGACTTTCCTCCCACCACCCAAACACATGCACTGCTAGTTTAATTGGTTAATCTAAATTACCCATAGGTGTGAATGTGACAGTGATTGTTTGTCTATATATGTTCAGCCCTGAGATGAACTGGAGACTCATACAGGGTGTACCCCACCTTCACCCATTGTAGGTGGATTAGGCCCCCACAGACCCCTGTGACCCTAGTGAAGATAAAAGGGTTCAGATAACAAATGACAAAAGTACCTGTTAGCTCATGTTTTGAATATATATATGATGGTGTTCTGTAATAATACAAAATTATGTTTATGTGATGGTTTATGCATATTTTAGAATGGATTAATAAATATTCCACTAAAATGAATCTGTAAAGTGAATGGATTATAATGTGCAGACAGTTTTTTGAAGTAGATCTGGGACCAATATTCCTTTGGACTAAAACCTATTCTCTTTTTAATTCTAAGAATTTCACATTTTGACCCCATACCCTTTATCTTGGAAACTACTACGAGCTTACTTGACTAAAGCTGAGTGGAAGAATCTTTATAAGAAAAAAATTTAATCCCAGAGCCTATTATTGCTTGATATATGTCCAAAAAAATATTCTGAACTAAAGCAGTGGCCTGTGGATGATCCTCAGAGAAACTGAAATCCATCAGGTTCTTCCACTACAGATCCCTGATGTTGGTTATGAAGGGGAAAAAAATACAACCCAATCTGACCTAGTTATGTTCACAAGAAAGATATCTGGCAGTAGACATTGTTTGTGATAAAACCATTAAAAACTCAATTTTCAGTTACCTTCAGAGGTCACATGAGTCCTAACAACACAAAGCCTGATGATGAACTGATGAAAACTCTCTGATGAGGTGAAACATTTTCAAATGAAGTCCAATTCCTTCTGATTCAACCTTTCCAGAATTACCATGACCTGAAGGACCGACAATCTACACAAATGTCTTGACACAACATACGTATCCAGAGTTGAACTCATTTCTGGATAAGACCTTGTAGTAATGATGGAAAGTCACAGAACTATGTAAAGATTCTTGTGAAGATGGGGTTCAGGTCCATGTGTGAATGAGGTCTCAGGCTCGTGAATTGCCATTTCATGGTCCTGATGAATCCTGATGTCATATTGGAATGTGTGTGCATGAAGAAAACACTGATGTCACTGGTCTACAAGTAAAATGCTTTTGGAATAAAACTAATGAAATGTTACATGTGTTTTATTATAAAGAAAACTCAAGTCTTAAATACTGGTTGGCTGAAGTTTTCAAGATAAGTGTGGGGTCAAAATGTGAAATTCTTAATATTAAGAGAATATGTTTTACTCCAAAGGAATATTGGTCTGAGATCTACTTCAAAACACTGCCTGCACATTATGATCCATTCACTTTACAGGTTCTTTTTAGTGGAATATTTCCAAAACAGCACTTATGTCATTTGTTTTAAGTTTTCTCATACTTATTAACCTTTACTATCCTGCATGTTTTAGATGTATCCCCCTTTCAGTACACCCGATTCAAATGATAAACCTCTCATGAAGCTCTGCAGAAGCCTGATAATGACAGTCAGGTGTGTTGGAAGGAGGATACATCTAAAACATGCAGGATCGTAGCTCTCGAGGACCAGGATTGAGCACCACGGTTTTCGAGGGACAATGTACTTTAATGAACATTTTATCGAGAAGGAAAATGTAAATGGACCCATTTTTAGCCAAAAGGCTCATTTCCAATGATAGTCCCCCTGCCAGAAGGATCCTGCCAATGATACTGAAGTATGTAATGTGTGTCAAAGTCTGAAGCAGATACTTCCAAAAAAAATTGTAGAGCAGTGTGTTCAGACCTTTTTATTCAGTACATTTAGCTGAACTGGATCAACTACAGATCATAACACAGACCCTACAGATGGTATTTTCAACAGGATAGCAGTTCCATAAACTACAAATCCCTAGGTAACAAAATGAACAAACTTCATAAATAAGTGGTTTATCATTCTTTTACTTCGTTGAAACGGAGCGTGCTCAGAAGGGAGCAAGTGGGTTTGGAGAATGGAACAATACCAGCTTCAATGACCTGAGAGTGGCTGTTAATGCCATTTTTCACAAATACATGGGGAGTCTGGAAACTTTTTCCGACCACTATGTATTCATGTGTTTGATTTTGAATGCAGACAGAGTAATGTGACCCTTACATGCCCTCAAAACCAGTAGTTTTAACATGTTTTTAGAGTAAATCATCAGTAAGATCTCCTCAACCTCTGCCCCGTTCCTACAGGGTCGATGTTAGTCAATAAATACAACATATTTATTCAGAAGTGATACTGCTGCTGTGTTTGCGATACCAGTCAACTCCCACGTTGAAGTGAGTTGTGCAAAATAACTAAACTTTACCTTTTTAATTAGCAGTATAGGTAATTAGTTCCTTGGGTATAAGACGTATGGAGAAACTGATTTGACATGAATCGCGCTACAGTGTAAACACTTTGAATCTTACAGAAATGCAAATGGGACATTTTGACCCTTAAATCAGCAGTGTGTCTTAACTGTACAAGCAAATGTGCATCGTGTTATATTAAAACAAGTTCACCTGTGAGAAATGTGTTAACTTCTAAGACAGATGGAGTTTAAATATATTCACCATCAGGTGTGTTGTAACAACGCCTAACATAATAATTGCTCATAACTTAACATAACTTTAATAAAAGTTCACAATGTAATATTGAGTCATAGCATGAAATGAAATGAGTGCATAAGATGTCTTTTTCCATAATGTTATTAACTTATTGCATTATGAGCTCAGCTACATAAGGTCATAATGTAACAATGGCTTATGCTGTGGCAGAGGTAAAAAAGAAAAAGATACACAACTTTTCTTACAGTAGGCAGTGTTACATAATGAGCTGCTACTTAGCTGAGCTCATAATGTAATAAGTTATTACATTATATGTTGATTCCATTTTAAACTTTTATTACATTTAAGTTATGAGCCATTTTTACATTATCACAATTCTTTTGAAGCATTATGAGATTTGATTACATTGAGTTCTATATAACTAAACTCATAATGTAATAAGTTATTACATTATCTGCAAATACATTACATTATGCGCCCATGATTTAATTACATTATGACTTGATTACTACACAATGAACTTTTATTACATTTAAGTTATTACATTATGAGTTGCTACATGCATTTATATGTGTAACGTCCCAAAAAGTTATGGTGAAAGTAGCTAAATGTGACCTCAGGAAATTCCTACACATTGTTTGACCATGATGTATTTGGGCTGATTCTCATCAGGGTTTTGTTTGTTTACTGTTTGATTAAAACTGGGGGAAAAAAAAAACAAACAAAAAACAAATGACAGCCAATCGGGGGTGGTTTTCATCAGAACTTTGAGAATGCAATCAGCAAAGATCCAGCCATGACGACACACAGACCGAAGACGAAGATTAACCAGTTGATAAAACCCTGAAGGGAAAAAGGGCGATCAATACTTTTAAACAGAACAGAGGAGTGTCCGAGATTTAGTGGAATGTGATGCTCTTCAGTTTGAAGTTCTTCAGTCGCAAGAAGTGAAGAAATGCAGCTGAACCTCAACGATGAACAGCAGGAGCAGAGACAAAAAGATCATGGAACAAAACACCACAGGTTATTGATCGTATAAAAGCAGAGATTCTTACCCTGACCTCTCTGAACAGCAAGGATCCCCACAGTGCTGCTACCACACCATAACCCTGTAGAGGAGCAGGGGGAGGAGATGAGAGGAGAAGACAGGGGAGGAGAAGAAGACATGAGGGGGGGGATGGGGTAAAGAAGGCAGGAGGAGGAGATGAGAAGGAGAAGACAGGAGGTGGAGGAGAAGAAGATGTGAGGAGGGGGGGGAGAAAAGGAGATAAAGAAGACAGGAGGAGGAGGAGATGAGAAGGAGAAGACAGGAGGGGGAGAAGATAGACAGGAGGGGGAGAAGATAGACAGGAGGGGGAGAAGACAGGAGGTAGAGGAGAAGAAGATGTGAGGAGGGGGGGAGAAAAGGAGATAAAGAAGACAGGAGGGGGAGGAGATGAGAAGGAGAAGACAGGAGGGGGAGAAGATAGACAGGAGGGGGAGAAGATAGACAGGAGGGGGAGAAGACAGGAGGTAGAGGAGGAGAAGATGTGAGGAGGGGGGGGAGAAAAGGAGATAAAGAAGACAGGATGAGGAGGAGATGAGAAGGAGAAGACAGGAGGGGGAGAAGACATGAAGAGGAGGAGCAGAAGAAAAGAGGAGGAGATAAAGACAGGGGATGAGAAGACAGGAGGTGGAGAAGATGGACAGGAGGGGGAGAAGACAGGAGGTGGAGGAAAAGATGTGAGGAGGAGGAGAGGAAGAAAATTAGATAAAGACAGGATGAGGAGATGAGAAGGAGAAGACAGGAGGTGGAAGAAGAGGAGAAGTAGTAAAGAGGAGGAGATAAAGAAGACAGGAGGAGGAGGAGAAAGCAGAAGGGAAGGAGGAAGGGAAGAAGAGGAGAGGAGTAGAAGTAGGAGGTGAAGAAAGAATACGAGGAGGTGGAGAAAGTAGAAGGGGAGGAGGAAGAGAAGAAACCAGAGGGAGAGCAGAAAAAAAGAGCAGAAAGACAATATGAGAAAGGGAGTAGTAGACAGAGGGGAAGGAGGAAGAGAAGTAGAGGAGAAAGAAGAAATGGGAGGAGGAGGCAGAGGTGGAGGACGAAGAGAAGAATGACAAAGGAGTAGAAGTGGGAGGAGGTGAAGAAAGAAATAAGGTGGAGAAAGGAGAGGAGAGAAAGAAGAGAAACAAGAGGTAGAGCAGAAAAGAGAAATACAATTACAGACTAAACTTCCTGTAACATGTCTGTTCATTCCAGTGTAAAAGTGTTCATTCAAATACAATCAAAGTGTGGAATCATTGACTTTTCTAGTGGTGGAATTAACAACTAAATCACCCATTTTATCTGATCAATATTAAACAGTAAAGTAAAGAAAATCGAACCCCAGACCAATCGATGCTTTCTTAGCATATAATTCTGATTGTCTGGAAGAGAACAGCCTTCATCATTTTACTTTGTTTCTAGGTATAAAGGAGACTGGTGACTTTAGTTGGTTTAAACACAAGCTTTTTACACTAAATCCATGATGATCTGGACACAACTCTAGTACCAGAGTTTGGAAATAAAATAAAACTGGACTATTCAACTGCACTTGAGATTTTTTAAAAACTATTTATTTATTATAAAATATTACAAAAAAAAAAAAAAAAAAAAAAAAAAAAAAAAAAAAAAAAAAAAATTAGCATACCCAATGACATACTGTCAGTAAATTATGACAGTGAGGGGAAAAATATACCACATCAGCCAATGCAAGAGGCCAATATGGATACAAGTAAAGAAAAAAAAAATATACATCTATATCGTTGTTGAACCCTATGAATTTGTCAGTTAGCTAGCTCCTTTTCGAGTACAAGAAAAAGAATGGTTGACTATTTTCATTGTTGTTTTGATGATTATTGTGTGCTCGAAATAAAACTGAACTGATAGTATAAATAATACAACAAAAAAAAACTTGACTAGTGTGTTCATTTAAAATTGAAAACATAAATGTCACTTAAGTGAGGACTATTTTATCCAAATAAGAAGACAGCACCATACTTTAGAAACATCTACACGTATTTCCAAGGGTAAAAATAGCAGCCATCCTCCTGCCTCTGCTTTTGGAGTTTCCTTATGCAAATGCAACAACAAACATCCATCACATATCGGTGTGAAATCAATAAGGACAGCAGCTTCTTGAAGTCCAGATCAGCACTTTAATATTTTATGAATATATCTTCCACTATAAATATGCATCACATCATAAAGTGAACATTTGCTTCAACAGTTCATTTGCTTCCATCACATACTGCTGATGGGGTTTGGATCAGAACCACAGGGAACAATTGGAGAAAATCCACGACAACAGTAATGCCGTGTATGTTGAGGCGAAAATCATGCACTTCTGTAAGGCTTTCGTTTTATTTTTAGGTAAATGTCTCCCTTATGACAACAGTTGATTTGTCTGCAAATATTGAAGTACAGGGATTTTTTTCCCTATTAAATGCATTAAGAAAACACAGGGAGAAGATGCAAACTCCACACAGAAAGTTCTGGTGTGGGAATCAAACCAGGAACTTTCTTAATGTGATGCACAGGTACCAACCACTGCACCACGGTGCCACCCCCATTATGGGATCATTTGACGGTTTGCTTTTAGACTTAACTCTAGAAGCTCAAGAATAATGTCGTTCCACACATTTGTCATTTAGCAGCTCATCCGGCAGGTAAAGATCATTTTCCCCTCACTTAGCCGCTCAGTATCTACACCAGTGTTTTATTCAAACTCACCCACCACCTATTGCTCTGGGGTGCAATGGAAGGTAAACGTTTTGGGTCCTTCAGAAAACCCATTATCTGGAAATGTGTCCGACTGTGCATTACATACAATACTATCAACCACAACAAAACCACGATGTAATTTGTATGCAAATGCTTCTGAAGTAATAGAAAACACATACATTTCAATCTTTCATCCAATTCAGTTGTCAGGACATGATGTACTTACTGCGTTGACAATAGGGAAGGTATAGACTGCACTCAGGTAGTTATTAGCCAGGAACCAGCTGTAGGTGGCTAATGCCCACATCAGCCCAGATAAAAGACCTGAAGGACACAAGGAACTCACTGTAATTCTTGTAGAGTAAAAGCAATAAAAAGGAAACTAAAGGAAAAGTTTATATATATATATATATATATATATATATATATATAAAAAGTTAGGTAAGAAGAAGAAGCGTAAGTGTCAAATGTACAACTTTGTGTCTTCACTTATTTCACTACTGCTGTCTGACCTACTTGACCGATATTGTACGATTAGTACTTTCCCTGGGTGTTTTGTGTTTGTTTTAGCCGAGATGCATGAGGGTTTATAATTCTATTTTCACTCCATGTCAGTTAGTGACTCTGGACTATTTCCTTTTGTGCAACAACCGTGACTCATTTTCACTGCGTGTATATTATGTGTTATATTTATTCAGATGATTCTTATATTCTATTGTAATTTTTATTGCTTAGTGTTCATTTAGACTGATTAACTTTTTTTAAATTACCTTTTTGACTCTTATTTTAGTACTTATCTTGAGTGCGAGCTCTTGTTACAAGAGTAATTTCACCATGGGATCAATAAAGTAATCACAGTTATTCTGATTTATGGATTTGGAAGATACTTTTTTCCCCAAAGCAACTTACAGGGGAAGGTTAATAATTAAGCACTCTACTTGTTCTGCAAAACATTTTTAAATAACTGCAGTGGACCAAAGTGCTGTCCAGAAGAATAATGAACAAATTACAACAATAGATGAATAACATCAAAAATCTGTAATATTAAAAACAATAATAATAAAAAAAAAAAAATCATGAGGACTGAAAAAAAAATACAATAGTTTTGATCTGATGCAGAACCACCAGTTTCCCCCCCCAGGTCATAAGACCTAAATTTATAGTTTAACATTTTCCTGCACAAATGGCACTTTTATCCCATATATTTTATTACTCTTCAATAGTTGTACTGCACTTTGCAATGTTCTATATTGCACCAAATACCAATTTCTACTTTTACAAGTTTGTATTTTTACATATTATAGTGTTACATTTGGCCAACATTATCATTTGGTGCAGTGATATGGAAAACATCCAAAAAGGTGAATGTGAATTTGAAATGTGGTGCGATAAAAGAATGCTCAACATCAAGTGGGCAGATAGAATTACTAACAAACAAGTGCAGAGGGGAGTAAATATCAGAGAAAGATTGTTCTGAACCATCCAATAAAGAACCCTTGTTTGTTTATTTGGGCCATTTAGTCCGTAGAGAAAATTACTGGATGGAAAAGTGAAGCAGAGGGAAACCTGGAACCATGTAGATCAATCCCATCAGCCATTGCACCAGACTCACCTACAATGAGGCAATAAGGAAGGCAAAGAACATCCAACCCTCTGAAGTAGAGGATGGAACCTTACATTATTTATTTATTTACACATTTATATTTTATTTCACTCCACATTTTCTATTTTTTATCTTGTCATTTTATACTGATGCAAGCTGAGTGCAATGACATTTTATTTTGTAAACACTTATCTATCCAATAAAAATACACAAAAACACACTAGCCATAACCTCAAAAATAAACCTTCAGAATCCCAATACCTGCTGGTGGAACTGTGGGTCTCACTTCGGTAACCAACTTTGCCACAAACGTAATATCATCCACCTCTCAATACATTACTGTACGTTTGTGGAAAGTTACTACAATTTTAGAACATTAAGATTTTTGCCATCCCACAAATGTCATAAATTGGAAGACTACTGCTCTTACATTAGAGGCAAAAGTTAGTACATTTGTGGGATTATGTCTGAAGCTGCTTTTTTTTAAATTATTATTATTACATTTGTGGGAGTTTCTACATTTGTGAGGTTAACACACCCCTGTACTCATGCTGCTTGGTAGATTGCTCCACCAACCAAAATGCACCTGAATATAACATGGGTTTCTACAGCTGAACATAAGCTGAAGGGAGAACTTAAAACGCATACGCTTTTGAGAATGTTTTTTCTTGATAAAAGCATGAAAAACACATGAAAGGCATATTTTTCTGCATCTCTCTTCTCTTCCTCCTTGTGACAAAAAGGAAAATATGGTAAATTCTCAACGAGTCCACTGGGGTATTTTGACTCGCTGTCAAAATGGAACGAAAGTGGTAGATGAAGACATGAATTATAACATGTCCCCTGGTTTTATCCATATCTGCAGGTCATGTTGTGCCACTGTCTGGATACTTTGGCTCGTTGTCCAACTACATTTGTAGACAAGGAGCCTACAGCCTAAGGATCATAGATTTATTTCGCTCAAACCATCATCTTCCATCTCCTTCAGGAATATCCGTTCATGAGCAAGTTGTTATATTTGTCCTTAAGGTGTGAAACCAAACTAGGATGTTTTTATACTTATTCGATGGTTAATCCCTCTTGTCATTTCTGACTTCAGGGTTAATTTCTGTTCATTACTCTGTCCAGTCAAGGCTGATATAACTGTGCTATAAAACACACTTCCAGGTACTGTATGTTCATTTACAGGAACTGCGTTTTCAGAAACAGGCTTTAGTTTTTGAAACAGAAAATATATGATTTACTACATTATTGTCAGTATTTAGAAAATTTAAACTCTCCCACAGCATATAAACTTATCATTACTATACCATTATAAACATGCATCCTTGCACATCTTAATGAGCTGGGCATTTACTTTACCTTCCCCTGAACTTGACAGGAAGCTCAGAAAAACCAAACAACATCACATGAGCGTGATTAACACATTTTAGAACAACGCATGTGTTTTACTTGTAGCACTCATAAATCACACCAAGTGTGGCATTTGGAGCAAACTGGTCTTAAACACTTCAAACGCCTCCTCATTATTTCAACAAAAGCTACATCGAACAAATGCAAAATGAAACCCTAATGAAATTCACCACAGATTAATCCAACACAATCCATTACCCTTTTCACACCTATGTGGATGCTTTTGTAAACTGCTGTTTTCTTGAGATAAAACTGACTACAAACTGCTTAGCAAACACTTGGGTGTCATTTAATGGTGGATGTACTACTACAAGACCGAGAAGGAAACACCATTTGTTTCTGTGTATTAATATAGTTGTTTAATTCTTTGTTTAAATAAGGGTTATTTTACACAGTTGGTGTTTTGCATCTAGTTACAATTGTTTTTTTGTTACTTTGACTAAATTAATGGTTGGGTTTAATTTCTTAGTGTCATGTGCCTACTTGTGTTTGATTTGTGTTCGTCTCCTGTTTAAGCCCACCTTTAACTCGTTGTCTCACAAGGTCAGTTTTGTTCCCTTACAGTTAAAGTTTAGTTCACTTCAGTTTGGCCTTTTTCATTTTCTAACTTGAGTCAAAAATTTTCCTCGTTTTAACCACCTTTGTCTCAGTCCTTATGTTTGGTCTTCTGCAGACCCTAATTGTAGCTAGCACTGAAAAGTGTCCCAATTTTTTTTTTGTTGCATTAGCAGAGCGGCTGTTGCTCAGTTGGTAGAGTGGGTTCGCATCCTGGCTCTGAGTTTCCAAAGCTGCATCAGAGTGTCCTTGGGTAAGACACTGAACCCTGACTTAGGTTCCCAGTAGGACTGATAGATAGTGATGATAAAATGAGATGTCATGAAGCATTGTTTTTTTTTTAGTCCTCTAGATGGAGCTCTCCGTTCAACAAAGTTGAAATTGTTGAAATCTTCAACACTTTCTTGAACAGAGAGCTCCATCTGGAGGACTAAAAAGAAACAACTAATGCTTCATGAAGCCTCATTTTAAGATCACTCCTGACAGACCCTTAGAAACCTATTGGTGTATGAGTGTGTGTGAATGGATGAATGTGAGGCTAATGTAAAGAGCTTTGAGCACCATGAAGATGGAAAAGCACCAAGTGCAGTCCATTGACCATTAATAATTCTATCCATCTATATATGGGTATTAACAGCAACGTTGACACATGTAGCACAAGTCAACTTAAATTTTTGCACTTTATGTAAGGTGACCATATGTTCAGGTTTTGTGCGGACAGACAGCTCTAAAACTGAACTGTGTGGATGTCTGTCCCTCACTTACTACATTTTGCCCTGAAGCTAAAATGTATATTGTTTTAGTCACCAGTGGGTGTTTCAATCAAGAACGTATTTACCATCTTGAATGCAATGAAATGATAAAAAGCAGCGAGTAAAATTAGTACGCTTTATTACCTGGTAGGATCGCTCTGGAGTAAACTCTGGGCTTGTTATTCATGGCACAACAATAGATGGTGAAGTAAATGGTGCTTGTGAGAAAGATGCCGGAGCACTGGGCATAAACATAGTCAAGGTCTATACAGAAATGGACAAAAAAAAAAAATTGTCATGTTAAAAGCCAAACAGTAGAACAACAATATAAGCCATCACATACTTCTTGCAAGACATCTGCTTCAGACATTAAATGTACTGAAGCTTACATACTTTAATAAGATGAAACGGAAAACATGACTTTAGTGCTGGTTAGTTCATGTTTTTAATATATATGATGGCGTGTTATTTCACATATATGGTGGTTTATGTACATGTATACAATGGATTAGTAAATTAGTAAATATTCCACTAGAAAGAACCTGTAAAATGAATGGATCATAATGTGCAGACTGTGTTTTGAAGTAGATCTGAGCCCAATATTCCTTTGGAATAAAACCTATTCTCTTGTTCATTCTAATAATTTCACATTTTTACCCAAGACTTATGTTGGAAACTTGAGCCAACCAGCATTTAAGACTTGAGGTTTTTTTTTTTTATCACCAACACATGTGTGAACGTTTCATTAGTTTTATTCCTGAAGCATTTTACTTGTACACCAGTGTAATCATGTTTTAAAACAGGGGTGGGCAATCCTTGTCCTTGCGGGCCGGTGTTCTGTCAAAATGGGCCCCCCATCACATTAGGCTCCCAAGCGCTTCTGAGCATGCACATGACCACCGAGCATTTTCACAGAGTAAAATCCCATCAGTTCAGGCATTGCCAGCCAGATGTGCAATTGACTTGGATGCTACATGCAAGTAATACTTTGAAAGTATATTTCATCGTGCCTTTGGCCAGTAAACATATAAGCAATCAAATGCGTACGATAGGTTGGATATTGATGTTTGTAAGTTTTAATTAAGTAAGTTTATGCACACGAGTTGCCTGGGTGTTATTGTTCATTCAATGGAGGAAAACAATAGCCTACCTTTTGAACTAAATCTAAATAAAATAGAAAAAAAAAAATGGTAAAAAAAAAAAAAGAAGTTTACCTATAATTTGAGCCTTATATGATATCAATAGTAACATTTCCAAAATGCAAAGTAAAAGTTTGGTGGAATAATGTGAATTTGTAGAGATCATTGTTAATTTTGACTGCTGGTACTGTAGCTCATTTTGACAGGGATGCCCATTGTGACAGAACACCAGTATCCTGTATACTTTAGGCACTTCCCTCTTCATCACACCTGGAAACCATTACATCATCATCAGGCTTCTGCAGATCCTGCTGATGAGCTGATCATTAACTGAAGAATGTATGAGGAAAATAAAAACATGCAGGTTTCCAGCCCTCGAGGACCAGGATTGCCCACCTCTGTTTTAAAATGACATATTCTATGTACAGCTTTGAGGAAATATTTGTTAGCCCTGCTGGGATTAAATATACTTGTCTTATAACATCCATAAGTTTGTTAGAAAATTACACAAATTTATCACAGACATATGATCAGCTAAGGAAATGGTTTAAATGAATTATGTATGAAAACATGAAGTCTTAATTGTAAAATAATTTTGCATAATATGACCTAAAACCATTTCTGGGAAGCAATTATGCATATGTTAATGCATCCTGGAGGAATTACAACTCAAAGTAAGAGAAGAAAATAAGATTATGAGGAAAATAAACTCCAAAAGCTACAAAACATACATCCCTCTATTGTCTATTTTCAATTGTGTTGGGTGTGTGTATATACTGTATATTGAAGCAGCAAAATGAGGTGGTCATTGTTGCGCCGAGGCACTTATGAAACGCTTAAATCATACCATAAATGCTTGCATTGTGGAATATACTGTCAGGGGATGATGAATGGCTCTTAATGTAGAGGATGGGAATAAATGAAGATCCATACAACAGGCCCGACACGACGGCAAGCAGGCAGCCACTAATGGAAAAACATATCAAGAAGAAAGTCAAGCCGAAATTTATGCTGCCATACAAAAGTTATCCAATGACAGTAGATGGTGGGGGTGTAACCATGACGAAGGCATTTTGAGGAAAGCCACAAAAAATAAAAAAATACTGAAAATGGAAGCAGGTCCTAATCACCGCTGTCAGCAGAATGGACATTTTATCTTTCCCTCACCACAATCTGCAAACACTGACAGATTTGAAAAGCAGTTTAGACTGACCTTTGATTTGTTATTTTTACTGTTGTAGGTCTATTTCTATTTGTTTTTAGGTTTGCTTCCTGTTTTTACTGTGCGTTTTATACCGTGATGTTTTATGCTGCATATGTGTTTGATGCATCTATTGCTTTTGTAAAACACCATATGACTGATGCTCTTGAAAGGTGCC
The DNA here is from genome assembly GCA_020466265.1 of Siphamia tubifer. Classification (NCBI taxonomy): domain Eukaryota; kingdom Metazoa; phylum Chordata; class Actinopteri; order Kurtiformes; family Apogonidae; genus Siphamia; species Siphamia tubifer. Next base: position 12,326,977 of record CM035792.1, on the reverse strand, counting down.
ATTTAAGTTTATTATTATTATTATTATTCTGTATAGACATCTAAAGAACGAGGCATGAAGGAAGGTGGCTGAAATTGTTGAACTCCCTGGAGAGTTGTGTGTGTGAACTGTACAAAGCAACAAGAAGATCTTGCAAACAACATGTTTAGTTATGTATGCTACTATAAACTGTTATTTAAAAAGGTAGTTTCCTTGGTTGTCCTTGTGATTCAGAGCTGGATATATTATGTTATATGTAGGAAATATATGAAAGGCATCACTATTCAGGTTTCTCTCTCTTTTGTAGTCATCCATGAACATTTCGAGTACCTATACCTTCTTTATCACGCCATCGCAATCACAGGTGAATGAATGATAATGGCCGCCAAGGGTATGTGTGCATTTTGTGATTTGTGAATCAAGGTTATATTCATTTCAATGTGACATAAAAAAGTCCTCCATTAACACACTAAGATTCAAATTATGGAATTCAGAATATTTGTTTGTGCCCTATAAAAGGGTATAAACCTGTACATTTGGACAGTGAAGGAAAATTAATGCAGAGTTAAAACATGATTAACGAGTTATTTACATGGTTTAACTTTTACATGGGTCTGTTCAATGATTCAAATTTGTAATCAGATTAATCGCAGGGTTGCTATGGATTAACTTTGATTAATCAAGATCAAAACACGGTCGCTCAGTTCGACTCAAATTTCATGTAAAAATATACAAAACATGCTAAAATCAACAAAAAATACAGGGTAAAAAAAAGCAATGAAGAATTCAAAACCTATTCAAAAACTCAAAATCTGCATTAATGCATTAGTTTGATATAGTTCTACGTTTCATACTCAAGTCTATATTAGTTCTACAAGTGAAAACTTAACCAACTGCCTGTACTGTGTGTTTTACTATTGCATGTTTCAGCCAGTTATATATACATTTTCTAAGTGGAATTAATATATTAAAGAGCCACAGATAACTCAGAACCTCATTAAAACAAAATTATATCTCATAATCAACCACTACCCAGTAGCAATGAATAAAGGTGTTGATGAAAGTCTGAAGCTTCATTTGTAATATTTAAAATTATCCTGGTCCTGGAGGAGGATGTTCTATACTGTCCATATTTTCTCATCTTGGCTTTTGTCCGAACTTTGCCGTCTACTAATGAGTGAAACTCACATGAATCTCCGGGTCTTTGGTCGGACTGTGTCGATCCAGAACTCAGGGGAACTTTGCCCGTCGCTGCCTGAATTAGCTCTCTACAAAAATAGAGACATGGAATAATGAGATTATTTGAAACCAAGACAAACTAAAACACTGAGGGGGGAAAAAAAGCACTACTTATATTAATTGGATTCTTCATTGTAAAGTCAAATTAATTGAGACTTGCAGCAAAAACACATGTTCCACACATTTAACAATATACTCACTCTATCAAAGAGTAGCATTGTGGATTCTGCATATGGATGCAGCTGTGTGTTTGTTTTCACAAAGAAAAAGATGAGCCCGCTGGAATAAGATCAGATAAGACAAGATATATTTGCTGCTTGGGAAAAAAGAACCAGGGTATAATAAATTCACATGATAAATATCTATTCAGAGTATTGTTGGTGGCGAGTTGGTTTTAAAAAAAAAAAAAAAAAAAAAAGAAACATCACTAGGAAGTGGATAAAAATGTATATAAAGAATGCACCAACTTCTGTTTGACTGGATACAGACAAATTCACTAATTACACTGGTCTACAAGTAAAATGCTTCCAGAATAAAACTAATGAAAAGTTACCACTAAAGAAAACTCAAGTCTTAAATGCTGGTTGGCTCAAGTTTCCAACATAAGTCTGGGGTAAAAATGTGAAATTATTAGAATGAACAAGAGAATAGGTTTTAGTCCAAAGGAATATTGGTCTCAGATCTACTTCAAAACACTGTCTACACATTATGATCCATTCACTTTACAGGTTCTTTCTAGTGGAATATTTAATACTCTATTGTATACATGTACATAAACCACCATATATGTGGAATAACAAACATATATATAAAAACATGAAGTAACCAGCAATAAAGTCATTTCTTTTGTGATTCATCTTATTAAAATATGTAAGATTTAGAACATTTAATGTTTTAAATGTATTTAATTAAATGTGTGAAGCAGATACTTTCTGAGAAAAAAAGTAAAGCTGTATTAATGGAAAACCTGGGTTGATTTTTTAAACTTAAAAGCTTATTTTATTCTATAAAAGTAATGTGCATTTACACCAATGGAAACCCTTGGTTCATATGCACTTTAAATGTTCAGTGTTTATCTTATACAGGGGAAATGTTTTTATCGCTTTTTACTGTCACTATTGCTATTGTTATTGCTTCTGATTTGCTGAACCTGTAGCACTTTGAGATCTGCTTCAGATGTAAAGTGCACTACAAATAAAATTTATTATTATTTATTATTATTAAAGTTTTCTGGGCCGAAAGAACAGAAAATTACTTTAGGATGGGAGGTCCTGGAAAAACTGTTAGAGTAAGTTGTATTTGAAAAATACAGAATTCAAAAGCACCAACGCCTTTCTTCAGACCCCCCCCCCCCCAAAAAAAAACTCAAGCCTCCACAACACCAGAACACACAGTCTTGGTTTGTGCAGGTTCACAAGTCCTGCATAACAATTCACTTGACCCTGGCTCTTGCTTATTTTTCCTTTACCAGTACTTCAGCCTCTGAACGCACGACTCATGCATGACGACGCGCACGCACAGAGGGGGGCGGGACAAAGGGCAGCCCAGTTTGATAGACATGTCACCATTCAATCATTTTGATGGAGCAATTAAAATGATTGGATGGTATTTTCTTTATCAGTCCCATCTGTTCCATACTCAAGGTGTCTATATTTTTTACTTTGTGTTGGAGCATTTCATTAACAGGCCTGTGAAGGGGATTTTAAACCACATAGTTTAAAACAAAAGGTTCTAGAAAAACATCTCCTACTCCACCTTTAATGCCGTTTTAGATTACCATGTATATTTTCCTCTTTTCTATCAGCACTCCTCTGTACGAGTATGTTTTTATTTACATATATAGAAATTGTATACATGATTCAAAATGGTGATAATTCTGCCTAGAAATAAAAATGCAAAGATGATTACAAAAAAATGTATATATATTTATGCATCAATTTAATTTTTTTATTTACCATTGTGAATATTTTTTTTTCATCTTGTTTGTCCATATATTATGTTGTATATAAATATGTCTAAATATTTATATAGTTATTAAGTATAGATATGTACATTTGAGTGGATAGGTTTAGAACAAGTGTTTTGTAATAGTTTGTAAATGTCCTTGAATTAAATAAAGGTCTATCAAATAAATAGATAAGTTACAGTGTTATGCATGTAAGACACAGAAATGCACCTCCTCTACATTTTGCTTTAGTCGCACATGCTCGACCATCAGTAAAAAGGAGGCTCATCACAGCTAAAGTTTACCTGGCCATGCACAATCCAGCTCCACAGTCATTTAACAGCGGCCTTGAAACGTCCGGAACAGCAATTCCAAACCAGCCGAATCTACAAAAGACAATTATCCTCTCTGTATTTCTACACTATTGTGAGGGTCATTCAATAATGTGGCTCACCTTGAACTGGCCCAGCCCAACAGCAGACTACAGGTTCCCCAAATGGCAACCCCAAGGCTGAGGCCACTCGCCTTCACAACTGGAACCACGGCGATGTTCCCTATGAACAATAGACAATCACAACTGTCCACACCGTAGTCCATATATATTTATAACTAAGACATACCAAACATACCTCTTGAAAAGTACTTTTACCTATAATGGTTTCCCACTGTACTGAATGTAGTAAAAGCAGAGTCATTTACATTTTACACATATTTCATACATAGAAAGCTTCAGATATTCACATCACAACAAAGGATGTGAGGTACTGAATTGTAAAGGTTGACATCAGGCTTATTACCTCCACCAAGGAGGTTATGGTTTTGATGGCATTCGTTGGTTGGTTAGTTTATTTGTGTACAAGGTAACTCAAAAACGTATGATTTTGATGACAATTTCAGGGTAGATTAGTAATGGGGAGATCTGGAAATGATCAGTTTTTGTGTTTATACACACACACTTGTTCACAGCATTGTTAAGTTGTACAACTGTTTTGTGCTTAATCTACTTTTTTATTTTATTCTTCAGTACAGACCTTTGGTCCATTATTGTCATTTTAAAGTGCTTTACAAAAAAAAAGTAGACAGCTTAACTGTTAATCCTCTCTGTGTAAATTGCTTTGGGAAAAATAGTCTACCAATGTATCAATTTAAATGTAAATTTGAATAAAAAAAAATACAATAAAAAACACCAAAACAACACTATTGACTATGTATTCACAGTTTGAAGTCAATATGTCCTAACTGGTCAAAAGTACTTATAACCATCAAATTTGAGTATTTCTGGGGGGCTCAGAGCAGTGGAGGGGGCCCAGTGGATACAGGTTAAACTTGTGTAATAGAGGAATAGAAGCTGGAGTCAGACATTGAAATCATGTTAAGTTTTACTTTGGCTTCACACCAGTATTAATTACCTTAGCTGTGGTCTGCACCCTCACGTATATAACTGCTGCCCCATGCATATGCCCCCCACCCACCTAACAACTCGATAAGACACCACCTTTCATAAAGGATCCACAGTTATGAGTAACTCCCCAGTTCTTACGTACTCCGTGGTTCTAGAACTCTAGAAACACTTTAGAGACCATCACAAGTTTGTTCATGTATGACAGCGATTCCATTTATATTATATATTCCATTTATAAACACATTCTACTGAATAAACACTGATCCATGTCTTTTTTCCAACAAGGAGAAGCACAAAAAACACTCCTGTTTCCATCACTATCTCCTTACATTAGGTAAGAACAGTGCTCTTCATGCTGTAAAAGTAAGTGGAATCTAAAACTAATGAAAACTACTGGACTTCTGCTTGACAATGTTCTTAAACTCTGAGGACCGTTTTTAATGCTCCTGGCCTCAGCCAACTCCATAAATGTGTGGATGACAGACCACCAGATGTAGACCCTGTCATGGTAAATGGACTGTACTTATACACCAGTGGGTGCCCAAAGCGCTTTACAATTCTCACACACACACACACACACACACCGCCTGACCCTACTGGGAGCATCTCAGGGTTCAGTGTCTTGCCCAAGGACACTTCAACACATGGACAGCCAAAGCTGGATGGTCACAAACCATGGAACATTAGTGAGCTTTCTGAATGTCTGCCAGGACCTGCATAAAGTCATCCAACAACGATGGAGGAAGAGACAAGACACAAAGAGGTGACTGAAAATCAGGGTTATTGCACCAAATATTATCTAAACTTTTATCAAGTTACATTATTAGTATTGACTTTACAAATTAATATCACTTGCTTTTTGTTGCTTTATAATTGAGGTCAGCATGTTTGTCATTTTGACCATGTGTCGTGTTCTGTAAATACAGGCTCTAAATGATGATATTTTCATTTGGAACCTGGTAAACATGGCTTCAGTGTAGAGAATAAACCAAAAATTTTAATTTTACTTAAACACATATCTATAAATGATAAAATTGCAAGAAGCATTTTGCAACTGTGTCTTATTTTTGTTCCAGTGCTGTACACAGCAAATATGCTAGTGTTAATTTAACACCCCTAAAGTGTCTGTATTTGTCCACACTATGTCGTGCAAAATTAACACTTTTGAAAGTGTTAAACATTTAACACTCCGCATCCAGAGCCCTGAGGTCATAGGTCATCAGGGACAGGTTTATTGTGTGTTCACAAAATCAGAACCAAACAAAGTGAAGCATCATTCAGTTGTTCTGCTCCTCACCTGTGGAACAAACTACCTGAATACCTGAGGTCTGAGAAAAACTGTCAGTTCATTTAAATCATTTACTGTTCACTGGAGCTTTAACTGAAATTATTAATTGTCTTTTAAATTATTTTTATGCCTCTTATTTTAATTGTCTTTTAATGCATTTTGATGTTTGTTTCATTTTAATTCAGTCATTCAATATGGCGTCAGACCAGAAGTAATGAGTCAATTCAGCTGATATTTTGTCCATTTCTTTGTAAGACCGCTCTCCTCGTACCCACCAAAATTCAGAACGATCCATGCAGAATTGGTGACGCTACGGTACAAAAAGTCATGAAAAGCTTAAATGAGGAAATATTGTTAATTCATTTTAGTCATTTTTGCACAGTCATCCCATGGGCACAATTTAATTTACAGTGGGCTGGTTTTGGCCCATGGGCCTCATATTTAACCCCCCAGCTTTAGGCCATGAACCACAGTTTGCCCAACATGTGGCCTCTGGGCCAAATCTGATCTATATATTTTTCTAATCTAAATTGACACATTTTAAATTTTAAGATTGTTTTTAGATAGATAACTTATAGCTCATGTATATACTTTTTTAAATTTTACTTTAATCATTCACTGACTGGTTTACATTTTAATTTTGTTGCACTTGTTATAAGGACAAATTAAGTGTATTCCATTTCCCCCTGAACTAAAGTGAGTTTGACATTCCTGACCGAGACTAACTTTCTGCTGCCATTACCTGTGGCCCAGATCACTCCTCCAAGCATCGCCAAAGGGTAGAATTTAGGCGAATGAAGCATCAAGTCTGCCACAATGGAAACCAACCAGATGGCTGCACAGTTCACCCACTGGAAGAACATTCCTAAGAAGAAAAACAGTTAATATGTGGGTAGAAGCCACATTTACCAGCAGAAGAACAGACTGTAAATGTAGAAGAAGTCAATGCTTACCATCTCCTGTTTCGATTCTTTTAACAGGAACATAGTTGCTTCCGTACAGTAACACAGCTACTGCATTTGCAGTGATGCCATAGACTAAATGAGTCACATTAGTCGAGTTATAGGTGACCTCATAGACTGCTGGTTTGATATGCCCCTCATTTTGGACACCTAGGAGAATAAAAAAAATAAAAAATACGCAATCAGCTTAAGTAATTCAACAAAATATATCTTTAACCCTTGTGCATCCCTCGCTACTTCGCCCCGGAACAACAACAACACAAAAAAAATATATATCTATATTTTTCAGGATTTTAACCTCTTAAATGCCAGTTTAATAATTTTTAAATCTGAGTGATTTAAAAAATGTAATATTTTCCATAAGATAAAAATAGTCAGTGGATGAAACATTGGTGGTTTATTAGAGGCTTGGATAGGTCAGATTAGGAACCAAATGGATTTGATATCAGTATTATTTCTCTAAAATCCAACACTTCCTCTGGACACCCTCGTGTACAAAAAAAGAACTAATATAAAATGTACATACATCAACATGGTTTTTTGATTTGTTTCACAAATTGTGTGTGTGTGTGTGTGTGTGTGTATATATATATATATATATATATATATATATATATATATATATATAAATAAAGAGAGGTTCTACGAAGAATCCCTAATCCAAATCGTCATCGTTCACACACATCTGTATTATGGTATCAACAAGTTTTCACCCTGAAACTAAGAGAGATTATTTTCTTTAACAAAAATAATAACAACATACATTTTCACTTTGCTTTAATTTTTTAAAAAAAGTATCAATGGAACAATTCAAAAGTTTTAGATTTCTTGAAATAAGATTTTCCAGATCTACCATCTTATCCCACTGAAAAGTTACTTTTTAGGCTTTTTTTTGTTGGTGTGGTATGAGGTGGTCAAGAACAGATCCTATTAAATGGTCAAAAGGTAGGGCAAATCAAGAATTTCCTTTTCACTCCCCTGATGTGTATTTGCATCAGAACTGAGAACTAATTTGAAGACTCTAGGTCAAAGGTCACAATTAAGTTAAACATAAAATTTTGGATTGAACTTTTGAACAATTCATCTTTCAGACTTTGAATCAGCACCAAAATGCTGATCTTTCAATTCTGTATCTTGTGTGTATAGACTTTGAACTATTGTTATCCCAAAATGTCAGAGGTTAATACCTAAAAAAACTAAATGGACTAACAGAAAGATGAAATAAAGACTTAAATTACTATTATTGAAATACAGGAAACCTGGCATGGGCTTCACAATGGCATAATCATCACTTACACACATATGTATGATGGTGTCAACTAGTTTTCATCTTGAAGCTAACACTCAGAAACCTTTTAATAAAATAAAATAAAAATAAATCACCTTTTTTCCTTTGAGGAAAACATATACCACTGGAATAAATTAAATATTTAACATTTCTTGAAATTATATTTTCCATAAATAGTTCATTATAACTCACTGAAAATATACTGTTGAGATGATTATGTCTTATTTCAATTGAGATTAAATATTTTGATTACAAATTAGAAAAATATGCTTTGTAACATTTGGATTTTTTCCCAGTGCATTTATTTATGTTATGTTTAGGTCTGTACTTTTTAAGCTTAAAGTTTTTATCCTTTTGTCTGCTTTCTCTTTTACATTTTGTCCTCTTTCGTGCCAATACTTTATATTGCTTCCGTCTGCTATTTATTTATCCATGTATTGATGCGTTTGTATTTTAATGAATAATTGAGTAAGCTCAACACACCAGCTGCATTATTGTCAGAAAATCCAGTACCCCCACCCCAGTTTCCTGCTCTTACTCACCTTGTTCTGCAGTGTCTACGGTGCTGCTGCTCACCATCAATAATGTAAAAACAAGTACTAACACATATGCGCATTTTACTTGCAGCATATTATGAATATTTGTTCGACATGAAACCGATAACAGTGCTGCGAAGCCAGGCCATGTGTGTGTGTGTGCGCGCGCAGCTGTCAGGACGCACGCACACAGGTGGAGTTAATTATCTAATTAGTGAACGTGACACGAGCAGAAACAGCAGCGGTTTAAGTCAGAACTGTGGACACTGGAAGTACCCCTGGATTACACCTTTTTTTAACCCCCTGGAAATACATATAAATAAATTAAATTGAATACATAAATAAATACAAGCAATAATAGAAATAAAATAAATTAAATATATTTAAAGTAAAGTAAAGTAAAACTAAAACCTAACCTCTAACTTTAACAAAAAATAAATAAATAAAAGCATCTATTGATGTTTAATAGTATTTCATCACAAACAAACAAACTTTATTTTAATAGTTTATACTGTTAGCGATGTACACTTTTTTTTTACATTCAATTATCGTCTTCATTGGAGAGTGCCTGATGAAATATGTTTTTCAGACACATTTTTAAATTACGATTATGTATTCATCTATTTTTTTTAATCTAATGTTCATTGCAATGGACAACTTTTTTAAGTAAATCTATCAAACCTTTGTCCCCAACAGAGGACAAAAATATATTTCTGAGTCTCAACACGCTCATGTATTTTTAGTAAATTTTATTATTATTATTTTTTTTTTTTAACCAATTATAACCTAAATAAAAAGCCAGATACCCACTGGGGCTTCTTATGCATGCATACTCACTTTTGGGACCCCTGCTTGGACCGTGTGGAATCATTTCTCAAATTATCCATGCATGGATTAAATCCACATGGCTGGTGTATAATTATGTGCAATCATATAAAACTGATCAGCAGAGTCGTGGGTGTTATTTTATGTAATTGTAGAAGTGAAACGGAGCGGGTTATAACATTTAGATGGGGGCATAATTACGCGCAGACGCAGAAACAGTTCAGTGGAAGTGATTAGTTTTTGGATTTTTTTTCTCTCCTGTCTGCAACACAATAGTCTGCTCCTATGTATAGACTTGTTTTTATGCAAGACAGGACATCCTGCTCAGACTGGGCCTGAAATATGGCTTTCCTGTCCTAAGTGTTTCCTATATGGCGCTTTTTCCACTCACTTCTGCTCATTAAAATCCTTGTTCGAAGACACAGACCAGCAGGTGTCGTCTGAAACTCCCAGCTTTTACTCTTGTCCTCAAGCTAAACCAGGTGCATCTTATCCCAGTCACCTCTAACATTTAGATTTTAATCCATAATGACCCAAACATCCACCATAGACAAAACACATCCCTGTTCCTCCACTAATCCTGTCAAAACATAATGAGTTTTTATCTTTTCATGGTCATAAAATTGTGAATGGATGTGTCCAGACCAATATTTGGATGTTTCTATACCAATTTTGATTGGGAAATTAAACATTTGGGAAACAAAAGGTTAATTTTTCATCTCCTCAGTTCTGCCTCTGAAAGATGGTGTGATAGTGACTTGGAATTGTGACTTTTTTTTTTTAAATCTCATAATTTAGATTTTTTTATCTTATGAATTTGAATTTTTATCTCACAATTTTGACTTTTTATCTCGTAATTTAGATTTTTTTAATCGCATAATGTTGACTTTTTATCTCGTAATTTTGGCTTGTTATATCATAATTTAGATTTTTTTTATCCCATATTTTTTATCTTAGAATTGTGACTTTATCTCAATTTAGATTTTTTTTTTCATAATTTTGACTTTTTATCTGGTAATTTTGATCTTTTTATCTCATAATTTGGATTGTTTTATTTTATACTGTTGATTTTTTTTTTAGATTAAAGTCTAAAAGAGATAAGAAAAGAGAGATAAAAAGTCAAAATTACCAGATAAAAAGTCAAAATCATGAGATAAAAAGCCAAAATTGAAGAACAACTTTTAAGTTGATTCAATGTTTGACTTTTTTCAGTGTAATCTTACTCAGATTCTGGTCATTTTACGCACATGTTTTATACACCTCACTACAATGACTGCTCTAATATAATGGGTTCCATTCTTTTTCATTGTAAATAATGACTTTGTAGCTTCATGTTACATCATGTTTGGCTGGAGGGTAGTTTCCCAGTGAAGCCCAGAGCTGCGCAGTAGCCGCTGTGTGTTGTATGACCACAAATCCACCCTTCCAAAATGACTTTCGGAAGTTGCACGCTCCTCCCTGGTTGGAGTTTGGGGGCAAAAAGACATTCAATGACAGTAACATAAGTTCTAATGGGGAAGGCTGACTTTCCCTGGCCGTGCTTCCTTTTTTTAAGACTCACCAAAGGCTTTCGGAGGTGCACTTTGTCCAAAGGGACTTTAATTCTAGCCAGTGCGTGTGTTGTCTATTTATTTTTTGTGGCTTCTCATGTTGGATACTCGCAGCACCACCGGGACCACAGGATTAATCATGACAACTACAGACACACCCGTGGATTGTATCATTTGGACACTAGTGATGCTCTGTCGGACTTGGTGGATTTGTCCACAGGCGCGAACTCTATCGTGCCGACCCGGTCCAACGTTGTGTACATAACGCTCAAATCTAAGCGTCTAAAACCTGCAAATATCAGAGGCACAGTCAGACCAAAACTAAGGAGAAAAATCAGGAGGAATAAAGCGACCAATGCAGCTTTTACGCAGGAAAAACTTGAAACTTTGGAGAAGGACGCACGGCACAGTATGCGTAACGCTGCAATGAGCACTTCCTGGGGAAACACCAGTGATGTGGATGTGAAATCTGTGGAGATTAGTCATATATCTGACCCAAATGCAAAAACCCACTCGAGTTCCATTCGGATTTACAGTCAAAGGGCGCCGCCATGGTTCAGTGCGCAAGACATGAGCGTCATGCGCTTTCTTGCAGACGCCAAAATTTTACGCGTCAAAAAAGTCTCACGTGGAGACTCTTCATCTTTTCTGATGTTTGAAGGAGAGGCCAGCTTTTCTTCCACACAGAAAAACTATGCACAACAGAACAGTATGTGCGTGGGTCAATGTGGGGTGATCCGCAGCCCCGTTGACACCACTGAGGTTTTTGCGTTCCACTTGGATCGGGTTTTGGGTCTGAACAGGACCATACCGGCTGTCAGCAGAAAGTTCAATTTTTTACACGGTAAGACTTAAAAACAAGCAGTAAATGACAACAGCCCGAAACCCAGAAAGACTTCAACATACACTGTTAAACACCCAACCAGCATGTCCATGTGGACGCCATAGGATTGTACAGTGAAAAAAGTGAAAAAACATTGAATTAACTTCAAAATTCTTCTTCAATAGGTCACACATAAAAAAAAATCTAGTTGAGTGAATCAAATTCAATTAAAATAACCATAACCCTATGGAATTTAATTTGGTTCGCTCAACTAGATTTTTCATGTGACCATAAAAAGTGAAAATTATGAGACGAAAAGTAAAAATTATGAGACGAAAAGTCAAAATGTAAGATTTTTAAAGTTGAGTCTATGTTTTAATTTTTCAGTGTAGAAGGGTCTTTCAGTGTAGAAGTGGGTTTTTGTCCAGTTTCCATGGCGACCCCACATGAGTTTGCCCATAATCAGAATCACAATCTCTTTATTGTCATTGAACCAAGTATAATGAAAGTGAGGTAGAGCTCTCAGGTTCAGTGCAAGAATGTACAGATAACAAATGTGAGTAAAACCACAACACATTTTAAACAACCAATATAAATAAAAACAATAATTGTGAAGTAAAACCACAACAAATATCAATGAAACCATAACAAATATGAAATAAAAACACAACACATATCGGTATAACCACAAATATGTCCTCATTTGTTAACAAACAAATAGTAGTAAATTTTTTCAGAAATGTTAAAATCTTTTATGTGTATACTTGGCACATATAGGCTATTAGAGGCATATTGTTATGTTAACATCAGCACATGCATAGTCATGATGACATCTGCGGGATCTATGTCAAAATAAACTATAACGTGTGTGAGGGGCAGGGTTTGTTGTGTTGGGGCAGTTTATTACAAAATGTGGCAGTTTAAAAAGTCAAAATTATGAGATAAAAAGTCAAAATTATGAGATAAAAAGTCAAAATCATGAGATAAAAAGTCAAAATTATGAGATAAAAAGTCAAAATTATGAGATAAAAAGTCAAAATCATGAGATAAAAAGTCAAAATCATGAGATAAAAAGTCAAAATTATGAGGTAAAAAGTCAAAATCATGACATAAAAAGTCAAAATTATGAGATAAAAGTAAATAAAGTTTATTCCAAAATGCTGTAGTTTATTACAAAATGCAAAGAAAAAGTTATTACATTTTGGACATTTATGACAAAGATAATCCACCACAGAAAGTAAAAAAAAAAAAAAAGAAGTTAAATAGAGAGAAGAATTCCTTGTGGAGCTACAGTGAAGGGAACACTGTAGGTCTTTCTGGGTTAAGAGACAGCCTTGTTGTTAATTGCCGTCCTTCGGGGTGTTTGACAGAACAGTCTATTATCTGTAATTATGGACTACAGACTGAGTAGAATGTCTCTGGTGCCAAACGTGACCCATATGGTCAAACTGGGCAGCTCCCAGTGGAACCAGAGAACAGCTGATCCAAGTGTGTGTGGAACCCAGGGAGCCTGAACAGTTGCTGAAACCTGACCATATAATCCCCCTGTCCTCTTGGTTTAGACGGCCAGCCCTGCCCTGTGGTATCATGGGATGCATCTCTTCACACAGAGGCTCTGGCTGCAGGCAAATCCGCTGTCAGTTTAACATGGGGGGCCTACCAGAGCTCCCTGAAACACAGGTGTTGGCATAGAAACATCGTCCCAAAGTCCGACTCCGGCTGCTCCACCATCCATCACTATGAGTGGAGCAAACTGGCTCTGTTTGACTTTTTGCTGCAGGTAACCATGGCAACACAAACACAAAAACTACACAACTACAGTCCAGTTTCATTAGCGTTTCCAGGGTCCCTAATAATGATAGACCGATATACCGGCCGGCCGATATGTCAAGCCGATATTTATGTGTGTGTGTGTGTGTGTGTGTATATGTATATATATATATAAATATATATATATATATATATATATTTTTTTTTTTATGCCACTAAACTGACTCACACCAGATGAATGGATGCTTCACATGGCTGCTCACATCTTACATCTGGGAAACCACCATTAGCTTCTCTTTGTTAAAGCAGGGTTGTCAATCAAAATCATTCGCCCTGATTGGAGAAACCAGGTGCACGTCATTTTGAATGATGTACTACTGCTACGAATCACATTAAAAGCAGAATGTGACGTAGATGAAAGCTCTTACCATAAGTTTTTGAGTTATCTCGTACACAAACAAACAAACAAACAAACAAACCAACGAAAGCCGGCACAAACCTAACCTCCTCGTCGGAGGTGATAATACGTCAAAATAAATCCTTTTTTTCTTTAAAGTAAACACATCTTCAAACCTGTGAAAAATACATGTTTGGCTCTGCACCCGTTTCCCCCATCCTTTATGAGGACTTTTGGAAATAAACAAATTCATGTATTTATAGGGCCACATCATTACTATTTTACTAGTGGGGACCTTTATTTATATTTAACCTCCGTGGGGACCTGAATTTTGGTCCCCATATTGTCAGAGGTCCCCATTGTGTGACTGCGTAAACATATCAATGTCCCCATAAAGATAGAAATACAAACATACACATAAGCGCACACGCACATAGGCGGCTGCTGCCATGCAAGGTTTTGCCAGACCTACTTGGAGCCTAATTTAGGGTTAGGGTTCAGGGTTCTTCCCCAAGGACACTTTGACAGCCAGAGCCGGGATGTGAACCACCAACTCTTCAGTTAATAAATCTATTCTCTTGTTCATTCTAAGAATTTCACATTTTGACCCCAGACTTTAACACACATTGGGTAAAATTTCATTAGTTTTATTCTGAAAGCATTTTACTTGTAAATGACAGACAGACAGACAGACAGATAGATAGATAGATAGATAAAAACAAGCATTAAAAACATTTAAAAAAACATTTAAAACAATCATTAAAAACTGCTGTCAAGTCCAATCATGCTAAAAATGGGGACAATGGAGGCAGTTAAAAACAACAACTCACCTAAAAAGGTGACACTTAAAATGTTAAGTTGATGAAGATAAGTCGCTGAAGAGGTCACAATCAACAACCTGGAGGAGGGGGGGGGGTGAAGTGGCTCATTTGGATTTAAAGGGCCAGCACTCAAAACCACCTTTCTGATGTCATTAGTCAGAAACAGGGTTGAAGATGGTTCTGAATGAACTGGAATTAATAATAATAATGGATCAGATTTATATAGCACTTTTTTGGCCACTCAAAGTGCTTCACATTAGTGACCCATTATTCATTCGCTCTCACATGCACCCTCTGGTGGTAAACTACATACATAGCCACAGCTGCCGTGGGGCAGACTGACAGAAGTGTGGCAATCATGTTATGCTTACAGACCATCTGACCACCACCAAACATTCATACACAAGGACACAATGGACCGACTAGGACAGAGCTGGATTCGAACCACCAACCCTTCAGTTACTGGACGACCCGCTCTACCATAACTCATGGTTGGTTCAAGGTTTGTGGATCTACAGCTTGATGACAGGAAACACTAGTGCTAAAGGTCAGCCTGTGGGGTCAAAGGTCAACCTGTAGACAGTGACATGCTTACGTGTGTGTGGGAATTGTAAACAAATTAAACTAGTTGGAATCTCACAATATCGTAGCTCTAGTACCAACTGAGCCATGGCCGCCCCTAATGAAGAATTCAGACCCAAGCAGAGCATTTAAAGTTTATGCAGACCACAAGCAAATGTCTTAAAATGCTAAATAGCATTTAGAAAAGCATAACATCAGTCTTTTAAATGCAGTTTTGTTACTTCAAGACATTTTAAGACCCTGTGGGAAGCCTGTTTTCTTGTCTCCTAAGCTCTAAAATGGGTTTTGATTTGGTTATACGTCTGGAACATCCACTATTTTTCAGGAAAATTGTTATAGTTCCCAAGGGAAAGAGGTCACTTATAAGTGGAAGATTTGTAGCCGACCTTGTCAAACTCACTTTCAATGTGAAGTTACATCTCAAAGGTTCGTTTTCGAATAGCAAGAAGGAAAACAGAAGAAAAAAAAAAAGTGTTCGACTGAAAAAGTTGCACGTATCCATCAGTCCATTTAATATGCCAGAAGGAGCCTCTATGGATCACTGTTCTAGTTAAACAGTTTTGGTATTTTACATTGACGGAGAAAGATAAAAAAACGCAGGATGTCATATCATGAGCAGATTGTAACGTCCCTTGAGGCATATTTGTGAAAAGTGATCATTGGGTGTAAAATTAAAACTGACTGGACTTGACTAAATTCACCCAGAATATGATGAATTATTTAGTTTTATACTTCATGGAGAACTTTTGAGGGTGTTTTGGTGTGCTGTTATCAGATATACACACAGCTGTGAAATGGGTTAAATATTCTCTTGTGTTTTTGGAAGCATTTCCTGAAACTGTGAATGTGTGGATCAGATTTGTGGTTTTCCATTAATCACATGTTCACAAACAGCTTCTGATGTCACAGTGGATCATGTGTCAATGCCCTGCAGAGATTTGAAGTATTCATCAGAGAAATCCTCCAAACATAGAAAAGTTTATGATGAACTGCAAATACATGTTTATTTTTACAGATGGAAAACACACCAACCAACCTGAGCAGAACAAATAATCATATTATTTATGTTCTTTACAAAGACATATGATGAAACTTCCTACCCAGGAAAATGGCATCCATCTGTCTGTCTGTCCATCATCTATTCATCCATCTGTCTGTCTGTCCATCTGTTCATCTATCTGTCTGTCTGTCCATTATCTGTTCATCTATCTGTCTGTCTGTCCATTATCTGTTCATCTATCTGTCTGTCTGTCCATGATCTATTCATCATCTGTCTGTCCATAATCTGTTCATCTGTCTGTCTGTCCATCTATTCATCCATCTGTCTGTCCATCATCTATTTATCCTTCATCTATATCTCTGTTACCCATCCATCCATCCTCTGTCTGTCTATCCAATCAGTCTATCCATCCATCCAATCAGTCTGTCTGTCCATCCATCCATCCAATCAGTCTGTCCATCCATCCAATTAGTTTGTCCGTCCATCCATCCATCCAATCAGTCTGTCCATCCATCCAATTAGTTTGTCCGTCTGCCTGTCGTCCATCCATCCAATCAGTCTGTTTGTCCGTCTGTCCTGTTGTTTATCCATCCATCCAATCGGTCTGTCCATCCATCCATCCAATTAGTTTGTTTGTCCGTCCGCCTGTCGTCCATCCATCCATCCATCCATCCATCCATTTCAGTTCTATAATTACCAGAATTATGAAAAAAACCTCCTGAATCCTAAATATTACTTCTGTAAAAACACAGACCTGCAGAAATGAGGAGGAAAATACTAATGTAGTGCCATTGAGTCCATTTTAGATCACTTGTCCTACTGGGTAGATCCAATCATATGTCTAGATAATATTTCGATAGAAAAATTTATAATTAACTAGGATTCAGATAAATGGAACATAGTAAAAATGAAAAATTAAAGCATATTATATTTGTATTGAAGTTTGTCTGTTGGGCTTAGGGTTCAGATATTCTCCTTGGTTTATGAAGCTGAAAAACAGACATATTTTTCATGCAGACGTTTGTATGCCCTCAGTCTAACTACTGCAGAAGTGACCAGAACCATGTCTGAAGTCAACGTTAATCCTGCTGCACTAATAATATCACAACATCCTTTAGAAATCTACAAATCAATAAAGTTTCTCTAATGAGCTCCGTTTGGGCAGTTTTTCCTTTAGATACTGTTTCTTAACAGATTACACTGGTGTTAGCTTCTTTGTTATACTGACAACTGGTCAAATTAAAAACAATACATCTGCCTCGGGAGTAAAAGAAATATGTGCATTAAACTGACAGAAAAAAAACCATTTACTGCAATAGGAAAATCAAAATAAATTGCAATAACTATACCACACAGAGAACACTTGTCTCATTTATTGAGTTAAATATGGTTAATGTCTATTCATACAACCTTATAAAATACTTTTTTTTCCTGTAGTAACTCATAATCATTCAATTTCAAATTTCAGGTTATATTTACAGTGAGAAGGCATATTTCCAACCAACCAAGAGTATACAGTTCGACCAATCAACTGTCTGAAGACGGTTGACAGTTGATTGAGTCAAGTTTGGTGTGTTGGTGCTTGGTTGGAACAAAAACCTGCAGTCACACTGGCCCTTTGTGGAATAGTTTAGACATGTCTGACGTACATCAACAGTGAGAGTAGAAAGAAACTATATGGAAAACTGATTATACAGAAATCAAAATGAAATTCCTGATTTTCCCTATCTGTTATTATTGAGAAAACACATTCTGGTGATCTTGACCTTTGACCTACATTCACCAAAATTTAATGAGTTTTCTTCTGGACCACTGTGCACCCTTCCTGAAAATTTCATGGAAATAAGTCCGGTAGTTCTGCAATAAAGTTGCTTACAGACAGACAAACAAACAAAAACAATACTCCTCGTCTCCCCTTTTTTTAGGGGTAATAATTAACTTCTTTGTTAATTCCTTGTCATGGTCATCCAAATAATAATCATGTCTGGAATATACCCAGTGTTTACATGCATTTGTCATTATTTCTGCCTTTATGGAAGTGCATTCATCCAAGCATCCGTTCTTCCAGATTTATGAACATATCATTGACTTCCATGAATGACAAACTTGACACATTTATTTATTATTTGGTGGTGTGTGCTGAAAATAGAAAAGGTGCAGAGGGAATAGTTGGGTTTAGGGATTTCTCATTGTGGCAAAGGACATCCAGATGTATGAGGTTCTGTGCTGGAATGAATAAATGAATCTGCATTCTATCATTGTGTAGTCAAATTTAATTAATGTTCATATTGAAGTAATCTAACTAACAGGACTCTCCAAGGCCTTCTAAATCATTTCAGTTCATAGTAAAGTAATTATAATAAACTGATTAATAAACATGACACAACCGCTTCTGGCTGTGATTCATAAATGTGAGTTCTAGTTGTGTGCTGTATGTTTAATTACAAGTAAATTTTTTGCCCGTGTTTGTTTGTTTGACTCTTGGCAAGATAACTCAAAAAGTTAGGAATGGATTTGGTAGAAATTTTCAGGAAATGTTGATACTGGCACAAGAAAGAAATGATAAATATTTAGTGGTGATCAGTGGGGTGGTGGAGGTTGAGGTGGGGTCATCACAATAAGACCAGGAGCATGTGCAGATTTACAGGAATAATGTTAAAGAGAAATTAACTCTTTGCAAGTAAGAGTAATTATCAAATTCGGAATTAAGAGTGGAATAAATCACTGACTTTATTTGGAATCAAGTTTCATTTGGAATAGTCCTTTTCAGCTGGAATTAGGTGTTTACCCTTTAACCCCTGAGACTTTAATAGTTCTAGTCCAAATTAATAAAATAAGTAACAAAATGGACAATAACAGCCAAAAATGTCTAATAAACCAACAAAATAATAAGCAACATGAACAAAATAAGACCCAAATCGCACAAAAATGAAGAAAAATAATGAACTGTAATATGTAATATTAAATGTAGAAATATAAAACAAAATAAAGAGTAAAATTAACAAAAGCTAATATTTACAAAATAATTTAACTTGATTAAAATAACCTAAAATGAAGTAGAAAGAAAGAAAGAAAGAAAGAAAGAAAGAAAGAAAGAAAGAAAGAAAGAAAGAAAGAAAGAAAGAAAGAAAGAAAGAAAGAAAGAAAGAAAGAAAGAAAGAAAGAATTTTTTTTTTAATTTGGTTCTAGTAGTATTAGTTTTGGCTTTTTCCTTTTTCTAAATGAGTTGCTTTTTGAAACCTGTTTATTATCCTGTTGAAACTAAACCATCCTTTCAAACCCTGTTATTACTGACACATCAGGAGTTAAATGGTTAAAGAGAATTAACCTTTATTAAGAACGTAACAGGAATAAAAACTCTCATGTAAAAAAAATCCCAATGTGTACCATTTCAGATCCATAGTCGTCTGGATCAGAGCTGCTGTGGATTCAGGCCTCGGGTGGGGGATGTTTGTGTGGAGCAGGACCACCATGCTGAATGTAGGGACCCGGACCACATCCACTTGGCCAACATCGTCCACAGAGGGAACGACCCACGACACCTGGTCTTCACCGACAATAAAGGGTTCTTCGACCGCAACGAGGACAACTTGGACTTCCGGCTCCTGGAGGGAATTAAAGAGTAAGTTTACATGGCAACAAGAAATAGGAAATATTGCAAAGTGTTGGTGACTTGTTTTACTCTATGTACTTTAACAATTACACTGGAATAAATCCAGATCTTGTAAAAGTGTATTGTTCCAGTTTCCAGTCAAACAAGTGGCGTCAGACATAACAAACTCCGCCCCTCTCAAAATGGGAGTCAATGGATTTGACCTTTCAGGTTCGCTCAAGGTCAAAGGTCATGATTCTGAGTTCAAATTAATTTTACTCCAGATAATCCCTTTAAGTCCAGAAAATAACTAAACAGAAGAGGCAGGAGCTAGAGCTTGAGTGTTATGAAAATGGAGTTCAGGGAAAATGAAGGAACTAAAACATTTTAGGTGTAAAGCATTTTGGTCTTCTTTTACGTTGTTGTAATAGTGCTATATAAATAAACATCGATTGATTGATTGGTATTGTAATGAATTGACACATTTAATAACACATTTGCCTGTTTAATTCCAATGTTAATTAATGGCTTATTTAATTATTTAATGATGTGTTTATTTATTTTTGGCGTGCTTAGTCCTCTACACGTCTTTGCTTCACCTTAATCGATGTTAAATGTGTATCTTCAGACTTCCAGAGCAGGCGGTGTCGGTGATGAGGAGCAGGAGGCTCAGGGAGAAGCTCCTGCAGTCACTTTTTTTGGACCAGACGTACTGGGAGAGCCAAGGAGGGCGACAGGGCATCGACAAACTCATCGAAGTTATCGAAAGGCGAGCCAAGGTCTTGCTCACCTACATCAACGCCCACGGGATCCTCGTCACTGCAATGAATGTGTGAATGACACAGAATATGACACAGAAACACAAACGGATGCAGCGTTGTGGTTTTATCGTGTCAGACGACAACAAACTCATACTTTAAATTAATCTGGATTGAATTAGTATTTTATAATTAATTAAATATCAGCTGGTCTTTATCCTGAAGTCAATCTGCTTTTCAGTGTCAAGAAAAGTAGAAACTATGCATTTATTAAGTTTTGGGTTGTAACAAGGCATACAACTGATTTTTGTGATTTGTGATTTTTATTATTTAAGTTGTCAAGAAATATTACAGTCATTTATGAGCACAATGTACAAATAAAAATGGTAACACTTTATAATACCAACATATACTGTTGAATACATCTACATCGATGCTACTTGTTACAGTCATGTGTATGACTGAAGCTTTAAGACAGGAGAAGATGTTGTCAGGTGGTGTCCAACTTTCACTGGGCATTTTGACCCTGAACCACAACGCCCTCCAGTTGGCGGGTCGGCAGTGATGGCCAGTCACTGCCCATCTTCTCCTGGCCCCCAGCTTAGCTCCTCCCTCCTATTCTAAAGCCAACAAGACACTCTTTCTGCGGCCTCCCCCAACCTGTCCTGTGATTCCCAGGGCAGTAAGTGTCCTCCATACTGACTGTGCTGGAAAATTTCTGCAGCCAACCTCGATAGGAAAGAGCCAAGCTTGCCATTCTTTCTCCTTACATTGATGGACGAGGTCTTGATACTTAGTAGCTTTTGTTATGAATGCAGTACTCTGTGTCCTGTAAGTGTTTTATTTTTGTGAGTCTTATGTGGTTTCTGTCATTGTTAGTGTCTGGGCTTTTATTTTGTATGTGGGTTCTTGTCACTCATTCTGACTTTGCTTCCTGTCACCGGTGTTGTCCTGCCCCTCATTAAATTTCTGTCATATGGAACACCTGTCTGCTCAGTATATGAATATATACTCATGTGTCTTCACTCGGTGCGAGTACGTCTGCTGTCCCCATGCAACCTACGAGCGTTTTTTTCTGATCTGTTTTTCTGGTTCTTGGTTTTTCCTTGCCCCTTGTCTGTCTGTTTTGTGTATGACCTTTGACCTGGATTCTGGACCTGGACTCTGCCTTACCCCCCCCTTGGAAGCGACGCTCTCTCTGCTCTCTGGACTGACCCGTTTCTGGCATACGGTAACTGTGTTTTGGATTCTGATCTTGATTGTTCTGATTAGCCGGTTCTGATCCTTGCCTGTCTGACCCTGCTTCTCATCCCAGTGGCTGTTTCACTCAGGGCCATTAACCACAGACAGAGGTCCTGGAGGGAGCAAGTGTTTTCAATAATATTTCTGTTATCGATAAATTCTCTTAAACCTTATCCTGGGTCTGTGAGTCTGCATTTGGGTCCAGTCACATTCCTGTGTCGTGATAGCTTTCCTCTCTGCAGCCTCCTCACACCCATCTTCCCATGGCACAGGCAATTAAAGATGATCTTCTTTCCCTCCTCAGAACATATCACCACATCAGGCCTCAACAATGTTTGCACAACTTGGGGGAAGAGTAGCTTTCATCCCAGGTCCACCCTCATCTCCCATGATTGTGCCATTTGCAGGAGGCTCTTCAGGAGGCTTGTCTTGGAGGCTGGTGGTCTCTCCCCCTCCTTGATGAACTGGACACCTGTTGTTTGGCTTGTCTTGGTCTGGCGCATACAATATCACCTATTTGTTACACATTTCTAAATGGTTTGTTAATGTATTGTTCATACACAGTTTATCATAAACAAAAAAAACATTAACTAATAGCTGTAACAGATGATTTTTAACAGACAGATGCAGATAAACAAAAACAGTTGTAAACACTGCACCTGTCTGTGAAAAATTATCAAATTTTACATTTATCTTTGGAAGAGAGTATGAACTTTTAGAAGACATGAACAAATAGGTAGCAAATGGTTATTAATAAGTGTTACCATAAACATATATATTTATATGATTTAGATTATTTTATCTCATAATTATCTCCCATTTATGACTTTTGAATTTTTCCTAAATGTCCTGTCCATACCCACTAAATTGAGAACCATGATTCAATAAAACACATCATCTACAAAGTAACTCAGTTTTAAAGGATTATTTTTGGATATTTTTGACATTTTTTCCTGTTTAAATCAGTATAATTTCATCCATTATTACAATTAAGAAGTTGTACTTTTTTTTTTTTACTTTTCCTTAAGTAAAGGAGTTGAATCAGTACTTCTACTTTTACCAGAGTATTTTTCCACATAGAGTAAGTATCTGTACTTCTACTTAAGTATATAATGTGACTAAATTGACCACCTCTGTTTGTTTCTATGGCAACAATAGAGCCTCTGAATGTCCAAATGGATCATACCTGATTCCTATGAAAAAAAATGACAAAACTGATTTTACACCAATAATTCACATGGATGAATAAGTTTAGCTTTTTTTCTCTCTTTTTTTTTTAAACATTTTAGATCAGTATGTGGTTTTGTCACGAGTGGCTGTTTATGGGTTAATTAATTCTGTAAATGTGAATCTAGTTAACCTTCTGAACTTTACAATGTAAGACTTAAACACGTTCTTCTTTAATACAAATTAATCAATATATTATAAATGATGAAGCAATTGCCTGAAGTTACTACTGATTTGAATTAGTATTATTTGTATTTTAATGGTTTAACAGAACGAGGGATGCACCGACGAGACTCAACAAATCTGCCACTGAAACAGAAATTCAATTAGACTTTTAGTTCAAACTCGTCCCGTCGTTCGTGTGAACGTGTGGTTTCTACCCTGGAGGCAAATCCACAGTGATCATTATGTCAAGAATATTCTTCAGGGAAAACATTTACTCCTACCGCTTTTTAAGGAGGACTAATGTATAAGGAACGCACTTCAGCAAGGGTCTCAAACATACAGCCTGAGGGCCAAATGCAGCCCACCAAATGTTCCAATGTGGGTCCTGAGCTGAGGAGCATAATAACGTAAAAAAAAAAACGAAAAAAGAAAAGTCTACATTTTCTTCTCACTTTTTTCTCTGTCTACAAAGGATGATAATAAAAAAAAATTCTTTGTTTTAGTGTAAAAACTAACATTAAATTATGAAAATATTTACATTTACTTTACTGTAACAATAAAATGTGAATAATTTCAACAAACATTAATAAATTGAAATGTAAAGAAAATGTGGCGTAATTGGAACCATTTTCTGCTTCTGTTACTGCTGAGTTTAGAGTCTTTAAAGATCTGGTTCATAATGCACATGTAGAAATGCTAAGAATATTGTTAAATTGCCCTTATTTTACTTATGAAATGTTACTTTTGATGTCCCACTTTTCTAAATAGTGTTCACCGATTTTGAGCACATTGGGCCAAGTGGCCAAGGAGACGTTCGTTAAAATACATTTTGAAATTTCAATCCAAGATGGCGGACTTCCTGTTGGTTTATGGCCGTGGCCATTATACATTTTTTTTGTTGTGTACTGATTTTCATAGCTCTAACTTCACTGGGGTGTAATCTGGCCTAATGCAAACTATTTTCACTTTTCTGGGGGGTGCTGTAGACACATTTCTTTACCGACTTTTATGAAACCTATATATACTTGCAATTTTTTCACACTTCTGAAGGGTGCGCAAAATTTAGTGAGTTTTCGTGCATGTTCAAGGGGTCAGATTTGACCTCAAAGGGCTGATGTCATTGCGATCACAGCGGACTCAATAGGCCTTACACCAGATGGTCCATGGCGAAGGCCGAATAATAATAACACAATAACACAAGTCCATAAAACATCAACATGCTACAGTCGTGTAAAGTCTGCACTGCCTATGAAATTGTGAGCATTTTTCTAATGTCTACAGGCAAAGCTCGATCAGAAATAGTCTGTGGATGTGAAACAGGAGCTGGGTGCGGTGTCTGTTTTCATGCCGTCATAAACAGTGTGCTTTAGGCCTTCAGAGCTGGAGTGGATGAGGCTGTGGAGGTTATTTTCTGCTGTTCCGTGCAGGGCATTGACTGGGCTGTTGTTTTAACCCCTCTGCACCGGCATTAGTGTGTCAGTGGTGTCCATGCCACTGTGTGTTTGTGTTGGAAAGGCCCCTGCAGTTCCCAGAATCCTCTGCAGCGGAACTTACTTTCTTTAAACACATGTGCGTGTATACATATTCTCACACAAAACAAAACACGCAGACAAAAGCAGATTCTTGGCCAATACACGTATACAATAACATGAACATACTAGCACACTAACGGACTTCATCTAATCACTTTCCCTCCTCTCAACAGGGACAACAGAGCATTACATAACTGGCCTGAACAGGTCATACAGTCATGGAAAATATTATTAAACCAGGGGTGTCAAACATGCGGCCCGGGGGACAAATCTGTCCCCTGAAAGAAAATTGACTGTTTTATCTCAGAATTTTGACTCTTTTAAAGTTTGATTTAGCAGAATAAGAGCGTTTTGTTCCATGTTACAACTCAACAGGGTTAAGAGTTATTGTGACTGTTTTCCTTCACTTAATGCACCTTATATATGAAAAAAACACTAATTTACTGTACAGTGCACCTTATAGTGTGAAAAATAGGGTAAATAAACCATTAAACTTAACACTGACAGTCATTATTCATGAACGTACTGGATCAGATCTAGGACACTATGTTCACAGATGCAGATTTCTAATTCCACAATAAGGAAAGAGGGGTGTTCGCCTAGTGTTCGCCTAGGGCACCACATTGACCAGAACCGGCCCTGGGTCAAAGTCACTAAAAATGTGTTTTTGCAATGGAGAGTGATAAGGAAAATGAGGTAAAAGGTTTGCCAGGGGGCGGGGTTTGTTGTGCCTTCCAGTGGTCCCTTCATGCACGTCTGTTGATCTTTTAAAAACCTCATTACATCTCCAGCACTTTTGACTTTTCTTCTTTCTTAAATCCTTAAGAGGTCAAACTTTAAATGAATATGGTAGAAACTCTGAAATGTATTCAGCAAATCCGGTGGAGATAAAGCTTCAGCTCAGTCAAAAATAAAACCTACAGGGAATTCAGTTATATCTTTGTAACTGGTAACCTTGTCTTGACTAAATCCTCTTTTCTGACACATGGTTTTAGACGTCCAGTCAAGATGTCGTATTTTAGTCTTTGCAAGTCTTTAACGCTTTAACCTCTGAGGCATTATTTCAATGAAAGAAGCTGCTGTGGATTTTAATTTGAAAGTGCTTGAAGCTGCTGTGGGTATGTGCTTGTGTTCCTTTTCTTCAGTGGTTTTGTTTTACTGTGTGATGAAATGTAAAAAAAAAAGGTGGAATTACAGAAAAATAAAGATGTGAGACAAGAACTGCATCCTAAATTTAGCCACTGAATTATGAACGTGAGTTTTTTACCTACATTCAACACATTTTATCATTCTTAGTGCATTTTAAATCTAACCTCTGACACATTATTCCAGGTAAATACACTACTGTGAATTTGAGCCAGTTTCAGCGTCATAAAAACTGCTAAGAGTATGTGTTTGTGTTTTTCTGGCTACTTTTATATGATGTTTTTGATGTTTAATTCAGAATTCTTATTATTATTATTTTTACCTCCACCAAGGTGGTTATGTTTTTGCCGGTTTTCTTTCCGTCTGTTTGTTTGTTTGTTTGTTTGTCTGTGTACAACATAACTCAAAAAGTTCTGGAGGGATTTCGGTGAAACTTTCAGGATAACTTTGGAATGACACAAGGACAAATTGATTAGATTGTGGTGAAGATCCAGAAGAGATTCTGAACTCTGGAACAAATTAATTCTGTTTTTACCACTAAAATTTCAAAGTGATCCGGAATTCAGGATCTCTTCAAGATCTTCACCCAAATCTAATCAAATGGTTCTTATGTCATTCCCAAGATATTCTGAAAGTTTCATCAAAATCCGTCCATAACATTTTTAACTTTTTATCTCCTAATTTTGACTTTTTATGGTCACACATAAAAAAAAAATCTAGTTGAATGAACCAAATTAAATTGCTTAGGGTTAGTTTAATTTAATTTCATTCATTCAACTAAAATTTTTTTTATGTGACCTATTGAAGAAGATTTTTTTTTTCAGTGAAGATAAACACCTGCCATTCTGAATAAAGATTTCCATGGGAAACAGATGTATTCCACTCTATTCAACTGGGCTTTCAGGAGGTACAGAGGGTTCTGATTGGACAGAATACACACTTAATGTCTAGATGCCTATTGGAAGGAAATGATCACGTCCACTTCCTGTTTTGCTTTTGTTTCAACTATCAACATGGAAGACCAGATACTACATGTGATTTTTGCAGGAATAATGGAATAATACAGGAATAATGTTAAAGCGGAATTAACTATTAACATGTCAGAGGAATTATTGAATTTGGAATTAAGAGTGCAATAAACCAGTGACTTTAGTTGGAATTAAGTTTAATTGAGAATAGTCATTTTCAACTGAAATTAGGTGTTTACATGATCATCTTAAAGAGGACTTAACCTTTAGTCTGAATTAAACAGGAATAAAAACTCTCATGTAAACAGGACCGATGTGTATTTTAGGGTTTAAAAAAAGTGGAATAAGAGGAAAAGACAAGAAGAAGAATTGAAGTTTTAGTGGCTTTTATGATGATTATCTTAAACATGTACTGTGAAGTTGAACACACTGAACAACAATAAGTGTTTGGATTTTGGCCTACAACCTTTTTTTTCAGGGCCATTTTTTTCTAAATCAGACCAATTGCTCTTTGAAATCTGGTCTAACAATTAGAGCGTCAAAACAAACCAAAAAATAAAAATACAGTCAAAAAAAAAAATCATGTGAACATTGCAAAATAACAAGAACAGTGACCACAAAAAAAGCCCAAACCGTCAAACTGAGCATGCTCAGATGTCTATGGAAACAGCAGGTCAAATATATCAACATCTTTGATTTTTTTTCTTATTGAATATGTATGAATCTTTCAAATAATTAATATACAGAGACATATATGTCAGGGGTTAAAGGGTCACAGTATCTTTTCAAAGTCTTACAACAGTGTACTCCTTACTACTACTTTTCTTTAACTCGAACTGACAAACTCAAAATCACCATTTCAATCATCTTTTCATCTGTTTCATCTTTTCACATACAGTTATAACCTTAAAGCCACATAAAATCTACATATCACAAGGTAGAGAGCACACTGAAAGAAACATTAACCAGGCTCTCGAATCAAATTAAATAAATTCACAAGTTAA
Organism: Siphamia tubifer; assembly: GCA_020466265.1. NCBI lineage: Eukaryota > Metazoa > Chordata > Actinopteri > Kurtiformes > Apogonidae > Siphamia > Siphamia tubifer. Next base: position 12,298,936 of record CM035792.1, on the reverse strand, counting down.
ATTAATGATGAAGATTTAATGAACCAAAACTTTTCTGTTTCATTGATTCACACAAAACAACCCAATTATCATTTAAAAGACTGCAATGAAATTCATCTTAAAGTTTGTTTTGTTTTTTAATCTGTACTGGTTGATTAATCTACAAATATGAAGAAATAAAAAGACTAAATGGGCTTTTACATTTTAGTTTTTACAGATTCAGCAGCTTTTTTACTCCAACAGTAACAAAAGATGTATATGAGTGCTTTCATTTGTTCATTTTAATCCTGCTTTCATATGCTTGGGACTTCGTCTATTTCTGTGATTGATTGTTCTCTCCAATCAACCCTGTAAAGCCCTGTGAGACGACATAGTTGTTATTTGGGCCTCTATAAATACAATTTAATTGAAATTCATATTAACCCTTGAAGACTCAGTGCTACTGTTGTGGCTGTATCCATATGATTTTCTCCTTTTGAAGTGATTTTTCACCATTTATTAATCTCGCCCGTGTGTGTGTCCACAGAGACATATCACGCTGATAAAGTGTGTAAACTGGAGGTTGCACTGGGCTTTTTTTGGAATCAGTCATTTTGACAGTCATGAAAATGTTGTTATGATCAATTTCTACATTAAAAATAACTTAATTACATTAAAAGAAGACTGACAGCCTTCATATTTTTCAATTATTATGTAGAAAAAACAATCAATTACTAGAAATTCCCTGTTGACATCATCCCTGATTTAAACCCAAAAGGTTTAATAATCAAACCTGTTCCTTCTCCTCTTCTTCATCCTCTTCCTAACCATGGTCTTCCTCTATGTGAATAAAAACATGATAGGGTTTGATAGAATGAGCAGACATGTCATGCTAATAATTTCACAAATGATTAAAAGCACATAAACGTGCTATTAAATAATAGACAGACTGTACAGTATATATTAAAATCACATTTACCACATTCACTTTAATGTCACCTGCTTTAAATGTCACAATTTTAGCTAACATCTCCACTTATTTTTGTGACACTACGATTCCTATTGATGAAAATAATATAGCCACGTGAAGAATATTTCAACATTAATACCGGTAAAATATTTGAGACAAACTCTCGTCTAATATTAACAGTAAATATATGTTCCACATTTGACACACTCATAAAAACAAAGCTAACGTGACTCAATGATAAATCCTGTGTTTTAGCAGCTAGCTAACAAGAGATGATCGTTAACGAGAGCTAATCTCTGCTAGCTTGAATGCTACACGGCAAATTTGGAAAACTAGCTGTATTGTTATTGTGCATACAACCTGTAGCGAGTCTGCGATTTTTTTTTTAAGATTAATGAAAAGCAATGATTGAGATTCATAGCTCACCTGTAATTTTTGTCCTTTTAAAATAGTCTCTGACATGGCGTTGTGAAGCTGCTGGTTTGGTCATGCTCAGTTGCTGACAGTGTTGTGTCGCTGCAGTTTGTCCCACTCTCTCTGGCACCACACATCAACCAATTGAACATAACCATCATGTTCAGAACACCCCTGTGCCCTCAGATTTTATTATTTCTTTTACTCAACATGCGCACTACTTTCTAATGATGAAATAATTATATGTAAGTATAAGTGGTATTTCCAACATTGACTGTAATAAGTGAAGGGATGGAAAGGGGGGGTTATTTTAATTTAAGGAGGGGGTGCCATCCCCTCAACTCGAGTTGAGTACATGTGACGTTTCATCTCCAAATAACTTAAGGTAGTGACATCATATTTCTCACGTGTTATTTATTGAACACACATGACAGAAGACTTCATTTACACAGACAGCTAAGCTAGCTAACACGGGTATCTCGTGCTGCGTGCCTTGCAGAACTCTGGACTACCTCACGCATGCGCAGTAGGCAATATTATACATTGACTCTCCATGACAGTACACACTTCCAAAACAGCCCCAACAAATTATTATAGTCTTTCTTTCGGCTCCTTTCAACTCATTTTACCCACTTCCATTACACATTAGTTGCAAACAATCTCATATTTTCTCCAGGCTCTGCACTAGTTATATTAAATGGTGATAAATCACTTAAGAAGTTAAGTATAAACTCTATATGCATCATATCAGCTGTAGGTTTGTAAGTACAGTATGTTTGACTGCATTGTCCCTGACACATAAATAAATAAATAAATGCATAAATAATAATCTATTTCTACTTGTCTCTACACATTTGGGTTTTTAAACCTACTCTTTCTGACTCTTGCTAATGTTTCCTGTTCTGAACACAGATAATACACTTACGTTCTATGTCTCATCTGCTTTTTCCTCTCCACATCCTCTTATTGTTCAACTGTGACAATTTCCTCCTTGATTTGTTTCTTACTGCTGTGGAAACTGCTAGGCGTTGGATGAGAATCATTTGTGATGGTTTATCCTGTCTGGCTGCTGCCTTCTCTGACTCCAAACCAGAGGTGTTCAAAGTACTCACATTTTGTACAGCTACTGGTGAGAAAATACTCTGGTAAAAGTAGAAGTACTAATTCGACTACTTTACTTAAGTAAAAGTAAAAAAGTACAATTTCATAATTGTAAGTACAAGAGTAAAAAGTAAAACTGAATTTAATTTTTTTTTTTGCCATGAATGCCATCATACTTATTTAATCAGGAATATTCAGAAAAGTTTCAAAAGTATCTAAAATAAAGCATTTAAAAGTGAGTTACTGTGTAGATAATGTGTTTGATAGAGTCACTGTACTCAGTTTTGTGGGTATGGGCAGGAAATGTAAGAAAAATGGGGGGAAAAAGTCACAATTGAGATAAAAAAAAAAGTCATCGTGAGATTTGAAAACAATTACAAATGAATTTTAAAACATGCATAATTCTAAGAGAAAAAGTCAAAATTGTGAAATAAAAACTTGAAATGATGAAATACAAAGTCACAATTGGTCATATAACTACAATATATAAAGTCACAATTGTTCTCCTCCCCTGACTTTTCCTCTGGTGACTTGAAAAAGCAACAAGTCTATTCTGAGAATGCAATGAGTATAAAGTACATATATTTATACAAAAATGTAGGGAGTTAAAGAAAAACATTGCTAGAAAAATAAATACACAAGTAAAGTACAGATACCAAAAAAAAAAATCTATTTTTGTCTAGTAATGAAGTACTTTTACTGAGTTATTTTCCACCTCTGCTCCAAACAGCATCTAAACAGAGGATGTCTTTCTTCTCACAACCTCAGCTCAGCCTGGATAATTACCCCTGTTTACCATGATGTCAGTTCTCCCACTCTCTGCTTTCCAGAGTTAGAAACTGACCCACATTAAAAAACAGTCATCTGTTCATGTCATGCTTTGTAGACTCATGCATATGTATTAATCTGGACTTCAGATCTATTTGTAGCTGCACAGAAAAACTCCACACATTAGAAGTATCTTGTATCAGCAGAAGTTAATGGTTAGCAAAAATTTGGACTTCAGTAGTCATGGGTTAAGTTACTAAGACGTCAGCACATACTCAATCCAGATGCTTTAGGGCAATGTGTCACTGCAGTCAGGACAGTCTGTACAACCCAAAAAATAAGTTGTTCGCGGAATGTAATAAAATTATGGAAATGATTTCCACCTAAATAAAATGATCTAATTTCACAAGAAAGCATTTTATTGAGGGACTTAAATGTAAATATGTTGGATCAACATGGTGAATTTGTGTGACTGTTACTTTATGACTGCAGTAGGAATTACCTGCTGCCTTCAGGTGCATCAGAGCCAGGACAAACAGACTTAACAGGGGTTGTTTTTTTTTTTGCCAAAAGCTGTCGAAGCTCTCAATTTCCAGCCCAACTTCCCTCATTTTTTCTTTTACTTTTTATCTCACAATTGTACTTTTTAAAAAATCTCATAATGGCCTTTTTGATGTCATGATTTTGACTTTTTATCTGCTAATTTTCACTTTTTTAAAATCTCATTATGATGACTTTGTCATAATTTCATCTTTTTATGTCAGAATTTTTACTTTTTTATCTCCTAATGTCTACTTTTTAGCTCCTAACTTTGACTTTTTCTTATCACTGACTTTATCTCATGATTTAGACTCTTAATGTTAACTTTTTATCTCATCATTTTGACTTTTTAATGCATTGTTTTTACTCTCATCATGATGATTTTTTTTACATTTTTTTCCTAAACTTCCTGTCCATACTCACTAACCTGAGTACTGTGACCTGAACGCACAGATCATTTAAACAATAACTTACTTTTAAAGGCTTTATTTCTGGATACTTTTAAAAGTACAGACTTTCCTGCTTGAATAAGTATTAATTTATCCATCACTTTTTAAAATTTTAATAGAGAAGTTGCACTTTTTTTTTTTTACTACAGTAAAGGAGTTGAATCAATACTTTTACCAGAGTATGTTTTCCCACCAGTAGCTGTACTTCTACAGAATGTGAGTACTTTGACCACCTCTTATTATTATGACTTTTATCTTGTGATTGTGACTTTTTAGCTCATAATTACATATTTCTTATCTCATATGTATGACTTTTTATGTCATAATTTTGACTTTTTATCTAATCATTTTGACTTTTTATCTGATATTTTTTAATTTTTATCTCAAGATTTTGACTTTTTATGGTCACACATAAAAACATCTAGTTGACTGAACCAAAATAAATTGCATAGGGTTACAGTTATTTTAATTTTAATTTGATTCACTCAACTAAATTTTTTTTCTATGACCTATTGAAGAAGAATTTTTAAGTTGATTCAATGTTTTACTTTTTACAGTGTACGCAGCCAAACATGACCACCTCTTCCTACACATCAGACTCTTTTCTAAAATGTTTTATTCCTAACTCTTGGATGATGTTGTGAAGGGAGCATCTGGAACATCCTACTGCCAAGACTCTCCCTGAATGTTTAAACAACGCAGCATCTGGGTGGTCATAGAGTTTTTGAGCTACAGAAGATCATAGGGGATGATACAGCGGCGAATACCTGCACCAAAATGTTTCTGTCATGTCTCCATCAACAACAAAATGCGCCGCCACGTTGCCTCCTACATGCACCGATAAAAACTGGAGATGAGATTTTAGAAGAATGTCAACATGTGCTGCTTCAAGTCAAAGCTTGCTCATTCCTCCAAACAGAAAAGAAACAACTATCACATAATTATGCACTTTAATATTTACAACACTGGGTCCAAAAGTCATCTTTCATGACTTTATCTACATGTAAGAACATCTTTTGTAAGCATGGCTCGCAGCCAGGATCTTCTAATCTCATCTCTACTTTATGAAAAAGAGCGAGTGAGGGGGTTTTAGTCAGCTGTCTTGACTGAAAATACTGTAAATGCTTTAGAATCACATCCCTTTTCAGTTAAAATGACAATCCTAATCTCTTTTCATCTCTACAGTCCATTTTCTTTGAAGTAACTATGCACTTTAGATTATATATATCTTGAGTATTTATTTTTCACTTTTACTCTCTACATTTGTCCATAAATATCTGTGCTTTATACTCTTTACATTCTCCGAATAGACTCGTTACTTTTTCAAACTAAACAGATGTGACAGTACAAAAAATAAGTCACTGCAGAGAGAAAACTGTGACTTTATAGATTTTATGACTTATCTCATGGTTGTGACTTTTTAAGATCATAATTATGCATTTCTTATCTCATATGTATGACTTTTTCTGTCACAATTTAGACTTTTTATCTCACGATTTTGACTTTGATATTTTTTAGTTTTTACCTCATTATTTTGACTTTTTTTAATGATTATACATTAAAAAAAAGTAGTTGAGTGAATCAAATTAAATTGCATAGGGTTTCAGTTATTGTAATTTGGTGTAATTGGTGCTGACCGCGGATCTCTGCGTTACACTGCAGTAATTCTACACGCGGGCCAGGCGTTATTGATATTATGACGGAGGCTGCGGGCCGGATGAAAATTGACCACGGGCCGCATTTGGCCCCCGGGCCAGACTTTGGACATGTCTGGTTTAAGGCATTGATTTGTATAAGTTTTGACCAAAGAAACATAAAAAGCCATGTAGTTGCCTATTTTGAATGACATTTATACTTTCTTACTATTGTTACACTCAAAAATGATTTAACTGTAAGAAATGTTAGTAACTTGTCTGCTCCTACATAAACACTTTTATAATATCTTGTTCTGGTCCTGGTCCACTAATGAGGCAGTTAGCAGTTAAGATGGGAGATGCTTTGCTGTACTTGTACATTTTGCAGTTACTGTACAAACACCCACCAATTTTCTCCTAAACTACAGACATTTGAGATGATATATTTTGTTACATGACAAAGAATGATTTGAATTTTGCAACAACAAAAAACACAATAGCTCATTTTCGCCCTAAAAATGCAGTTACTGCCTTTTTGCTTTGTAGGGCAGAGCAGCTCTACACATAAGGACCACACGGGACACAAGGACATGACTCCTGTCACGAGCATGGGTAAATAATTACACAAGTGACACGGGAGGTCACAGTCAATCCATCAACATGTCAATTACACACTGTACACAATGCAATGTTAACCTTAATAGAAATAGTTTCGCCTTTTACCACAAAATCCAAAATTGTCAATCTGTTTTATGTTGCTGTGCTTCTGCTCTGTGTCAGTTTTATCAGTGGAGAAAGAAGGAATACATATATTTTCACCCCCTACATAATGCATATGGTGTTGCCTGAACAGCCATTTGAGCAGAATAATTTAAGATTATAGAAATGATGTTTATTTTAAATATACTGTTTTTTTCATAGTTTGGCCAGGGGGTGCGATTTACACTCCAGAGTGACTTATATGTTAAATTACTAACACATTATTATATAATTTTGTACAATATTCTCACACTAACATACACAAGAGGCTGCTCTTGAGCATGAGTATGTTCTTTATGCTATAGTTATGTGTATAACTGTTAATGTTATGTTAACATACCAGGCTTTATGCATCATGTAACATTAGCTGAATGTGTTACGTTAACATACTGTACATCTATTCAGCCTGTTGTTCTCTATTCTGTTCATTTTAAGTTGCCTTTCAAGATGAAATGTCTGTTCTTGGTGTTGTATTTTATCAAATAAATGCCCCCCCCAAAACTGCAACCTATAGATAGATAGATAAACTTTATTGATCCTGAAGGGCATTATGCGGCAGTCTGTTGCTCACATTCATAAAATAGTTTTGATGTACTTCAAACTTGACTTGATGCCAAAATAAACAACAACACATGTGAGGGGGGAGGGGGTGTTGTTGAGCCTGAAACCACTGCTTCAGACATTAAATGTGTTAAATCTAACATACTTTAATAAGATGAATAAGAAAACAAATTACATTAGTGTTGGTTAGCTCATGTTTTTAATATATATGATAGTGTGTTATTCCACATATATGCTGGTTTATATACATGTATACAATGGATTAGAAAATATTCCACTAGAAAGAACCTGTAAAGTGAATGGATAATAATGTACAGACAGTGTTTTGAAGTAGATCTGAGACCAATATTAATTTGGACTAAAACCTGTTCTCTTGTTAATTCTAAGAATTTCACATTTTGACCCAAGACTTTTTTTGGAAACTTGAGCCAACTAGCATTTCAGACTCCAGTCTTCTTTATCAATAACACACATGTGGGAACATTTCATAAGTTTTATTCTGGAAGCGTTTTACTTGTAGACCAGTGTAAACATGTTTTAAAACAGGGGTGAGCAATCCTGGTCCTCAAGGGTTACTGAAGCTTCCAATAAAAGAACATGCTAACACTACTATTGATAATGTGGGTTGAATATCAATACAACAGAAACTCTTCAGCTTGTCTTTTAATTGTCTTATTTTGTGCCGCTACAATTTTATGTGCTCTGCAATTCTACATTTTGACTTATTGACCTTTTACTTCTCTCTGGTTCTTCCATTTATTTACGCTAAGCACACCAGCGTGTTTTCCTCTGTGAAATAAATAAACAGACTTTGACTATTAATCCCAATCATGCGATGAACCTCTTGAATTCATGACTCAGAGTCTGATAAAACAATATTAAAAACACACACAGTGTTTTAACAAAGGCAGAGTTGGTCTCACAGGTCGTGATCATGAATGAACCAACCACCTTAACTCCACTGAGAGTAGCTTTGAAGAGAGATTTAAAGGATAAGCGCACATACGCTGTTGAGAACTGGGGTGCCATGGAAAATCATGGACTGGCATTTCAAACATCTGCTCCCGGAGATATATGGGGCGATCACACATTTGTTGGCTGAATATGTCGCATTCTATATTTAGAGGTCCTGTGATGAGAGAGGGGTGGCATGTGGGGCATGCAGTCGACTCTCAATGAGACTAGTGAGGATGATTTATGTGGAATAAGTCACTCGCTGCCAATGATGACACATTCAGGAAAAAATCTTTTATCTGCAGTAATAAATACATGGCCATACAAATATAATACAGTGGTGTATATGACAATTTTAACACTTTTTACAACTCTGAGATCAGGGCCCAATGTGTGGTCACCTGGATTTTGTAGTAACTGACAAAAATTAGGCCTGACAAAGTATGACATTAATCACAATTAAATATTCATTCAGTCATGAGTTGGTCAACAGGGGCGTTCCCTCAGGGCTGGCCAACAGGGCAGTTGTCCAGGGGTGGGACGGCATTAGCATGGGGGCTGTCAGTGGTGGGGTTGGAAGTGACGCCCAGGGCGGGATATACAGGAATTTCTCTATTTGTCATAATTCTATGACTTATCACTATGACGACTAAATGTAAATTATTGTATGATATTTTTTTGTCCCTTGATGTTGCTTCAATAAAGGTTGAAAAAAAAGAAAATGCACAATTCTGTTTTAAAAAAGTTAAATATCACCCCTTTAAACACATTTTTTAAGGCACAGACAGCAGTGGTGCATTTCCCTCGTCCTCTTGGCATCATATGAAAAGCATGTGATGTCCACTTTTCGGAAATACCCAAAATTGGCAGACAAAGCCCTCATCTCAAACCCAAATAACAGGTCATTAGAGTCGAGAGCTTTTGCTCAAACTGCTGATTTCACAGTGGGTGTTTTCTTCGGGTGTTTCACTACATTTATGGAAGGTTTATAAGAGCAAAACCAGACAATAATGCTGCAACAGGTGACTTTATTTATGTCCTTAAAAAGACATCTGCACATGACCCCAAATCATTAGAATCAGAATCATTTTATTGTCATTGTCCCATTTGAGAACAATGACATTTAAAACAGAGCAACAGTGTGTATGTATGTATACGTGTGTGTGTATATATATATATATATATATATATATATATATATATGTGTGTGTGTGTGTGTACATAGATTTTATCCAGAGTTTTATTCTATTTATATATTTTTTTATCTTGTACTGTACAGTTTTTATTTTTTCTGTATTGTTTTTTTTTTGTTAACTATGCTTCTCACACTAATTTATTTTCTTTTCTGAATGTTGCACTGTTTTAACAAGAGTTGCTCTATTTTAAATTTCATTGTTCTCAAATGGGACAATGAAAATAAAATGACTCTGATTCGAGCAAATACTGTGTGTCTTATTCTGCATTCTATGTCCACTGCTTTACAAGTGGAAAAACACAGTAAATGAGTCCAGAAGGGAATTAAAAAAGGCCAAACCACAGACTAACAAAGGGCACTTTGTTGAACTGACAGTATCCTCCTCTATTAAATTGGCACAAGCATGTGCAGCAAACTCCTGTGTGAAGGTGTAAAGAGCCTAAAGAGAGACAGGCAGCATTCCTGAGCCAGCCTATTCCCGACTCGTGTATCTGAAGTCAAAACCGTCCCTGCAGCGTTACTTTGAACTTGCTTGGGTTCAATTCTGAGCTATAGAAAGATCTTAAACCATCCTCCAGGCATTAACTGTATATTCTACAGATAAAGAATCATGTCAGACATGAATGAATAATAGTGGGTTGGTCTGTCTGTCCAAATACCACACCAGGGAAATTCAAGGATTACATTTTACACCCTTGGCTGACTTTCAGATTTGTTGGAATACAAACCTGCTGAGTCTGGCCCTGTGTGGAGTATGAGTATGAGTGTGAGTACTTACAGTACCTTGCTTGAACTTGACTGGAAAAACTCCAGCACTAATCAAAATGTCTCAATATAATTTGAAGAGTTTAATCCCTTGAAACATCACCTGTCACAAATATTTACCAAAAAAAAATTGCATCTATTGTATGTGCGATAATCAAATGAATTATCTCCAATTAATTAATTTATTTTGTACTTTATTTCGAACATTTAGAATAACAAAAAACAAACAATACACCAAAAAATAATTTGGCAATTTTGTCAAAAAATTTACCAAAATAGACTTTAAACAGAACTACTCCACAAAACAAGTGCAGTTATTACAAATTTAACTGTCCATTAATCCTTTTTAGGATTGGCAAATTATTACATTTTTAGATTAATCACTGCTCTGGATTGGTTTTGAGTCGACGTGATTAAAACATTTTGGTCGACTCTTTTGTTGCTTTTTTTTTTTTTTTTTTTACTCCACTTCAACAAACTTTGGTTTGTTTTTTGTCATTTAATTTGATTTGATTTTTGATTTCAATGTTTTATTTCAAACATGTGCAGAATACCACAATAATCAATACAACAACAACAACAACAACAATAATAATAATATATATTTATTTATTTAGCGTCTGCTTGACAACATTTTTCTTTTTTTTCCCCCTCCATACAATTGTCATTTCATTATGCAGTAGGTGGGTTATGCGACTTTTTTTTTCCCATGTAAACAAAGACTTCCTGTTGCAGAAGTCCTGATCAATGCAACACTATTAGTCATGTCAGAGGGTATCGTCATGCATCATTATTCAGGTCACTGAAGATAAAGGGGCTTCTTCCAAAAACAAACTAGTCCATCTCGCTGGTGTATTTCCTCTTTTCAAAAACACTGATTTACATATCTACCAAACAGCTTTCCACAGTGTGTGTCAGAAGGCAATGTTTCACAGTTTTCAAACATGATTGACTCATTTCACATTAGCATAATTTGCTTCCCATCTTCCTTCTCTGTTTCATGTACCAGTGTGTAAGAGCGTTCAGGGTGTTCACTTGTTCAGAGTAGATGAGGAGGGAAGAGGAAAGAATGTGACACCACTATGGCTGAGGGAACACTCCAAACAAAACCAGTGTTACCTATTCCTGCAGGAATCCAAACAGGAACAGCCTGGCCTTGGCTGAGGATAGTAGACAGACTGAACCAGAACGGAAATGACTGAGACGGGCCTGGGGCTGAGGCGGACTCTGTCTACAGGTCATGTCCAGAAAATACCCAAATGATAGATTGTGTCCAGGACACTTAAAGGGGACATATCATGCAAAATGAACTTTTTAAAATGTTTTTCCAACACAAATATGTGATGTCTGTGTGTGAGGAGACCCTTAAATTATAGTAAAAAAAAAAAAAAAAAACATCAACTGTCATTTTCTTCTGATACATTTCTTGTTGGAGGGATGTTAAAATGCTCCGTTTTGGATTTTCTATGTTTCGTACGTCACATGGTTAATTTTGTTAAACATTTTTCATTCTAGTCTTTTGTCAAAGTTCATTCTTAGTCTTAGTCAGTATTAGTCACCATTATATATATATTAAAAACATGAGCTAACCACCACTAAAGTCATTTGTTTTCTGATTCATATCATTAAAGTCTGTAAAATGTAACACATTTCATATCTGAAACTATAGAGCAGTGTTATTGGAGTTCTGTTTATATCCTCTCTTTATTCATTTTGGATTTTTAAGAAAATAAGGGGTGTAATAAACACATGAGATAGCTACAGATAAAGACAGAACATGAACATGTAGCTTTGGGACCACCTGGACAAGTTTCACAGCTTTCTTTAAAAAAAACAAAATGCATCACAAAAACTAGAACAGCACCCTGAGAACGCAGACCCCCGCCAAGGTAGACCCCCCACCACCACCAAATTATAATCATTTACAGATCTCCCCATTATTACCAACCTAACCTGAAGATTTCATCAAAATCCATCCATAAGTTTTTGAGTTGCCTTGTACACAAACAAACAAAACAATCAACAAATGCCGGCAAAAACACAACCTCCTTGATCATAAGCTTTTCCATAATAATGTTTCCAATACAGCAGAAACATATACTTTCCTGGGTCTCAAGAGGGCATCGATCACCCCTCACATTTGGCTCCACAATAATAAATAAAAAAAAAAAATACTGCAAAACATTAAAACAGCAAAAACAAATCTTATTTATTTCCGTCCTTGTGAGAAAATAACTAATATTTCTGGATTAGATCAAAAATATCTAATCAATATGTGACTAACTTCACCTTCACTTTGTAGGTTTATTTATTTATTTTTATTAAATATATATGTTGATGCAGATACTTCACATGAGCACACACATCCTCTGTTAACAGGAAAACACTGCCACCTACAGACAAACAACCACTAGTGCATGCTCTGGTGTCCTGCATGTTTTAAATGTTTACCTCTTCCATCACATCTGGAAACTGTTCCATCATTATCAGTCTTCGGCAGAAATGATGATGATGAGCAGATTATTAACTCTGATGCCTACTGAATGGATGGTCTAGTGTAAGTATTCAGACTTTTTATCTCAAAATGTGGACATTTTATCTCAATATTTAAATTTTTTATCTCAATATTTCAACTTTTTATCTCAATATTTTGAGTTTCCATCTCAAAATGTCAACCTTTCTATAAAAAATGACTTTTTATCTCAAAATTTCTACTTTTTATCTCAATATTATTTTTTTATCTCAATATTTCAACTTTTTTTTATCTCAGTATTTTGAGTTTCCATCTCAAAATTTCAACTTTTCTATAAAAAAATCACTTTTTATCTCAAATTTTCTACTATTTATCTCAATATTTTTTATTTTTTATCTCAATATTTCAACTTTTTTTTATCTCAGTATTTTGAGTTTCCATCTCAAATTTTCGAATTTCTTTTAAAAAATGTTGACTTTTTAATCTCAAAATGTCAACTTTTTATCTCAATATTTTGACTTTCTATGGGTTTTTTTTCCTGGTGGAAATGGCCTTCCATAGATTGCTCATACAGTCATGTAAAAAAAAACAAAAAACCTATTAGCCCATAGAAAGTCATGAAAAACAATGGTTATGGAATAAAGTATATACTCCTGTGTGTATGATGTGACTAAAACAGACAGAAAAGAAAACATGGAATGAATAAAAGCACTGACTTTTGGTTATTATCAAGAATCAGCTTAAATTAAATATGAGCTATTTTTGTAGGTACTGTCACATTTATCCAAAACAAAAGTACCTTTATTTTTACTCGGCATTAAAATTGACAGGAAATTAAAGAAAATAAGGAGTGGTATTTTCCACACTTGTATTCTTTGAGATAATTCATGTTTTTAGTTGAAGGATAGTTTGTAAATATAAACATTTTCATGAAGTAACTTTACTTTTTTGCACGAAAACAGAACAATATTGGCCTCCAAGCTTATGTTTGAGTGAGTTTGAGCCAGTTTGAGATCAGAGTGGGTTAAATGTGGCCAGTCCTGTTTTAAAAGAGACTCTGCTGCCCTCTACTGGTTCATGTACTGATGTGACTTTTCAACAGCCAAAGACGAGCTGAGGACATTTATTAAGGGGGAGTATTAATTATTTATTTTTAAAAAGAAAATAAACTAAAATAAAAGAAAATTATATATCTGCTAATAGTGAACATTATTACTTTAAATGGATAAATGAATGTTTTAAACTTGTTTGTACTTGACATTTTGGCACAAATGTTGTTTTGGAGTGAAATGAAATGTATTTGTTTTTACATAATATTTATTTTATTTTAGGCCTTGACAGATAGACACAAATGTTCTGTTCTTCTTTGTAATGTATTGTCTTGGACAGAGGTGGAAGTAACTAAGTACAAGTACTTTCTTTATTGTACTAAAGTACAGTTTTTAGGTATCTGTACTTTACTTGAGTATTTATTTTCTGGAATTTTTTTATTTTTACTCCCTGCATTTTTGTATAAATATCTGGACTTTATACTCTTTACATTCTCAGAATAGACTCATTACTTTTTCAAAAGAGACAAATGAAAAACAAGTTGTAAATTTAGACTTTTTATCTCATAATTATGACTTTCTATGTCCGATTTCTTAGCTTTTTTCATCATAAAGTTGATGTTTCATCTCATAATTTAGATTTTTTTTATTTCATAATTTTGACTTTTTATCTCAGATTTTTTTCTCATAATTATGCTTTTTTAAATTTTTTTTAAAATCTATTTATGACTTGAATTTTCTGTCCATACCCACTAAACTGAACCATGACCCAATAAAACACATCATTTACACACTAAGTCACTTTTAAAGGCTTTTGACATTTTTTTGTTTTTCCTGCTTAAATACATTAAATCTACAGTATATACTGAGAATGGTAACTGATGATCAACTTTATCACCTCCGCCAAGGAGGTATTAATTTCGGGTCCATTTGTTTGTCTGTTTGTCTGTCAGCAGGATTACGCAAACAGTTCTGAAAGGATTTTGATGAAACTTTCAGAAATAATAGATAATGGGTCAAGGAAGAACCCATTAGATTCTGAGGAATGAAAGTCAAAGGTCAACATCTAAAACACATCAGGATTCAGACCAGATAGAATCTGACATTTTTTTTTCATTCACATTGTCTCACCTTCAGACATCAGATGGGTCAACACCTATGGCTCAATTGCATCACAGTTTTATTTATTTCAGTGTAAAAACAAGACAACAAAGGTACAATGGTACAGGCAATAAAAAAATACAGACGAATAAATTAGACACACATACAAGACATTCATACTGTGGATAACACTCAAGGCACTGCTGCTTATTTCCAGAGTGGTCCAAACATAAATGACATTAAGACAAGTAATGTAATGACATCATATGACACCATATCAAACCTTGGTGGAGGTCTGTTGTCTCTGACTGCCTTGTTATTATTGCAACTATCATGAACTATTGCTCAGAAAGTCTGATTACTTTTGTTTCCAGACATACTCCTATTTTATTTTATTCTGCTGTCAGACACAGCATACCTCCACCAAGGCTTGATTTTTCATCCACACGTGATGTGATAGAGCCATAAGTGTGATAGAGCCATCTGATGTCCAAAGGTGAGACGATGTGAATGCAACACACTGTCAGATTCTATCTTGTCTGAATCCTGAGGTATTACCACTGATGTGTTTTATCTGTTGACCTTTAGTGTGACCTTGACCTTTGACCTTCACTGCTCAAAATTTAATCTATTCTTCCTGGACCCATTACCTATCATTACTGAAAGTTTCATCAAAATATGTTCAGGACTTTTTGCATAATCCTGTTGACAAACAGACTCAAATTTAATACTTCCTTGGCGGAGGTAATTATCATCAAAATTTACCCCCAGTGTTGGGAAAGTTCACTTTGATTAGGACCTAGTTCAAAGTTCAGATCAAGTTACTCAATATGAATTAGTTCAGTTCATCGTTCATTCTTCCAAATTATGAACTAGAAGTTCATGGATCCCAAAATGAACTTTTTCGTTCTTTTTTTTGTGTTATTATTGTAAACTTATGTTGCCAAAATTTTTTCAGAATAATACAAAAATGACATCTATGATAATGCTGTGTTTTGATCCCATTTTATGCCTTATAGCAGTGGTCCCCAACCTTTTTATTACCCCGGACCAGTGTGTGTGTGTGTGTGTGTGTGTGTGTGTGTGTGTGTATGTTTGTGTGTGTGTGGGGGGGTGAATCTGCTAATTGTCTCATCAGTAAAAGTCACTGGCGAACTCTTTAAAGACCCTAACATGTAAAACAAACCACCTGTCTCACATTATAAGGGTCTCTACATGTGGTCCCTACATTGTCAGACCGAAATATTAAGTGTAAACATACTCAGCACTTAACAACAAATTATAAGCAGGCAATGGTTGCTATGGTTACAGGCTGTCATTTTCACTCTGAGAGAAGTGGTCATGTGACTATGTAGTCACATCCTGTGACATATATTGCGGAAAAAGTGTTTCCATTGCGCTTTTGCGATATATTACAACATCGAAACGTCTGAAAAAAAACACCTCATGAAAGCGTGAAAACTTTTTTTTTTTCGATATTTGAGTGTTGTTTTTTTTTCGAAATTCAGGTGTTTCCATTACCAGTTGTTTACAGCGATATTTACATTTTGCTAATTTCCAAGGGTAATGGCAATGCAGCTATATTGACGTAACTGGCAGAATCCGGTCATTTTTCAAAATAAAAGATTGTTCAGACTCGGAAAATAAATACAAGAGAAAAATAATTAAGTAATTATTAGGCAGCCGGCGACCCTGTACCAATTTAGAGCACAGTTCAATAAATGCCAGAATAACTGCGTTCACAACTTCCCGTTCATTTGGCAAAAGTGAACGAGTCGTTCGTGAACGATCATTCAATGAACTCGTTCAGGTACAACACTGTTTACCCCACAGGTGTTCTGGGTATGTTCATACAGGAGGAGACCTTGGGGCCAACGCAGGACACGCTGGAGGGATTATATCTTTCGGCTGGCTTGGGAACACCTCGGGATTCCCTTGGAGGAGCTGGCTGAGGTGAGGGAAGTCAAGGATCCTTTTCTGGGGATGCTGCCCCGCCGCGACCCGGACCCGGATAAGTGGGAGACAATGATGGTGAGTATTGTATAAATTCTATAGGTTTGTTTTTACAGTGTAACATGTTTCATTGTATGTAGTTGCATTTGTTGTAATGAACAACGATTGACATTTCCTTCATTATCACTAACTGTTGAATTGACTTCCATCTGCGTTCGCCCACGGTTAACTGATGAACCATGGCTCAGCACATGTCAATTAAAATGCAAAAGTGAGGAGTAAATTACAGTGTTGTTCAGCCCGTGACATTATCTTCAATTTCAGATCACTTCGGTGATGAAGTCTTTCTTGTACTTGTGAGATTGTTTCCATAGCAACCAGTGGTGGGACATGGTGTCTCAGATGTGTAGATGGATACACATGGTTTCCGCCCACATCCCCCTCACAACAAATGTTCAGTCATTTCCGCTCTTTTTTTGTCTTATTTAAAACAAACGTCAAGACAATCATGAACATCTTTACTTTTATGTAACAGGAATATGTTTGTGGTTTGGTTGGTATTTTCCTATTGTACATACAAATAACACACCTGTATTTTCAAGGGTGAAGAATTTTATTTGTGCAACTGCAAATCACATTTGATGAGTGGCGTTAGGACTCATTACACTGCTCGAGAGTTTTATTTTATAACGTATCTGCTTCAGACATTAAATCTTATTTTAATAAGATGAATCAGAAAACAAATGTCTTTAGTGCTGGTTAGTTCATACTTATATATATATATATATATATATATATATATATATATATATATATATATATATATATATATATATATATATATATATATATATATATGATGGTGTGTTATCCCACATATATGCTGGTTTATGTACATGTATACAATGGATGAGTAAATATTCCACTAGAAAGAACCTGTAAAGTGAATGGATCATATTGTGCAGACAGTGTTTTGAAGTAGATCTGAGGCGAATATTCCTGAATTCAGCCAAGAGTTTTACTCCTAGAGTCTTAACAAACTAAATCAAAAATAATATCCCTTGCCTCAGTTTTGTGGTAGTGATGTAATAAAAAAGTGTTCATAATAGACAAGGCAGGTTGATTACTATAGCACTTTTCATGTACAAGACAATTCAAAGTGCTTTACATCAAACATTAAAAGGGTTACAGCAGTGACAATAAAAGGGTTATATCTATCTATCTATCTATCTATCTATCTATCTATCTATCTATCTATCTATCTATCTATCTATCTATCTATCTATCTATCTATCTATCTATCTATCTACACACCATCATATATATTAAAAACATGAACTAACCAGCACTAAAGTCATTTGTTTTCTCATTCATCGTATTAAAGTATGTCAGATTTAACACATTTAATGTCTGAAGCAGTGGTTCCAGGCCCAACAAACCCCGCCCCTCACATGTATTGTAGTTTATTTTGGAATCTATCCAGCTGATGTCAGCATATCAATTGTCTCTATATAGTATATGTGCCAACTTTGAAGTACATCAAAACAATTTAATGAATGTGAGTATCTGTCTGTCTGTCTGTCCATCTGTCTATCGAGGTCACCAACACAGTAAACCTCTAATAAGGGTTTTAGTATTCTAGCAGCAGAGCTAACAGGGCCACCGTCATGTACCTTGTGATGAAAAATGCATCATTTACAGCCGTGACTCTGTTCATGTGTGGTTTTCTGACATGATGCCTTCTCTGCTGGGACTCCAGAAACCAGAAATACCTCGACCTCCTTGTGTCAAACCCCTCCCATCTCTCAGGGCGAAGCTCTCCTGTGGCTCTGCTGACAGTGACAAACTGACAATGGCTGAATGCTTCAGTTCACATCTAACCTTTGTCTGAAAATGCATCTTTCTTTTTTTTTTTTTTTTCAATTCTCTGTTGAGAAACGAGAGAAAGATTGACTGAGAAAAACAACTTTTAACCCCAAAGGACTGTCTCCATGAAGACAAATATGTTAATATGAAGGACATGTCAAAACAGGTTTACGGAACGTTCCTCATAGTCACATGACTTGACTCTTGTGTTACTTTAAAGCTTATATTTAGCAAAAAATGTTTACAAATGTTGATATTGAAACTAGGGCTGTCAAAATTAAAGCATTCATACAGATTAATCCATCATCGTGATTAGTTGTTTTTGTTGTAACTGTTGAATAAACATGTTAATTGCAAATATTTTCATATTTTTGCATAATGTGCGAAATCAATTTATATGTGAGTGTTTCCAAATCGTGTAACATATTATGTTTTGGATATTTTATAACATTTTGGGTGGATTTTTTTCTGCATTTTAGAAGCATTTTTAAATATGTTTGAGTTTGGTTGTTTTTTTTTGTGGCTTTATTTTGTGCTACTTTATTTTTGTTTTTCGTGGATTTTATCATGTTTTGTATATTTCCCCCCTGCATGTTTTTTTTTTTTACTATAGTTTTGTGTATTTTTTTTTTTAATGCGAGTAAAATAAAAACCTGAGACAAGAACAGTCAGCCGAGTTTTCATTTCACTGAAGAACTTTGAGCTTAAATACTAAAATGAACACAAAGCATACATTCATTCTGCTAGGACTAAACTAACTAAGACTAGGACTAAACTGCTCGACTTATGAGAAACATGTTGAGTGCAGATATATTTCCTTCTTTCTGGACATTATTTGTTCATGACAAATTAAACACAATTATTATACCTAAAAACTAAATATTTAATCACAAATAAATCCAAATGAATCCAAAACAACGCTGCAATTAAGCTGATTAAAAATGTTAATCACTTGAAAGCCCAAACTGAAACATTATTCTCACATTTTATTCAAGTGTCAAAATGCAAAGTTACTGTTTTTTTTTTTCCACACTGGTGTTGAGCCACATATAAATTGATTTTCTATGAAATTTGGTGGAAACATTTTGTATAATTCTATGGTTTAAAAAAATCTGCTGCAACACTGAGATAGGAGTTTTTCTTCTTTTTAATTATGCATGCACACTCACTAAGGAATGACCAAGTTTCCAGAAGTAATTCCCAATAAATCCTTGACATTAAGGTGAAGATAGGTGTGAAATAATGAGATGGGAAACCAGCTGGCAGCCTGCTGGCACCTCCTTATACCAACAGCTTGACATAAATACCAAGAACTGGTGAGTGATGCAAAAAATATCCACTCATTAATAGCATTTTAGCTCCTGTTAAATTAACTTCTATGTATCAGGTTGGAGATGCTCATTTCAAAAACTCATAAATGTTTATATGAGGAAAGAAATTCCGATGAGTTTCCTTTACAGCATAAGATATATATATATTTTTATGACTTCAACTTTATTCTGTTGATTTGAAATGTTCATTTAGTGATTTGAGCCTCATTATGTTAATCATGTGAGAATGAAGGTCAGAACATGAAACACAAGCTTTTTCTGTGGGAAAATAACCCCCCCCCCCCCCCCTCTGCTTTTTGATAAATCGCACCGTGCTGGTATGTATGTAGAGTATAGAACGCCAAATGCAATAAACTGGTGTAAAATAACATGCTGTTAATGCAATTAGCAGCTAATGCAACTTCCGTCATTGCTGTTAAAAGTAATTGTTTTTACTTGTTGTTGTTGGTTTTACTAAAAGCATGAATAACACATTTAATTCTTTAATCGCATGAAATTGTCGACCATGTGCAAAACCTCAGCTTTGAGCATAAATCGTGTGCTTTTAAGTGGTGAGATTCTGCGGAGCTGACAAC
Source organism: Siphamia tubifer (assembly GCA_020466265.1). Classification (NCBI taxonomy): domain Eukaryota; kingdom Metazoa; phylum Chordata; class Actinopteri; order Kurtiformes; family Apogonidae; genus Siphamia; species Siphamia tubifer. The sequence continues at coordinate 12,278,520 of CM035792.1, read as the reverse complement.
ACACAGCTCTTTTATCATTCCGAAGTGAATATTTTTTGTGAAATAACAGATGGGGCTTGTCCCATTTTGCTATGATGGAAGACACCATTAAACCAAAGTATTGTCTTTGCAACAAGCTAGATAATAGATAGAGAGGTAATGCATGATAGGTGACGCCTTTAAGTCAGGGAATGTAGAGACAGGTGAATTATTCTATACATTTTTGATCATAGTTTTTGTGTGTGAGTCTGACTGGAGATTTGACTCTAACAATGTACAACAATACAGCTTCATCTATAGGAAGAAATTCCTCAGTTTATTTAATATATGTGACAAATTATCCTATTTCACTTGAATTAAGGCAAGAGTTACCACACATTCCAGACGATCCAGGAGAAAAGAGGTCCAGCGGTGGAAAAGACTCCCAGTAATTTAACTTGTCTATCAAAGTCCTTTCATCACCTGGCTCTCCACAGCATCCTCGTCCTCCTGTGAGACTAGGAACTGACGCTGATGAATGAGATGAAATAACATTTGGACAGTACAAAGTCGGAGGCTGTACGGGTCTTCCCCTCTTCGCTTCCACCCCAGGGATCTGAGGGAATAATAACAGGACACAAAGAAGCCGAAAGATGGAGAGAAAGAAGCAAAAGATAGAATTACAATAGTACGTGTACATTTCAGAACAGAAGCTGAATAAGACAGAGACGGAATACACTGGTCTATGATTTCTTTTTCGAAAGTATCTGCTTCAGACATTAAATGTGCTAAGTCTTACACACTATGGGTTTTTCACCAGGGGCTGCATGTCTGTATGTTTGTTCAGATGAGTGATTCTTGGTTACCTCCACTAAGGACGTTATGTTTCAGTCAGAGTTTGTCTGTCTGTTAGTTAGTTAGTTAGTTAGTTAGCAAGATAAGTCAAAAGTTTATGGAGAGATTTTGATGACATTTTCAGGGTAGGGTGGTAATGGGAAGATCTGGAAATTATTAGATTTTGGTGGTGATAGGGTAGGGGGTACCTTGGTGGGGGTCTGCTCTCTCAGAGTGCTTCTGTAGTTCCAAAAGCATTTTACTTGTAGGCGTTTCATACAGCTGAATATGATCTAAAGTGGAAAAGCACTTGAAGATCGCAAACCTCCACCAAGGCAGACCTCCCCCCTTCTAATGAAGGGGGAGGGGAAGGAAGTTTTTTTTTTTTTTTTTTTTTTTTGCCAGAGTCTGTTTGTCTGTTTGTATTCTCCATTTACCACAATGTAAAATGTCAAAGTGATTCACTTCCAGCACATCTGGGCAGCTGTGTCTCAGTTGGTAGAGAGGGTCGCCCTATGATTCAGAGGTTGGTGGTTTGTGACCGGGCTCTGGCTGTCCAGATGTTGAAGTGTCCTTGAGCAAAACACTGAACCCTGACTTAGGCCCCCAGTAGGACTGACAGAACCTTAGAAACCTACTGGTATGGGTGAATGTGCAGACCATTTATCCTGAAAATTTCATCAAAATCCATTCCTAAGTTTTTGAGTTATCTTGCCCCCTCCGCCAAAAAAATAAATAAATAAATTTTTAAAAAAAGTTTTATATCATGCCATAATGATCTTCAAGTCCAGTAACAATGTTTCTTTGGGTTGTTAAGATTCATTTCTGGTTTACTCAATTAGCTTCAGGTCAAAGTTGGATAAAACAGGATCCGTTATCTGTTTTTTTCTATTATTCATTTAAACACAAAAAGGAAAACTGAAAAAAAAAATGCATGGCTGTCAGTTTTTTTCATTTTGGGTTTGAAAACACATAATGAAGAAGCAGGTTGGTTTTTTTTTCCCATTATCTTATTTTTGGGTTTTATTTTGAAAAATAAACGAACGAATGATAAACAGATAAATGGGTATTAAACAGTTTAAATCCAGTAGGTGGTTCTGTTCTGTTCTGTTTTTATGGGTTGAATTATGTGTTTCCACACATAGAAAAACAATGACAAATACTATAGACAGGCTATTTACAGAGAGCTTGACAAGGAACACTGGCAAAGGCAACTGAAGAGGAGAAAAAAAAAAAGGCTGGAGGGAAGATGGAGAAAAAGGATGAAAGAAAGATGTTACAGCTTTAGCAAGTGAACATGACACAGGGCAGGGCTAAAGCCTTGGATTTGTGAGGGGAACATCCATCACATACCAGTCAGAATGAGATTTCTCCCTCCCACCTGCAACAGCAAATGTGATACCATGTTTCATTTTCGTGTCAGTGGTCTTCAGAGCGCCGACAGAAAACAGAGAAGGATCAGGTGGGTGTAGTTTCATATTTGCAGTTTGAGGATGTCTGACATGTCAACATGAACAAAGAAGCGCTTCCCTTTAGTTATTACAGTTGAGAAACTCATCATCAAATGACCACATGACATTTAATATGGCCCCCGAATGAGAGAGGGGTATTGTTTTTAAGTTTGTTTGTTTTGTAAGCAGGGGCGTCACAGTCATTTAAAATGTGGGGGTGTTGAAGGTTGTGACCAAAAATGATCCATAAATGGGTAAATTTTTATATTTAAAAAAGTAAATAAAATAATAACAAAAATGTGTTTTTCCTCAATTTAACATTTATTAAAAGAAGAACAAAACTTGTGACAGAAATACAATAAGAATGAAAACCTGCCCCTCCCTAACCCCCTACTCAAAATATCCAAAAGTGCTCCTCCTACTGTCAGTAAAATAACTTAGTGTATATGTCATAAAGCAAGACATAGTTTTGTTAATTTAGTTTAACAACGGCAACATTTCTTATTACTTCCTGTTTGCCAGCACCGCAAAAACATGCAAAAACTTCGGGACCAATTTCCATTAAATTTTCAGGAAAGGTGTAAGGTGGTCCTGAATAGATTCCATTACATTTTTTCCATCTAATAATTTCATTTTGGAAAAAAAATTTGAGTATATCCCCTTCTGCAGAGACCACGACACCACTGTTTTTAGTTCAATAAAACTTTTCTTTGTTATCATTTGACAGAGAAAAAAAATGTAGCACCAGCGCTAAATATTAGCTTAGAAATATCAGTTGCCTGGATCGATCATTAACGAAGGCGAATGTAAAAAATAAATAAATGACTAAATAAATAATCTCTATCAGGCCCAAATAAATCCATATCAAATCCTGGTAAAGCTTCATCAGTGACATAACACATAAAAGCAGAATAATACCAGCATTTGTTTACTTTTACTTTGAACAACCTTCAGTTCCACATTTAAACATTACTTTCAATAATGGATAAAAGACGCTGCCGGTGATGGAATCTATTCAAAGAGGTTTTTACATAAAAAAAAAAAAAAAAAAAAAATCAAAGCTTCTCCCTCTCATTCGTTTAGCCATAGCTTTACTGACGTTCCATTACGAAAAGCATCACATCAGGAAAATAAAAGGCAGATAGAACATGTCACCTGATAATTATGCAGCTCACAGGAACAGAGTGTGATGGATGAGGCTTGTCAACAATTAGCCGTTACATGGTTCTATGTCGTATTGATGTAGTATCATGTAACAAAACCACTAATGAATCAACAGTGTTTTTCCAGACTGTATCAGTAACTGAATAAAGTACCAGGCTCATTTTTTACAAACAAATATATAATTTTCTTCTTCTCGTTGTTTTTTTGGGGAATTTTTAACTATTTTAACTAAAAATGATAGCTGGTTTATAGTTATTTTAGCTATAAACAAGACACAGAAAAACTCATTCATTCATTTTCAGTTCATTAGATTATTGTAATGGTGTGTTCACTGGTCTAAACAAAAAATCAATCAGGCAGCTTCAGCTGATCCATTATGCTGCTGCCAGAGTCCTGACCAGTACCAGGAAACTGGACCACATCACACCGGTCCTCAAATCCTTACATTGTCTTCCTGAGGGTCAAATGATAGAATTCAAAATCTTACTTCTGGTCTATACAGGATTCCCACCCATGTGACCCCTCCTGACGGACTACCCTTCCTCGGAACGCATGTAGTCAGCTGCGAAAATTCCTAATTTAGTTGCAAATTATTCTTAGATCAGTTCTAATGTAATTGTGTTTAGTCAAATATCAGCTTTAGTTTAGTTTGTTTTTTGTTTTTACAAATTTCGCCTGAGTTTAGCTTAAATTTTTCACAGCAATACACTTTAAAGACATCGATGCTAAATCAGTTTTCCATTTCAACAATGAAGTACTTTTGAAAATATATATTTTAGGACTTTTAGGTACAGTCTTAATGAGGTAATTTTGCACATTTCAGTAGTAGTTTGTCCACTCAGTGTGCTGCAGCTTTCACAGCAGTTCCATATGGTTCTTTTCACTACTGACTAGACTGGATCAGGCTAATGCTAATGTTTGATAGTGCACATAAACATGCTGGATTTCTTTGATAACAGAAAATTCATACATTTTTCAGAGAACTCATTAAGTTACATTGAGGAGTGCAATTTACCTCATCCTAAATTAAGGCTGCAAAGCTGCATGTGGTGCGTTGGAACACTGTCATCAGCATTTTGCCTGTGTTTTTTGTTTTGTTTTGCCTGTTAATTGCAGACAACAACTTGTTTCTCCATGTTGTTTCCTTAGCAGGATCATGTTTTTGACTGCATCCGACTGTACAACAACACACAGGCATTGTTGGTTTCTTGCCGCATCTGGAGGAGACTAACTACTGGTTCAGTAGTTAGCATTAGCACCGTCAAAATGGAGGGAATCCCCTATAAAGCACTAAACGGCCGTCCTAGACCTGCTGGTTCCCTATGAAGCATCCAGAGCCCTGAGGTCATAGGTCATCCAGGACAGGTTTACTGTGTGTTCCCAAAATCAGAACCAAAGTGAAGCATGATTCAGTTGTTCTGCTCCTCACCTGTGGAACAACTTACCTGAATACCTGAGGTCTGAGAAAAACTGTCAGTTCAATTAAATCAGACTGAAAACATTACTGTTCACTGGAGCTTTTACTTAACATCTATAGAGCACAGATAGCATTCATTTATACCTAATGCAATTTCCATGGCCAATAAGCAATGAAAATGGGCCTGGAACTGGTACCTGACTTGTGTGTGATGTGTATGCTGGGAAGGGGAGGGGAGATATTTAATGATCTGTGGAGATGTATGTATTTATATTTATGATTTTTGAGTTTTAAGTCATGGAATAAATGTCCATTAGTGCATTTTATGTGTGCTGGCATGACAATAAAGTCTATTATGTTCTAAATTCTTAATGCATTTCTAATGCATTTTAATTTTCTTATATGTTTTATGTAAAGCACTTACAATTGTCCTGTACATGAAATGTGTGATACAAATAAATTTGCCTTTGCCTATTTTCTTCATTACACTGCTCTGCAGTATTTTAGCAAGTATCTGCTTCAGACATTAAATATGCTAAATATTATATACTTTAATAAAAATGAATTAGAAAACAAATGACAAAAGTGAAGATATCTATAAATATATATATATATATATATATATATATATATATATATATATATATATATATATATATATATATATGTACATGAATAAATAAGAAAAAAACCCAAAATACAATGTTTTGAAAAAATAAAAGAGAAAGAGATCAGAAAGAGGAGGAAAAACAGACAAAATATGAAAAAGTACAGGTGTATGTGTTCTGTTCTTGCCACCAGGTTGTGCTGTTGCACTTCAAAACCATTTGGTGGGAAACAATTTTGACACAATATGTGAATAGTGTGTGTGCTTGTATTTCAATTTTTATGGGGACATTGATCTGTTTACACAGTCAAACCATGGGGACCTCTGACACCATGGGGACCAAAATTCAGGTCTCCACGAGGGTTCAATATAAATTCAGGTCCTCACTAGTAAAATAAAATGTTTTGTCTCTATAAACACATTAACTTGTTTTTTCTTGAAGTCCCCATAATGCATGGGAGTAAAAGGTGCAAAGCCAAACATTTGAAGATGTGTTTACTTTATTACATTTTTATTTTATTTATTTATATATTTTTACTTTCTTTTACATCATGTTACCTTTATTTTATTAAAATTAATTTATTTCAAAACATAATAAAAAATTAAATAAAAGAAATACTGCTCAATGGCTATTTTACCATCAATTTACTTTTTTTACATAATTTTTTAAATAATTGTTTTCATTACCTAAAAAAAGTTTGCTTAATAAGCGCTACCTGGACTCAAAATAAGCAATAATAATTAGAGGTGCTCTATTGGATAGGAAAATAGCAAGACAAAAAAGAAAGAAAAATTCCAAGGCACTCTCTTATAAGTGAAGATAAAAAAAAAGCCTTTATTAACTTGGCTTGGTTACAAAAACCTATAAAAAAATCATATAAAAACCCCAACGCGTTTCGGCATCATAGCCTTCATCAGGGAGTCAGCAAATGAAGCAAATTATTGTTTTTATTAATTTAATTTATATTTTAATTCATTATTTTTGATATTATTTACATATTTTAAAAAAGAGTAAAATAAAAGATGCATTTACACTCACTACCCAATGGCTGTTTTACCTACAAGTGATAGACTTGGTCCTCATGAGACATGGAAACCAGTATGTGTGTGTGTGTGTGTGTGTGTGTGTGTAGAGAGAGGGGGGGGGCATACAACAATTTACAAAGACTTACAGGCAGTGAATGTGACAAATGCATGTGTGTGGGAGGTTGGATGACTCAGCTGCATTTAAAACCAGACAAACCCAGAGGAAGTAATAATCTGAATCAACAAGTCGCCCAAACAATATGAACCAGGGTTAGAAATGAGGTGCAGTGTGTGCATGTATGTGAACACAACACACAGACACTGACTGCAGTTTGCACATTTACTGTTCTTTTCTTTTTAAATTTTTTTTTTTAGCTTTTTACTTAAAACAAATCACTACTCATAATTACTTAATTAAACAAATAAGTAAATAAATAAACAATTAATTAATTATTATTATTATTATTATTATTAACAACAACAACAACAACAACAACAACAATAATAATAATAATAATAATGATAAAAAATGACACTTAATGTGATTATTCTGTTTAGGCACATAACGTTTTTATTTCTGATATTCTCTGAAACTAGGTTATTATTTCATTATTTATGTTAAACTCCAGAATGGGAAGTTTTATTTTGAAAGCGCCTTCCACTTTAGAATATACAGGGTTTATAACACTGTGCCGGCTTGAGAAAAGGTGCACCTATTTGTAGATAAACACATCCACAGGAGGTTTTATGGTTGATTTGCTCCTTTTATAGTTTTCCAAGGTAATATTAGCGTGATGTGTTTTGCTAACATTATGATAATTAAGCAATATCACATGAGAGGGAGTGCTGTTATACTGAATATCAGGACAGGTGTGATTTGGACGTAGGCACGAGGCCACAGAGATGCATTTGGTGAAATACTAGGGCATTAATGAGGGGTTTTTTTTTAAGCGACTTATCCATCAATAAAAGTCTGAGTCGAGTCGACATGTCGTGATAACGTCATCACATTTTCAGTTGAGGAACAACACATTGTTCAACAAAAAAAAAAGAAGAAACACGAGCACACACACAATGTCCACTGACAAGACATAAGCGTCAACATTTTAACCCAAACAAAACAAAGGCTAACGTTAGCAAAGACTTTTCTGTTAAATTTGTCCAGATTTTGTTTGGACCCACGGCTCTAAAACTGGACTGTCCAGACGTCTGTCATGCGTCCTCACTTTTTATATTAAATGAAAAATGTTTAAGGCAGCGGCCGCCAAGACATACACCACACTGTCCATATTATGTTTGGAAAAAAAGAGCGTGTTGTTTTAATGCACGTTGTCTGCGCTGTGGCTCACTCAGGTTAGCTAGCGGATGCCTCTTCAGATGGCCGTGAGGTTTTGTTATTTTTCCTCTAAGGTGAAGTACCGTAAATTCCGGACTATAAGCCGCTACTTTTTTCCCAAACTTTCAACCTTGCGGCTTTTTCAGTGATGCGGCCAATTTATGTAATTTTCCTAACGGCCGCCAGAGGCGCTCGAGTAGAAAAGGTAAGATTTAGACCGGTGGAATATATGCGTCGAGGAAGACTGAATGAAAAAGGAGGGGCGGAACAAACGCGGGGTGACGGGTTTAAGTAGGAATGGTAAAGGTGACGGACAGGTGAAGAGGGGGTAAAAAGTTGCTTAAAGAAAAACCCGCGGCGGTGTGTGAGAGAAGACAGAGGCTCGACCAGACCCTGTGGATTTTTTTTGCACGTTGGCACGGAGGAGTTTGACCTGAACTCTCTGCGAAAGATTAAAGTTATCGCTGACTCTGCGATAGATGAGGCGAGGCGGCGACCAGCCACCTGTTTGTGGACGCGGCGGACAATAGTGGATATATATTTTTCCCTCCCTTACCTTTGGAAATATACACTTTTTTTTCCTTGGATTACTTTCAACGGGACCTGGACTCTGCAGGTCTGCATCAAACCTTAAGTATCATTTTCCGTTCATTTTGCCGGCTGTAATTTTTGGACTGTGGACTTTAACCCTTGTGCGGTCCTTCGGGTCAAAGAGACCCGGTGGTTCACAAATGTACCTTTTTATACGTACTGTAGGATGCCATTGCTTACTACTGAAAACAGTAATATATCCTTGGGGGGTGGGGTGATGAGTCTATGGAACTGAACTTTGGAATCTGGGTTTTTAAGACCCGATTGTAGGACACAGCCAGTGTGCCTTTTACGAAGGACCACACAAGGGTTAATGAAGGACATTTAGTTTAATTCGCGGGACTTGAAGTCGGGTTTGGGTTAATTTTGTGTTTGTGTTACATGTTTTAATGTGGGCACATGCGGCTTATATACAGGTGCGGCTTGTGTATGTACAAAATCGGTTTTCCTCTTAGAATGAGGTGGGTGCGGCTAATAATCAGGTGCGCTCTATAGTCCGGAAATTACGGTATTTCCACACACTATCATCACAACTGTCTTACCTGCAGCACTCAAAGCTGGAAATGACTCAGTACATTAACATTCTAGACGCTGAGGATTTCATCAAAGTTTAATTCAAACAGAACTAACGACAAGCGTCATTTGCCAATCTTACCCAGATTACTAATTTATTAGGCTGTAGAAAAGTGTTGCCACTCCCAAACAGGAACTGTACAAGTTCAGAAACAGAAGTCTGTTTGTTGTTCGCTGCAGCAAAGTGCTACGAGTATATGAATAACATACATTATCAAAGGGCAAAGGTGAAGACATGATCTCAAAATGAAAAGAAGACATGTCAAACACTAACTGCCCAAACGTGTCCATGTGAACCTGATGAGTGTTGTATGACAAAAAAGACTACGGACCAATACGTCTGCTGACGGTCCATTTATTGCATAAGAAAATGACATGATCTCAACATGACAAGACATGAGATGACCAACACTCATATTCTGACAGATCTGTCTTTCTACACAGACGATGGTCACAGACAACCTCATTACATGACATCACTGCGATAAAACTGAACTGTCCTGGGCCGACCCACGTCACTTTTAACAGATACAATATTATCACTTCACCATCCTCAACTTATCAACTCTCTTCATTTATACATCGACCCGCGAATCACTCAAGGAAACCGTTCCATCAGGTGACCAGTGGACGTCAACAATCAGAGATGTATACTAACGAAGTACAACTACTTAAGTACTGTACTTAAGTAGTGAAATGCAGTATCTGTACTTTTTTGGAGTATAATTCCACTTCTACTGCACTACATTTAAAAAAAACATTAATACTTTTACTCCGATACATTTTTTATGTGCCGAATCGTTACTCGTTTCTCTTTTTAAAATAGTTCAGAAGCATACCAAACCCATAGCATATCAATGCCAGAGCGATAAATGGCTCTGTCACCTGGTTGGATGATGGTGTCTCATCATTGGACGAGTCAGCGATCAAACACTACATAATAAGACTGTACGCTCTAATCAACCTTTTGGCAACGTTACATGCGTCGCTGCTACACCGTGTTTACACAAGAAATATTTGGTTTGTCACTTGGTCATATTCTTGGAATACTCTGGCCTTTGAAAGTTTTAGTTTTTTCATGAACACTTGCAAGTGAACTGGTATGTCCTTGTACTACTGCTGCCTCAGCTGAAGTTGTACCTTTCATATTAAATATATAAATGTGTTTAAACTTGTGACTGCTTTCATTTAGTATAGGCCTACACAGTACTTTTAAATTTTACTTTTACTTTCAATACTTAAGTAGTATTTTTTTCCCATTACTTCTACTTGTAATTTTACTTCTACTTTTACTTTCAGTACTTGAGTAGAACTTTTTTTTACATACTTCTCCTTGGAATACTTAAGTACAATATACTTTGGATACTTTTACTTGAGTATGATGCTTGAAGAACACTTCAACTTTTACTCAAGTCAGTTTTTTGATGTAGTACTTGTACTTCTACTCCACTCCTCTAGTCCAGTACTTTATACATCTCTGTCAACAATCTAAAAACTATTTTTCATGGGAAAAATACAAGAGATTGAGACTGCAAGAACCACAACTGGATAAAAAATTGAATAAATAGACTATATTCAGACAAAATCAATAGACCAATTTTTACTACCCAGGAAGATTATTTTCTTTTGTACTCATTTATTTTATTTTATGTGTGTCTTTTAGGTCTGTTTTCTCCAATTGTCCCTAAAACTCAATAAATTTAAGTTAAAAAATTAAAGATAATCATCTTATCAGGCGCAATCATCATACTGTAATTACAAAGAATGTTTGTTATTGACATGTTTTTAGTTAAAAGGAAATAACATGAACATTTTGTCAAATTACTTAGATAATTTGTTGAGTCACTGCTGTCATTTTCAATTCCACTTTACATCATATCAATTGTAATACACTCTCGTAGGAAAAGGGCTAATTTATCCCCTGATACGGGCAGATTAGTGATGAGACGAGACCCCTTTGTGTCATAGCGACATCACAGATCAACCTAGAATACAGTCTAACATTTATCTGCAGACTACAGTCATACACTAATACTATAATCCATGTTTCAGCAATGGATAATCTAATATCAGTTTGTCTTAAATGAGGAAAATGGTGGATGCTCAAATTCCAGGACTTTACTGCAAGGGTCTGAGGTTCTTATTTTAATTCCTATACAGTTGTGTTCATAAGTTTACATATTCTAGCAGAGTTAGTTGTTATTTGAAATGTTTTCAGAGAATATCAATGAGGATACAAAAACCTTTCACTTAAGGTTAGTGGTTTGGTGGAGTCCTCGAGGGCCGGTGTCCGACATGTTTTAGATATTTCCCTCTTCCACATGATTCAGTTTAACTCCTGAAACTTTACCAGTTCCACAGCAAAAAAAAGAATTAAAATAAGCAACAACATGAAGAAAGTAAGACACAAATGGAGCGAAATTAAAGAAAAAAAAACAATAAAATAAAAAGTAAAATGTAGAAAAATAAACAATGATCAACAAAATGAACAAAAACGTTGTCTTACTTTGTTTAGAATTTTAATTGAATTTTTTTCCCCCATTATTCATTTAAACACAAAAAGGAAAACTGAAAAAAAAAAATCATTTTAGTTTTGGGAACAAATAATGAAGAAATAAGTTCTCATTTTCTTGTCTTATTGTTGGTTTTATTTTGAAAAACAAATGAACGACTGATACACGGGTTGATTAAAATGATGATAAAAATAAACTGAAAGTACTTGTACAGGAGGCGCTCTCCCATGTGCATTCAGTCAGGGTATGTAAACTTATGAGCACCACAGTATATAAATAAGGTTGAGAACCAGTGGCATAAACAAAGGTCACACACATGATGTTGATGCTTTTTGTCACATAACTGTCACTTTCTGAACCATACAACTGCATTTCCTCTTCTACACTCAATGGAGTTTTCCAAAAGACTCTTATGTCATTCTGTGTTTGAAGAGCTTGGTTCCAAAATATGATGAATAAAAATAGATTACATTAGAATTATATAGTGTTTTTCAAGGCACCCAAAGCGCTTCATATTATTGATCCATTATTCATTCACTCTCACATGCTCCCTCTGGTGGTGGTAAACTACATATGTAGCCACACTTGCCCCTCTGACCACCACCAAACATTCGTACACATTCATACACCAGTGTGAGTGACACTGAAGACAGGGGGGGGGGTAAAGTGTCTTGCCCAAGGACATAACAGACTAACTAGGACAGAGCGGGAATCGAACCACCACCCCTTTGGTTATTGGTCACCCCAAAAGCCAAGTTTGAACATTTCTTCCAGAAAATTCCTCTTCATTGTCAATTGACTTTACGTATTATATTAAGTGTGGTTCAAAAACACACTATCTACCACAGAGTTCGTGTTCCAAAAAACGACAAGTGCTGCCACCGTAAGTCGTGACAATTGTAAATCAAAGACTTCAAATTATGTGATGTATTCCAACACGGAATAGGAACTCGCTTGGATGTTCTGCTCATTTTACAGCTGATTTCAGTATAAATAATGAATAATAATGGAACCTCATTAATGCTGCGTTTCCACTGGTACTGGTTCAGCTTGTCGTTGCAATTACAGAATAATACTGACTTTAAAGTATCTGGTTGTCATGGTGATGCAACACATACTGTACGTCTGTGTCTCACTCGTTTCGTGTTTTGTTTTCTGAATTTTTACGTCAGCCACCAAAGGCTGAATTTAAAGGTGTCACAATAGGGATCTGTTAGTTAATACTTTAACCACTGGTGTATCAGCAGTGACACGTTCTAAATGTTTGATTTATTTTCAATATTCATAACAATTTAACTGTTTCCTCGACACGCTCACTTCGAGGATAGAATAGACCTTGTTCTTTCAACAGGCCTGTTTTCATTCTAACTTTTCTCACATTTCTAACTTTAATTCTTATTTTAAAGTTAGAATTCTGACTCTTTCGTGAGAGTTTAAGCTCGGTTTAATGAGTTTGTCTCAGAATTCCAATTATCTTTCCTCAGAGTTATGAGTTTTTAAGAATCAAAATTTTTTTGCCATTAAATTATTTTTTTCCCTCTCAGAATACATGGCTTTTTTCCTTTCAGAATAGTTTTTTTCCCTCATAATTTTCCCAATTTCATCAGAATTCTGATGTCAATGTCAGACTTTTTCTCATGAAAAAATTCACAATTAAGTTTTTCTCATAATAATTACATTAAAAAAACTGTAGAAGACTGTCGTCTTTTAAGTCCTAAGTTATTTTCAGACACCATGAAATCATAACTGCACAACCCCTCAAGGGCTCAAAGGGTTAATTGTAGACTGAATTGTTGTGGAATTTTAAATCAATACGAGGCAAGAAAATTGTTAAATCAAAATACTCCTTTCTAGCAATGAGAACAACACAGAACAAGCTTTTATCATATGTTCTAAACATAAAGAAAGAATCAACTCTTTTATAGCTTTTATAGTTAAAATCAGGTTCTTCTACGTCATGTATCACTCAGAGTACAGAAGTGTATGTAGTGTTTTAAGAAACAAAATGAGAATACACACACTTTTAAATAAACACTGGTTCTTTAAAAATCTGTTATTTCAGGATTTGAAATTTCCTACTTGTTATATTTAATAAACTGATTAATAAAGTATAAAACAGGATGCCATTGAATTGCATTTATCACATTCCTCAAAAAGAAAAAAACACGTTTTTTTTCTTTCAAAACAATTCAATTGTGTAACGTTTAAAGCATTTTGTTACCATGCTTGTCATTTGTGGTTCAGTAATGATGGAACGGTTGAAGAAATATGCTTCAGACTGGGACGGACAGCGTACTGTAGCAACAACCCACAGAAAAGCCAAAATACACACTACAATACACACTGTCCTTGTGGAGTCCGACAGTTGTGTTGCCATCCCATAATGCTCTCCTCCACTGGACTCAACCAGTCACCTCCCACAGAGTACGATGAAGACATGTGGAGGTGAACCGAGGAGTTTGGAGAATAGAGAGCACTGTCTCCAGAGGCTGTGAGCTGATACAATCAACTGCTTCTGTCAATCTGTGGACTCTATACACACACACAAACACACACACACACACACACACACACACACACACACATGAGGACCAAGCTTGTAATCAAGTCACCATTGGGTAATAAGTGTAAACATCTTCTTTTTTTTAAAGAACATTTAAAGAATAATAATGATAAAAATGTGATAATAAAAATAAATAAATAAAAATGAAGGAAAATTAAAAAAAAAAAATCTAAATAAATAAACAAATGAAATAATATCACATATAAATGAAAAATAATTTTAAAAAATACATACAAATACTTATTTTTTTATTTAACAGACCTTCAAAATACATGTTTCACATTGCACCTGTTCCCCTCATGCTTTAGTGGGGACTTCCAGAGAAAACAAATTAATCTATTTATAGAGCCACATTATTTCTATTTTACTAGTGGGGACCTTTATTTACATTTAACCCTTGTGGGGATCTGACTTTTGGTCCCCATAGTGTCAGAGGTCCCCATGGTGTGACTGTGTAAACACGTCAATGTCCCCATAAAGATAGGAATACACACACACACACATCACCTGGAGGTCAGTGGGTGGACTGGCTGAGAAATGGCCGCCTTACTGAAGCATGTTGCTGATTAAATTAACTCCTACTGTTACACCCTCCCACCACGAGCCGTGTCACTCCCCCTGGAGAGAGAAGAAGCTAAAGTGACAACGGAGACAGACGTGAAGACACAAGAACGTAATCATTTTAAGGAGAAGCTGTTTGCCCTACAAATCCACATACTCCGCGGCTACGTTCAGTCAAATTCAGTCAGCTGACGTGAATAGAATATTTTGACATTGCTGAAGGAAGTCACAGGACGAGTGAAATCATATCTGCTCCATAAGTGATTTAATTACAGATGCCGCTAAATATTTAACGTGCGGCAGGAAACTTTTCTAAGTGGCAGCTCAAGAGGGATAAAAAATTTAGACTTCAATCCTCAAAAAACACTGACATCAGTCCCTTGTACTGTCGGCACATGCTCATGTTCAGCAGCTTCTTTAAGACGAGAGGGTTTGTACGAGGAAATGAAAGAGGCAGGAACAGGGAAGTCTGTTTCTGGATGTAAGGATCACACCTCTGAATACATGACACTGAACCTGTTTACATGTGCACCAAGGCCCACCCTGCAAAAATATCAATATTACCAACTATATTTTTCTTATTTCTCACATTTAAAATATGACACAACGTAAAGAGTAGATTTTCAGGCGGGAGGAAAGTGGCAGTTATAGTTTTTAGCCAGTTAACACTGCACGTTAGCTTTAGCCTGTTTGCCTCCTTTAGCTCCAGGTTAGCTCTTAGCTTTAGTCTGTCTACCTCTGTTAGCTCCAGGTTAGCTCTTAGCTTTAGCTTGTCTACCTCTGTTAGCTCCAGGTTAGCTCTTAGCTTCAGCTTGTCTACCTCTGTTAGCTCCAGGTTAGCTCTTACCTTTAGTCTATCTACCTCTGTTAGCTCCAGGTTAGCTCTTACCTTTAGTCTATCTACCTCTGTTAGCTCCAGGTTAGCTCTTAGCTTTGGTCTGTCTACCTCTGTTAGCTCCAGGTTAGCTCTTAGCTTTGGTCTGTCTACCTCTGTTAGCTCCAGGTTAGCTCTTACCTTTAGTCTGTCTACCTCTGTTAGCTCCAGGTTAGCTCTTTATTTATATTGTAAGGTAAAGGTAAAGAACTTTATTTGTCATTATACAATGTACAATGAAATGTGTCCTCTGCATTTAACCCATCCTTCATGCCGTTGGAACACCTGTAAGGACCAGTGGGCAGCCATGTGCGGCGTCTGGGGACCCATCTCCAGCTGAAGAGCCAGGCTAATGGTCAGAATCACCTGGCTGGAGGATTTTGCCCAAACAGACATATTTTTGGGTGATGGGGGAAACTGGAGCACCCGGAGGAAACCCATCCAGACACTGGGAGAGAAACATGCAAACTCTGCACGGAAAGGCCAACACGGTCCAGGAATCGAACTCGGGCCTTCTTGAAAGAGCGCTAACCACTCAGCCACCGTGCCATTATCATGCATACAACTTGTTTTGTTTTCTGTCCTGGATTTGGATTCGAATCTTTTGGACTCAGTCTTGTCTTGGACTTGAACCTCTTTGGAGTCGGTCTTGACTTGGTCTCAACGATCCTGGTCTTGGACTCGACAAAGGTGGTCTTGACTACAACCCCGTTCACTATCTCCAGAGATGAAACACTATAGATTTTCTGTCAGAAATTACGGCTACACTTCTGTTTGAGGGTGGCGCTTTACTTGGAGGAAGCAAACTACATGATTAATTTTCCACTGAGAACATTATTCAAATGTTCTACAGAGTAGGTGCCAGGGAAATCAGTTAAAGTCCTAATTATACACTGGGACCTCAGTCTTCCAACCCACTCTGTTCTTACAGAAGCAGCAGCAACAGGGATGAGAAATCCTATTAAACCCTACAAAATAAAAAAGGAAAAACGTGGAGTATCTTTCAACAGTTTGTATTGTTAATTCCAATGTCAGACAGATACATTTTGGGGACGTCATGTGTCACTGAGCTATTAATCTGTAACTCTTCTTTTGTCTCCAATTACACAGCATCTCTTTTGTGTTTCTCTGATGACACGTCTTACAGTACTTTCTTCCATTTCACTGCAGGATCCAATAAGCACTTTAGTTCCATATTCAACTATCTCTGTTTTTGATGTACTTTCTTTTGTAACAATGAAATGAAAATTCTCCCCCCCCCACCACCCCAAAAAAAAAAAAAAAAAAAAAAAAAAAAAGTAAGTAGCAACAGATTTCAATGGCGGCTTTGTGAAAATCCCTTTCTCATCTGGGTTGTAATGATGCAACCGTCTCTGCCAAAGCTTTCTGTGAAAATCCTGTATAATTAAAAGTGAAGCAGTTCGTTTAAAAGTCCTTTTTTTTTCTTTTTTTTTTACCGGAGGACTTAAATACAAATGCCACTAGACTCCACCACCCACTCTGCGCATGGTAAATACTGAATGTCCTTGCTCGCTTGCGTTTCTCCGAACAGCCCTTTCATCATGCTCATAAAAGATTCCTTCCCTCTTCTCTCTTTTTAAACAACAACAAAAATCATCTTCGCCCCCTATAACCTATGAAGTCCTTGCATTTCTTTGTCTTTCCTTGAACCATCCAACGCCTTGAAGCCACATTTCTCTCTTTTTTTTTTCCCCCCACACATAACACCAAATACAAGAAGACTCGCAGCATTTGAAACTCACATCTACATCACAAGCTCTTTGATTTTTCCCACTTGTTCATGGGAACATGGTTAACACAAGCACATACCTTTGTTTCCTCATGTATCTTCAACCTTTAAACATCACTTTTTTTCACTTTCTGGTCATTTTTACTTCTAGAATTCAGCGCCTGTGATCATCTTTAGTAATAATCATCCAGAAAATATGCAAAAAAGATCTTATATCAGGAGTGGCTTAGTCCATGTAGGAAGTACCCTATGATGGTGGAAGGATTTCCTCAGTGTAATAACACCTGAAAATGTAATACAATCTGCACCTAATTCGATTGAAAATGTAATAGAACCCAATAATGTAATAATTTCACCAATAATGCAATGAAATATCTGATTGTAATAGCATGGTTTGTCAATAATGTAATACCTTTTTATATTATTGGGCATTTATTGCATTTTCAGGTGGGTAATTTTTATTTAAATTTTTTTAAACTGATTGTAAAACTTGACAGATAATATAATCAGAGTTGGTAAAAGTACTCACATTCTGTACTGAAGTAGAAGTACAGATATATTTTATTCCAAATTATTTTATTCATAGGGAAAAAAGGATCTATGAGCACTCAGGAGACTGTGTAAATGATATTTAAAGTTAAAGTCCAGAAGAGGAAGAAAAAGCAGAGGCAGAGCATATACTGACTTTTTTTTTTACTAAAAGTTTTTAACTTTTGCATTGTTTTATTAAATACTTTTCAATATATGTATTTAAAATCTCAGAGTGCCTCTGTTTTTTTTTTCTCTTCCTCTTCTATTTTATTCATAATTCAGATTTTTTAAAAACCATCATGTCAACATAGTCACTGATATAATCCCAGGCCCAATGCTAACTTTTATGACAGCTGGTGTGACAGCAGTTCCTTTGCGTTCCACCTGCCGTGGACTGGTGCCAAGTCAAAGATCAGATTTCCACCGTTACCCCGCTGCTTCCAAGAGAAAATGAGATTCAATTAAAGCTCAATATTAGTCCTGTGAGAAACTCTGAGCAGGTGTAGAGAGTATAGACGAGTGCTTGGGCCACTTTATATCATGCACGTAGATCACATTATTTACAGAATCTTCATCTGTATCAGAGCTGTAATTAAGAGTCATGAACTTCCGTCTGTGCAAAGTGAAACTGCAGTAAAACTGTCAAAGAGGAGTTTATGTCTGTATGTGTGTGAAACTATAGTTGTCTGGATCTGCACCACAGGCATACAGTCAAACATGACCATAACATCAATAGCAAAAAGTGGGAAATGTGCAACATTAAAAAAAAACTAAGTGAAAATACAATGTAAAGTTGTTTATTTGAGAAGATTTTTGGGCTAATGATTAAATTAAATGTAGATGGACTTTTTACAGGAAGAGTATGTGAACAAAAGCAGATTTATATGTAGAATATTGATGGATTATGATAGTTTTTGTTGTTGTTGTGCCATTAGTTTATTGTACACACAAGTTTATTTTATTTACCTTTTCCCCCCCTGTTTAAAATAAATAAATAAATGGAATGAATGAATAAAAATAAAAGCTGTTTGTGGTATCAGAGGATGAGCGAACCTCCTGTAATGGCTCTTTTGGTAACATGTCACAAAACTGAACAGTACCAGAGGTGGTCAAAGTACTCACATTCTGTATTTAAGTAGAAGTACAGCTACTTATGTGAAAAATACTCTGGTGAAAGTAGAAGTACTGATTCAAGTTTTTTTACTCGAACAAAAGTATAAAAAAAAAAAATAATAATTATAAAAAAAATAAAGTACAACTTCTCAATTTTAATGAAGTGAAAAAGTCAGGAATGAAATAATACTTATATAACTCGGAAAAATCAGAAAACTTTAAAAAGTATCAGAATTAGTTAAAAAAAAGTATCAGAAAATAAAGCCTTTAAAATTGGGTTACTGTATAGATAAAGTGTTTTATTGCATCACAGTACTCAGTTTCATGGGTGTGGTCAGGAAATTATGGAAAAAAGTCACAAGTGAGATAAAGTCATGATAAAATTTTTACAAAAAAGGCAAAAATATGAGATAAAAAGCCATAAATATGACACCAAACACCAAAATATACACTGGTTAAAATAACTAGTAACTAGTAATCAAATAAACAACTGGTTTATTTGACTTTAGTTTTGAAGTACAAAACCAAAAATTTAATTATGCTGCATTTTCTTTTCATTTTTGTTATTTCACTTTACAAAAATAAATTCAAAGTCAACAGAAACAAAAAAAAAAACTGACCAAAAACAAACATTATTCATATTTTCTGCCTCTAACATCCAACGCAGCAGAGCAAGTCCTTTTCACAGTGGCTTTAAACGCTATTTTTTTGACAGAAACTTCCAAAACATTAATTTCCCAATAGTTTTACAGTCGGACACTTTGATTTATTAATGATTTTGGTTTATTTTATTTTATTTTGTCCTGACGGAAGAGGTTTTTGTCGAAAAATCGTTGTTTAAAGCCACTGTGAAAAGGACTTGCTCCGCTCTGTTCGGATGTTCGAGGCAGAGAATATGAATAATATTTGTTTTTGGTCAGTTTTGTTTTGTTTCTGTTGCCTTTGACTTTATTTTTTTAAAGTGAAATAAAAAAAAAAAAAAAAGAAAATGCAGCAAAATTTAATTTTTAAATTAAATTTCAAATTTTAAATTTCAAAACGAAAGTCAAATAAACCACTCGTTTTGTGTTTTTTTAATTCCCATTAATAAACGGAAAATCCAAATACCAAAATATACACTGACCTTTTTTCATTGTCTTATTTTTTTGGTTTTACTTTGAAAAAAAAAATGAACTAATGATACACAGATTGACGACCTGTACTAGTTAAAAATACACAAAAATGTTCAGATGTGTAAAAAGAAATGGATTTTTTTTTAATATGTTTTTGAAAAAATAATGGTAAAAACATAAAGACGACAAAATGTGTTTAAAAAATAAACATTTAAACACATATGGAGATGAAGATAAATATGTTTAATTAAATAAATTCACCTAAAATTCCAACAGCAGATGTCACTGTACTCAAACAGCACTGTCACGAAGGCTGTATCAGAAAAGCCCATGTAAACAGACATGTAAGCTATAATTACATAATATTTGACCACATTTTCCAGCCTTCTGAACCATCACCTTGACTTTTTATCAATCTAACTGATGTCTTCAACAGACACCCACACATGTCTGCACACTGACACTGACTGTATGCCTCTGCACAAACAAACAACAACTCAGAGGATATTATTTTGTCTCCTCCTACAAAAAAAAAAACAACAAAACACCAGAAACAACCGTTAGCTCCAATGACTAGAACATGTCTTTCAGTTACCATGGCAGGGGAAAAAAAATAAAAAAAATCCTCCCACTTCTAAATCTCATCTCTTTTCATTTCCTCCAACTGAAGGCAGAGAATAAACCTGAGCTGAAACCACGGAGGAGGATCAGCAAAGGCTAATTCTGCCTCTGTCTCGGACAACTCCATTAACCATAAGCCTGTTTGGCACGTCACAGGTCAGTTCTACACACAGCCGCTATTGAGCACGAATTAAACCCTGGGTTGAAGGTTTGGAGTCTGGTGTCAGCAGAAAGAGCAGAAAGAGGAGGTCTCCAAGGTGGAAGATGACGATCGTGAATGAAAAATGTGACTTAACACCTTCAGTGAAATGTAGACTTGACAGGATGTAATCACATTTACACATATATTAACCCAGATTTGTGATGAGTTTTGGGTCAAGGTGGAAAATTGTGCAGCAAAGCAAGATGGCGGCTTAACCCTACCAGTATCTGGGTGCACTTTTTATGCACACTCTGCACTTTTGTGTTAAAAAAAAAAATCATATTTACCACACAGGTGTCAAACATAAGGCCTGGGGGTCAAATCTGGCCCGCCACAGGGTTCAATATGGCCCCTGGGATGAATTTGTGAAATGCAAAATTTACACAGAAAATATTAATAAGTGAGGAAGTTAAACTCATTTGACATCAATTCAATCTAAAGTGGATCAAACTATAATCATTATCAACAATAAATTGTTAAATTGTTTTAGTGTAAAAAAGGAATGATTAATTATTTTTATTCATAATAATGATGATGACGATGATAATAATAATAATAATAATAATAATTGCCTGTTAAAAACGTGAGTAACCTGAAATGTATGTGAAATTTCACCTATATTCTGAATGTTACTAAATGTGTTTATTTGTAAATCCACTGTTATCTTTGAGTTGTGATGCACATGTGTAAATGACAAAGTAAAGCACGATATTGTTCATATTGCATCTATTTTTTCTTTAAAATGTTTAGGCTGTTAGTATTTGTTCATGTTATGTACAGTTCGTGGATGTCAAAATTTTCATTATGAAACTTTGCTATTTTTCTTAATCAAACCATTTCTCTCAAACGCGTCAGAATTTTCACTTTCCACAAGTAATACTTACCCAATGTGATACAGATTTGCTTTCATTACCAAATACACAAAAATCCATCAAACGCATGGAAGACACAGAGTGATAAATCTTGTTTTACGGCAGCTTTTTTCCATGCACCACAGGTTGCAACTGAATAGTGTGATTTTGCTTCGAGCGAGCATATGTTCCTTAGTCTAACTGAACTAAATCAGACAGTGAAAAGACAATTCATCTGTCAGTGATACATCATTATGACACTATATGAACCACTATATTGATGTAATTCTATAATGTTGTCAAATGTTCATCATAAACAGGTTCTTTTTTTATAATTCCGTCTAAATGCCTCAGTACATTCCTCAGTAACAAGAACATCTTGCTTGTATTTAACTTTCTTTTATATCCATACAGATGGTTTGAGCTTATATAGTGTATGTAGTGGCACTCCATTTTTGCAGATTACATTATACCACCTTTTACTGCTAGTCTAACAACCAATATTTAAAAAAAAAATTTGAGTGAGATGGTGTCTTCTTTTTAAAGGTTGACTTAAAACACACACACACACACAAATAAACTGTACAGACAAGGCTTGTTATAACTAAATAATTCGTTCAGCTCGTTAAGCTAACTATGTTGCTCCCAAAGTCTCTCGCTGCAAACTAACCTTAACGTGCAAGCACTGGCAAATGACATATACAAATGGAAGCCAAACAATAGCATTCACAATAAAGCCTCCTTACATTTTTAACATTCCTGTAGATGTTTTGTAAAGAAGAATGGTCAAAAATACCTCCAACCACAATCCAGACCCTCATCGGAAGTGAAAGGCTGTTATTTCTGCAACAGGAGTTCCTACTAAATATTGATATAATTTTTCTGTTGGGGTGCAAAAATGTATGCACCTCTCTACTTTTGCTCAAGTAATTATTGCACACTTTTTGTAAATCCTATAAACTTAATTTCACCTCTCAAATATCACTGTGTTTGTCTGTGATATGATATATTTAACTGAAATACCTTGGTGGAGGTCTGCGCTCTCACAGTGCTTTTTTTATTTATAAAGACAGCCTCCAGAGTCTCGGTGTGAATGCACTGATTCCTAGTTTTGGTTGAAGAAGTGCAGTGATAATAAGAGTAAAACAACATTTTCCACTGAGAAACATGAAGCCTTTTTCACATTTGAGCCGTTATTAGAATTACACTTGTCAGGGGAGATGTTCATAATGCTCTCCTGCTTGTTATCTGATGGATTCCTCTCCCTGTATTATTTCATTACCATCACACCCCCACAGGGCTATTAGAATCAGGTTCATATGTATGTATGGATAGAAACAAATGTGTTGGTAACCTTCAACGACCTGCCAAGATGAACCAATTTAGTTTTGTCAATTCAAATGATATTATCCAGGTAATACTGAAGCCTCTCAACATATGTTTCAATGAATTCCAGTCTGTTTTTTCCTTCTTTCCGTCAATAATGGAGTTCCCCTTTGGTCTTTTTCGAAGGAGCTTTAAAGATGATGCAGTCATAAGTGCTGCACTTCAGCTTTAGTGGCTTTAGATGTTCCTCTTGGCTCTTTATTAACCATCTGCACCATCTTTCTGATCTAGTTGAAGTTGTATTTTTTCTTGTGGGGACATCCTTAGATGTTGGCTACAGTGTTTTGGACCTTATACTTTTAATAATATTTGAAGCTGTAGGCATTGGAACATCCAGCTCTAACTTATATTAGATATATTTTTCTTTTACTCTTTTTAAATAGGCTGATAAGGACATTGAAGATGCTGGTGGAAATTATTAGTGTTGAGAAAATTATTCAAATGCAATGTACAGTACTTTTTTTTTTTTTTTAAAGGTACAAAGAGCCAAAGAGAGAGATTCTCTGGGTTTTTTTTTAGCATGTATTTGTAAAATTAACAGATAATGAGTGGTTCCAGGAACAACAAATTAATAATACAAAAATATATCAGCCAGCCAATATATAAGACCAATATTTATGTTTATGTATTTGGACCCTAATAGTTCCAAAAGATTGAAGTAAATTAAATATGAGATACGAAATGGATAATTTTGAGATAAGAAGTCAAAATTATGAGATAAAAATAATTAAGTGACTAATTATTCATACTGTCACATCTGTTTTTGTCAGATTGATATTTATATAAATGAAGGAGTATAATGTACAGTACACGTGTATATAAAGGTAAGTAGTATAAAGTACATATTTATATCAATGTAAAGAGTATAAAGTACATATTTATATCAATGTAAAGAGTATAAAATACATATTTATATCAATGTAAAGAGTATAAATTACATATTTATATAAATGTAAAGAGTATAAATTACATATTTCTATCAATGTAAGGAGTATAAAGTGCAGATATTTATCATCTTTCACCTTCATTAACACAATTAATAGAAGAAATAACCAGTTTTCTGGACCAAAAAAAAAAGCATTTGTATATTTTCAAAAAGTATTCGACACAACAGATCATCAGGTGTTCACATGGCTTCCAAAACTTTGAATTGGAGTAAAGCAGTAATTCAAATTTGACTAAGTGCATGTAAATGTACTGAGTGTATGTGTGTAAAACTAAAGTCTTACAGTGAAACCTGACTGGAGATTCTCCAGAAGAAATGAGTGATGAGTCATTCCTAAAATCAATTTTTCTCATTTCAAACATTTTACATCACCTTGGCCAATGATCAATAAATACATATCCACATGACGATAGCAAAGGCCCTATCAGCATATCAGTCAAACCCAAGCACATGGTTAGGCTCAGCAGTAACACACAATGGAGACTCCAGTGGTGCAGCTGCTGACAAAGATCCACAATAAGTTAGATGAGGGGGAAGCCATCGCTGTTTGATAACATCGGCTTGTAGAAAAGCCTCATTGTCGGCTCCAGTAGAAAAACGACATTGATTTGTAGTAGTTACACAGCAGCGTGGCTCACTCCTCCCCTGCCTCAATGAATGACTTTATCTCCTGGTGAGTGGGAAAGCTGATTAAACATTTTTACCTGCGGTTCAGCCTTCGTACTTTCCAAAAAAAAAAAAAAAGAAAAGGATCTCAGTTGACAGGAGGGTAATTGAAGTTTCACCTTAGTTTCTTCCACAGTGAGGTTTAACAGAATAATGCTCTTGATATAAAAGGTCATTGTCCCCCGACAGCTTGTTTCGTAAACTTCTGATGACAAAAATGATGACGTGAGGAACATTTGCAGATTTATTCCTTCCCTCGTTTTCTTTTAAGAGCCTTGTTGAGCCACATTTTCTAATAAACATCCCAAAATATACTAACTTTTTCATTTTATTTTGTAATAAAATTGCATTTTGTATATACTTTTTGCCGCATTACGTAATAATTTCTGACATTTGGCAACAGCAGGGTGCAATTTTATTAAATTCTTTTCTATATTTCAGTCTAGTTACTACTGTTAATGTTTGCCTCCATTCCATACCTATCCCAACTTTTGGTATCCAACCCTAATTGTAGCAGTGAACAACATAGCGCATGCCATGCATATGAATGTAAATTTGGCATAAATTTACAAATATCTGCGTGAAGCGAACTGCGACATTTTGCCGCGAGAGAATGCAGAGCCCTTTGGAGTGGCGATATTTTACAGCTGCGTCGAAATAAATTTAGACACACTCAAGCGTTTTGTCAATAGTTGAGTGAAATGCTGTGAAAATCTCCTGGCGATCTCACCCCTGCTCCCATTTCAGTCAATGTCACCCCCCCACACACACACACACACACACACACACACCTCACCCTCCTCTGCCACATCTGCTCCAGGACCCCTCATTTCACCCTGTAATATCCACTGTCGACGTGCACGGTTGGAGCAGATGGCGTGTACACGTGTTCACCACAAACACACACACACACACACACACACACACACACACACCAGTTATTGTTTATTTTCACTTTAAAAGGGGTGGAAGTGAGCGTAGACGTAGCTGTAGGACGCTGAATTGAACAAAGAGCTAGTTGGGATTAGTCTGTACACTGTGATGGGCTTCAGCTTTCCAGTGGGATGAGGCCATTGTGAATGCCTGATGAGATTTGATGTGTGTGAAGTCATGGTTTTGCTTTTAGTTCCATTAGAGGTGAGGCAACACTTCCAGGAAAACAAATACAAAATACACACAATGTGGAAAATTCAGGAGAGGGATGGATTTGTCTTCGTCAGCACAGTGGTCCGATGGCCAAGCAAGGACACCAGTTGAAGGCCATATATTTTCATTTGTCTTCTACAGGTCTGTGCTCAATATGTTTTTACAGAGCGGGAGGAAATGTACATCTCCAAAAAAAAAACAAAGGCTACGACAAAATGCTATTGTTTTGTAGTAAAATTAAATCTGGTAAAGGTTCAATCTGTTTTTCACATATTATTATTGTAGGTATTCATTTATCAAGACAATGGGTTTGTGTATTGTGTGTGTGTGTGTGTGTGTGTGTGTGTGTGTGTGTGTGTGTGTGTGTGTGTGTGTGTGTGTGTGTGTGTATGTGTGTGCGTGTGTGTGTGTGTGTGTGTGTGTGTGTGTGTGTGTGTGTGTGTAAGTGTGTGTGTGTGTGTGTGTGTGTGTGTGTGTATGTGTGTGTTCTGTAATGACACAGAACAGTTAATTGACAAAGTGTTTTAATCACGATTAATCAAAATGAATCCAAAACAACCTTATGATTATTCTGCTTAAAATTTTAACACGATTAATAGGTTTTTTTTGGTTGAAGGTGTTGAATAAACATGTCAATTGCATATATATATTTTCATATTTTTGCACAAGTTTTGAATGTTTCATTTTAAAATATTGTTATTTTTTCTGTATTTTAGAGGAGGGGGGGGGGGGGGGGGGGGTTATACGTTTTGGGTTTTTCATCGCTTTTTTATTTTTTGAGGGGGGATTTTAGCATGTTTTGTGTATTTTCTCTGCATTTTGGAGCATTCCTTAGTGTGTTTTGTGAGGGGAATAAAAAAAAAACACACATAACAGTCGACTGACAGTGTTTAAATCAAAACTAATTAAAAATGTTATTCATTTGCCAGCCCTAGTAAAAAATATTTCATAAAATATTGTTGTACAGTGTTATCTCTTTGCACATGAGTGTCGACACGTCAAACATCGTACATCACCAACGAGCTTCGTTCTTGGCCACAGGAGTTTGTGATTGAATGGAGGCTGGTGGTGGTGGTGTATGCATGTGGGGGGGGGGGTGCAGGGTGATTTATTGTGAAGGGATGCGGTGGGTGGGATGGTGGGGAGGGGGCTGTCACAGAAAGTGCAGACGTACAGTTTAGTTGGAGCAGAAGCAGGTGTGCAGTTTTTCTAAAGCAACGCATTAATGTTGAATGGAAAACGAATGATGAAATATACATCACTGCATCCTCTTTTATTTATTTATCTATCTATCATGTATGCTGGGTAATTTTAGTTAATTTCATAAAGAAACCCCAGAAATAAACCACAGAATGACTTCCATCCAGATATAAATTGCACATCCGCTAATGTTTTATAGCAAATGTAATGATCCCTGTATTACAACTTTGCTCTGAATGTAATCAATGGCTTGATTTTGTTGTAAGAAAACACAATCTATCATTACGCACTGCCGCTTTACAATCAGCAGGCGGAGGATGAGGCTGAGGCTGAGGGGAGGGGGTTGGAGGGAGTAGACAAACCCTCATAAAAGCTTCAAATTCAGTTCAAATATTAACTCCTTAACGTCTACCGTCACAAATATGCAACATACAAAAAAAAAAAAAAAAATCTATCTATAGACTTTTCTCACAACTGTTCTGTTAAACTGTTTAATTTCTTTGAGATTTTTAAGCAAAAACAAAAAACAAAGTAACGCAAAAATACTTTTCCTGGTTACTAATTACTTTGCTAGTGGAGTAACGCAGTTAGTAACACAATTACTTTTTAAGGGAAGTAACTAGTATTTGTAATTCATTACTTTTTCAAAGTAACTTACCCAGCACTGTTCATAAAAAACAACACAGAGAAACGAGTGCCTCAGAAAAAGCCTCTCCACTACACGTCACAAGGACATTAGCGTCACCCGCGTGGGGTTAAGCCCATTCCTCATTGCAGCAAATCTGAAGTAGCATTAGCATTAGCATCTACAAGAGAAGACAGCGCCACAGTAGCTGCTGCACAAACTTAAACAAAAATGGCGGATCAAACTGGTTCATGTGCTCTTTGTGGAAATAAAACGGAATGTATGTTTTCAAAACAAGCGACGGTACCAAACCTAGATGGATGCTACTCTGGGATGGTAAACACACACAGAGCCGAGGGGGGAGGGGGAGGGGGTGTTTCTTCATGCATTCTGAGCCAATCAGAGATGCCTCATCACCCCGTCATGGACATGTATAAGGAAGTACCGGTAAACACTGTTGTTCGATCTCAAGTCATTTTTCTACCCTCCAAAAACAGCTGGAAACAAAACAACCCTGACATTTTTTAAATAGAACCAACACACAATGCATTCAATAACAATGGAGAACACAGCAATATTAATGAAATGATGACGGAATGACACCTTTAAGTAGACAATGTGCATATAAACGTAGCTGCAGTGATGTTTTTATGTTGTGAGAATGTGGTTAAATGTAACTTAACACTTTTAATGTCTGAAGCAGATACTTTCTGAAAAGAAAAAGTAGAGCAGTGATATCATTTTAACATATATAAAACATCTTACTTTTAAATTCACACAGTATTATGTCACGAAACCCATCCTTTCCAACAATGCATTACACTTTACAATGTAACTAGCCTGCTGAACATAACATTGTTCGTGTCCAATTAAAGCCAATACTTTTATGCAGTGTGACATGTAGAGTCTCTGCACAGGCTAACAGTACGCTAACAGCTAACAGTTCACCCAGGCACATCTGCACTCTCCTTCACTCTCTGATCTTCTTTTATATGTTCTTGTCTTTATTTGCATATGTATTTCCTGATATCTGGGGTTTTCAAATCTCCCCTAAAACAAGGAAAAAGCAGCCCCCCCCCCCCCCCCCCCCCACCCATCTTAAAATTTTATTTTATTTTTTAATAATTTCTTAAACATATATATATATATATTTTAAAGATTTTAAACATCTTCATCTCTTTATATCTTAAGAAAATACACTTTAACATTTTTGTGTGTTTACCATCTGTTTTAAACCATTTTTAACATGTGTGTTTGTTAACATTTCTTAACAGTTTTAACAGTTTTCAAATAAATGTTAACATAGGTGTATGTTGTTTTAATATTTACCCCACATGTTATAAATCTTTTGTGGTTTTTTTATGTCTCTTAATACATCTTACGGTTTTTTTTTTTTTACATGTCTTTTAATGAACTTTTTCTTTGATTTTCAGCACGTTTTAAATACTTTTTTTTTTTTTTTTTACACCTGTATATTTTATTTTTTTTTAATTCCCTCCCATATTTTAACATCTTTGTGTGTTTTTACTGAAAAAATACATTTTAACATCTGTGTATGTTTTTTAACATATATTAGGACATCTTAAAAATGTCTCTCATTTTCACTTCAGGTGTGATTTAGCCCTGAACAGGTAGTGTTATTAACCACATTTGCAGTGTGGCGGGTGGCTGTTTGTGGAGATGGGTGATGTTAATGTTTAACCTTTATTCAGGTTTTTGTTTTTTTTTTCTCATGCCACACCTCCCCTGAAGTCCTCTAGCCTGCCCGCAGCTCGGACCACATGAAAAGAACCTGACCTGCTTCTCGACTCACATTTTAAAAAAGTATTCAATGGTCTTTATGAACATCACATGACCTTTACTCACATACCTGCATTTATTCCTGTGTTAAAATCTGATGTCATTTGTTGTGTGTAGCATCTAAACCAGGGGTCGTCAACCTGTAAAGAGACATTTGAACCCATTTTCAACATAAAGAAAACACTGGGAGCTGCTCATCATCTTTAAAAAAAATATTTTCTTGTTTTATCTTTATTTTTTTGTATGTTTCCGGAGCTTCCACTGTCCCCACTTTTCTCTATGGCTCCCTCCATACTGTAGGATAGTTCCACTTCTATATTACAGAAGCTGTTCATGATGCATGTAAATAAAGCTTTACACTAGGGCTGTCAATATTAATGAATTAATCCATCATCATGATTAATTTGATAAAAAAAAATGTTAACAGAATTAAATCCTTCATGCCAACTGTCGCAAATATGCAACATACTAAAAAAAAATATACAGTATATTGATTGTATGTGCTACAATGTGGCTGCAGTTTTTTGTTCCAACCAACCAAGAGTTCACAGTTTGACCAATCAACTCTCTGAAGACTGACATCAGTTGATTAATTGAGTCCAGTCTGGTGTTCTGCTGCTGTTGGAACAAAAACCTACAGCCACACCGGGACATGCCTGTGCTAGAGTCAAATGAATTATCTCCACTCAATTAAATATTTATTTCTTTTAGGGCTGTCATATGATTTGATTTTTGATTTGATTTGAATGATTTATTTCGAACATGTGCAAAGTGCAACAATAATCAATACAACAACAACAATAATAATAATAATAATAATACACAATGACATGTCTGAAAATGAGTAGGATGAAGCATAAACTTATTTAATCCTACCCCTTCTTCACTTCCCCAATAACCTGAATTCATCTTATAGCAATATAGTGCATAGTACAAAAATGATGATAATAATAAAAAATAACAACAATAACAATACCAATAATAAATAACTGAAGTACTAAACATATACATATATACAAAAAGCAAAACAGAACACAAAAAAAAAAAAAAAAACTAAACAAATGAGCAGATAGGAAAGTGATTAATGATTAAAATTTGTATTCATATTAATCACAGGGTTACTTTGGATTCATTTGAAAATACTCAGGAAGATCTAAGTGCTGTAATAAATAACTTCTGTTTCCTGTTGTGGCGACAGGTGCAAGACACTGTCCACACAACACGTGCTTCAGTGTCATCCTTCTTGTAGCCAAAATAATTCCAGATAACTGACATGGGTGATTTTCTCTTGTTCGTCGCTCATTTTTCAATGTTGTTCAGTGACTGACGAAACAGAATGATTGTGATTGGTGGATGGCTGTGTGCATTGTGTGTCAGGTACACTTCAAATTAGATGAGTGTTCCAATCTAATTTGAAGTTAATTTACCTCCTACATCCTTGGACCTGCCACGTGATTATCACACACACGTACATGATGATGATGATGATGATGAGGAGGAGGAGGAGGAGGACGCTCAAACGGTATATTATCCAGATGTGAGATGTAAAGCAGGTTGATCATCAGGCTTCTATTCATTTTAGAATCCTCGAAGTATCTGTAGCTCACTCAGCACAAGGAAACCTAGGGAACATCACCCCATCACATAAGGATTTAAATAAAGAAATAAAGAAATAATTCTGATTAGCTACAAGGTATTAAAAAATAAGTCTCCTATAAAAGCATGGTCTTGTGTCATGTTATGTACTTAATCTCCTGCTGGCATATATACAGACCCACCGTTTTTCACTTTACACAGAAGCTGTTATTCATCATGCATGTATGTTATAGCACTTACACTAACTGCTCCATATTCAAATAAATTACAAGTGTTTTCTGGGGTTGGTTTTACACTGAAAAAAGTAAAACATTGAATCAACTTAAAAAAAATCTTCATTTTTGACCTTTTATTTTATATTATGTCGTTTTATCTCATAATTTTGACTTTTTATTCTATATTTGGACTTTTTATCTAATAATTTGGACTTTTTATTTTATATTTGGACTTTTTATCTCATAATTTTGACTTTTTATTTCACAATTTTGACATTTTGTCTCATAATTTTGACTTTTTATTTTATAATTTTGACTTTTTATTCTATATTTTGACTTTTTATCTAATAATTTGGACTTTTTATTTTCTATTTTGACTTTTTATCTCATGATTTTGACTTTTTAACTAATAATTTTTTACTTTTGACCTCATAATGTTGACTTTTTATCTCATAATTTTGACTTTTTATTTTATAATTTTGACTTTTTATGGTCGCACATAAAAAAAAAAAAAAAAAATCTAGTTGAGTGAACCAAATTAAATTGCATAGGTTTAGGGTAATTTTAATTTATTTGATTCAGTCAACGAGTCGTTTTTATGTGTGAGCTATTGAGGAAGAATTTTTAAGTTGATTCAATGTTTTCAAATTGTTTCTTTTTTGTGAATGTGTCACTGTTTCTCAAATGTCATGACAATAAAAGCATCTTATCTTTTCTTATTTTATCTTAAATAGTTACACAAATAAATACGACCTCTGGGTGAAGAAAGATTCAATATCACGTCACCTACTATATTGTATGTCCTTCTACTTTCAACCACTTGTGTTTTCTATATTTCATCACTCTTTCTCTTTCTTTGACTTTGTTTTTTTTTCATATATCCCATTTTCCAAATGCTTAGCTCCTTTTTTTTTTTTCAGTTTACAGGCGCCTGGATGAACCCAAAACCCCAGGCAGCCAAAGCAGCTTGTCCACAGAGCTGCTCAGTGAAGGAAAGAAACTGCAAAGCTGCACTAATAACGTCCCCCTGAATATTTTAGACACAATTTATTTTTAATCCACCGGCTGGAAATCAGAGTGATTCAGTTCCATATTGTGGCCCCGGGGGGTGTTTCGATGCTCATACTTTTTTAATGACCACGCTTCTGTCCATCCAGAGGGAGGAGGGAAGGTGGGACGTGGTATACTGGCCTATAACTCCAAAAAACATTCCAACTCAGCTTCCCATTCTGCCCGAGCTGGAGGAGAGGCTGATATGTGAAGATAAAAGACGTCTGGTCACAGATTTGACAGGTTTTGTGCATCATTTCTAACAGCTTTAAGTTAAACAGATATTAGAAGTGATTTTATCTGTATTGGAGTAATTCAAGCATAATGGACGTGACATGGTTTTAATGTCCAAGGTTTAAAGCGACTTTATTTGTAATTTTAATGGAGTCGATTTGTTTAGAAGAAAGAATGATTTCATTTGGCAAAACAAAAAAATGTTCCAGAATATACACTGAAACCTGGTAAGTAAATACTTGATCAAGTGTGAAGACAAAAGACATTTTTATTATGTTTATTTAATTTAATTCAGAAATTAAGTGACAGAAACTTTAAACGTTAAACTTATTTACCTCTGTACCTCTGTTGGCGTGTTTGTATGTATATATATATATATATATATATATATATATATATATATATATATATATATATATATATATATATATATATATATATATATATATATATATATATATATATATATATATATATCCATTGACTGGTTGAAGAACTCGTGCTGCAGGTGTTTGTTCATGACACAACCTTACATCACTAACATGTTACAGGTGTCGCTGTGGCCTTCAGCACTGACACTGATAATGTATAATGTTATTATTCACTGATTTAAATCCACTGGTACTTTTGTACCACACTGATGGAGAAAAACAACACAAAGGAGTTAGAAGTGAAAGGTTCACCTCACCTCTTTAACCAAACATGAAGTAACACAGGACAGGAACAAAGAGACAATGAGACAGTTTCAATAACACATGCATGGTAGAGCTGGGCCAGCAGGGGGGGGGGCAGCAGCAGATTATTCACCTTCACATGTTTCAGTTTATGCTTCACATCCATTCATTTAGAAACAAACCAACAGAAAGAGTTTAAACCAGTTACACCAGTTAAACCCATTAGACCACTTAAACCGGTTACACCAGTTAGACCAGCTAAACTAGTTAGACCAGTTAAACTACTTATACAAATTAGACCAGTCAAACCAGTTATACCCATTAGACCAGAGAAACCAGTTAGACCAGTTAAACCAGTTAGACCAGCTAAACCAGTCAAACCAGTTAGACTAGTCAAACCAGTTAGATCCATTAGACCAGAGAAACCAGTTAGACCAGTTAAACCAGTTAGACCAGTCAAACCCGTTAGACCAGTCAAACCAGTTAAACCAGTTAGACCAGTCAAACCAGTTAGACCAGTTAAACCCGTTAGTCCAGTCAAACCAGTTAAAACAGTTAAACCAGTTAGACCAGTCAAACCTGTTAGTCCAGTCAAACCAGTTAAAACAGTTAAAACAGTTAAACCAGTTAGACCAGTCAAACCAGTTAGACCAGTCAAACCAGTTAGACCAGTCAAACCCGTTAGTCCAGTCAAACCAGTTAAACTAGTTGAAACAGTTAAACCAGTCAAACCAGTTAGACCAGTCAAACCCGTTAGTCCAGTCAAACCAGTTAAACCAGTTGAAACAGTTCAACCAGTTAGACCAGTTAAACCAGTCAAACCAGTTAAACCAGTTATACCAATTACACCAGTCAAACCCGTTAGACCAGTCAAACCAGTTAAAACACTTATACCAGTCAAACCAGTTAGACGAGTTCAACCACTTAGACATACACACACATGACTCTTGTGATAATCCAATAATAAAAGTACCTCCATAATAAAAGGCTTGATGGGGTTTTGAGCCCCCAACCAAACGTCCTTGGCACCTGGGCCTGGAAGGCACTCCCTGCCCCCCATTGAGCAGGCAGGCCACCGGTCGTCCCATGTGCCAGTGCGTGCCTGCATGATATACACAGGAATTAGTACTTGACTGCATGACTATTGTTTGTGGCTAATCATTTTTTTTCCCACTCCAGCAGTCACGAGAAATTTCCTTCTTTGCAATAATCTTTGTCAACAGCATCAGAGAAAATGGCAACGTGCAAAATGCTGAGAACATTCTAAAACACCGTATTGTGGGAAAAGCACATGAAAAATGTAAAATAAAAGTGCTTCTATCTTCCGACGGGTGTTACACAACTCAAGACTCTAAACCCTTTACAGCTTTTTCTCAAGCGGTGGGAGTCATGCTTGCTATGTTAGCAAATTGCTTAATGCATCAATGTTCCCACATCAATTAGAGCTCCATTGTTTTTGAGATGATAGGCAGGTATGGTTAATGGTATTAATATTGTAAACTGCTCTACTACTAAAAATACGCATTGTAGGAGAGTGTTAATAATTCAACCCACCAGAACAGTCCTTCTCCAGTTGAGAATGTGCTTCTCACACACAACAAAATAAAAACATTCTTGCGTTTTATGTTTCTAAACTGTGACGAAGTAATGGATGAAAATATGTGAAAAATATGAGTTATACTGTTATTGACGAGGATGAAACCATTCATATTCACCTGACATTTCTATTTCTGTGGCTTCCTGTTAAAGTTCAGTCTTGGTGTTTTATTTGTAAAGTGCATCTGCAATATTTATTACTTTACATTTGAGGTGTTTTTCTCACATGAAAAGGCGCAACAGGACCCCCCCCCCCCCCCCCCCCCAACATTTGATTATGTTTGTTATCGTTCCAGTTTTACCTGAGCAGTTGTGTTTTATTCTTAGTAACGTTATTCTGCAAATGTTTTATTTATTACTTATTTACTGGCCTATCATATTTTCTTTCCATGCATGTATTTGCAAAAAACTCAAATGCTAATAAAAAAAAATGTTCACATCACATGTCTTGAAATGGTGAGCGATCATAGAGAGAGAGAGAGATTAACATGGATTAAACCATCATCATGATTATTTTGATTAAAATGTTAACACAATTAAATGGAACACTTGTTTACAGTTGTTTTGTTAAAAATGTTGAAGGTGTTGAACAAACGTCAATTGCATATTATTTTTGCACGTCTTGGATGTTTGATCACATTTTTTGGTGAGCTTTTTCTGTATTTTGGAATAGTTTGGATTTTTCATTGTTTTTTTGGGTTCTTTTTTGGGTAAATTTTTATGGATTTTATTATGTTTAGTATATTTTTTTGGTGTATTTTTGTGTATTTGTGTAGAAAAAAACAAAAACAAAGACAAAACAGTCGACTGTCTTTCGGTGGATTTTCTTTTCACCAAAGCACTTTCAGATTAAAATACCACATTAATCATGTGTTACTCTGGGATTCTGCTAGCACTTGGCTAATGGAAAGTTTCTGTTGGATAAAAAGATTCATAGGCAAATGTTAACCGTTATTGTGTATGAATTTTCCCATTCAGATTAGCATTGAGCTAGTGATTTATATTTCATTTCAATATGTAATGGAATGTAATTCTGATAAAGAATGAATGTAACTCAGCCATATTCTGTATGTTTGCAGTTTTAGAGTAAATCAACTTAAAAGTGGAACAAAGTTCTAACATCTGTATTTTTCTTTGGAACTGTTAACTATCTGCTGAGCTCGTCTGCGACATACACAAGCAGAATAACTAGCCCAATGCTAGCACTAGGCGATTGCTAGCACGAGACTAATGCTAGCGCTAGGCTAAGGCATCACTCAGCTTGGAAAAACATGTTCAGTGTAGATATATTCACTTTATTGAGTCTGTTTGACCATGCAAAATTAAATGCAATATTTTTCAATATAGATTAAAAACTTATATTTAATCATGATTCATCAAAATCAATCCAAAGTAAACCTGTGATTTAAAGTACTTAAACATATTTAGCGTTTGACAGCACTAATATTTGTGTGTTTGTTTGAAATCAATGTCAGTGTGAAACAGTTAAAACTGCTGGTGAATTATCTGCTTCTATTTTTTTGTAAGAATATTGAAATGTTTAATAAAGTATCAAAGGAATACACATACCTATGTTGAATACAGCTAATATTTGACTGTAGTTTAAAGAATAATATGAGCTTTTTGATACTTAAAGGTCTCTCTTACCAATACGTGAACTGTCTTCGAGTTACTTTGAACAGAAATGATGACAGTTAATTAAATGTCATTCTGGGAGCTCAATATTATAGGATATATTCATTCATTCTGAACATTGCTGTTGATCTTTGACAGATACCTCCATTTTTGATCCATGTATGAATATTGAAGTCGACCTGTGTGGACCACTGGAGTACTTCCCACCTCTCACATCCACTGTTGGAATCACTGAATAATGGATCAACTCTTTGAATGGGATTAAAGCTCAGACTTTGAAGAAAAGACATCTCTGGTTGTGTAAAAAAAAAAAATTAATAAATAAAAAAATTTAAGATATTAACAATGATTCCTGTATTTATTCCAGATTATGCAGGAGCCATATTTAATCAAACCAGCTCTATCTGCAGCAAGAACTGACCAGAAATAAATGGAAGATTTAGACAAAATAAACCAGAATGAGTGTTTAATCAAGAGCAATCCTCGACTCCATGGTGTAAAAACAAAATTAGAATCCATTAGATCTCATTACTTTACAATTATCCTTTCTCATAAATGGAGGTTTTTTTCTTTGCGACTAAAAAAATGTGTGTATTTTGAAAACCATCTGTAATGTTGTATTAATAATTATTGTCAAGCAATTCATTCCCTCATCACTATTACATCCCTTTTGTTATCTGACACAACCAACCATAAGATAATTTTACGTATCTGTTGTTGATTACTTAAATGAATGTAGGATGTTTCGGACTGCACTTTTTGCAGAGGAGGACTTTTTGGACAAATCATATTTTCTCATAACCCTAACCCGAACAATATGAGTGTATTGTCTACATTTGTAATGTGTGGTCATGTGTAAAATTCTTATGGACTCTTTCAAACAATGTGAGGTTATATAGTTGTAATGTCATTTGTATAATTTTGATACTTTAATTTGATTATATTATATACATTTTTAACATGTGTTCGAGTGAACAATTGAATTACACGCAAATAAACATACATTTATGGTGTTTGTTTTTGAAAAGATGATTTTTCTGAAATGTCCTACTCTGCAAAAAGCGCAGTCCGAAACATCCTAGTCCGGAACATCCTCATCTGAAACGTCAGTCCACCTCCTGAAACACAGTTACAGCAAGTTACATTTTAACCCTTTAAGCTTCCACTTAATTTTACCAAAATAAATTAAATTAAAAATAAAAGTAAATTGAATGCTGTTCTTTAACCATTTGGAGTACATGCATGGTCTCTTTTTAAAGCTGACACCCTAATTTTTTCCCCAGTACAGTCAGAATCAATCGTATTTTAGGTTGGAACACAGTGAAATAGACTGAAATTGTCTTTCACCTGAAATTTTTCCTCAATAAAACACCTGAATACAAGTGTGGGCTGCACTGCGTCAGCTGAAAAACCACTACAGGACCCCAGCATGGGGTCTTGGCTAGTTCAGATGAACTACAAGAAATGAGTATTTGGCACATGTTTTTGAGGGGATATGTCCAGACACTTTCCAAAAGTGACCATATGGCACACCTTAATAAAAAGGCTGCTTTCATGTATCTATGGAAAGTTTGCACTCTGGGGCATCCTATGACAAACTCTGATTCACTATGAGAATCACTGACACATAGTAACTGGTGAATAAGTATGTAATGACATATTTTGACATCATGGCATACAGAGCCATAGTTGGGTTGAGAAAAATAGTTTTGTCATAATTTGAATGTTTAACATGTTTTTTTTTTTTTTAATTCAGTGCAGTTCATGTTCAGAGTGTGGTGAGAATTGTATGTGTGTGAATATGAAGTAGCCAATTTCTACCAGCAGAGGGCGCGTTCGTGACACTGTTGTCAAGGGCACGGGAAGTCTCGTGAGAAAATGTGAGAACACACGAGTGGCTGTTCTTCCGTATGTGTACTGCTGTGTGCCGAACTGCCAGTGAATTACCTTGTTTTTCTTTATCTTTACAGGTAAGGAGGGAGTGTCAGAGTTGTTCGCTTAAAGTGTTTGATTGTATTATAATTGTAAGTTCAACTCTGTGGTGTTGTTTGTGAGCGCTACTCGTTAAGAAAAAGTAACGGATGGGAAAATGGCTAGCTAGTAGCACGGGTTGCCTAGTTACAACTAGTGAGCGCGAGACTGTAGACCGACCGTTAGTGTGATAATGTTAATTTATATTTGTTGTATTCTGTTTTGTTTTTCTGTGTGTTTAACATGCATAAGGACTGTTTATATGTGCATTATTTTTCTGTGAGACAATATGAGAACACACGAGTGGATGTGTACTACGGTGTGCCGAACTCCCAGTAACTTGTCTTGCTTTTCTTTATATTTACAGAACAAAATAAACAAAACATTTAAAAATAAATGTGTAGTGAAGGGCCATGTCCTTCTGACCCTCGCTACAATAGCACTAAAGTTTTTTGCAATAAGAGTCAAAAGAGGTGCTGAAAGTGAAAAGCAATTAACACAGAGCTAGTTACATTTTAAGAGGTAAACTATTATTTATTAAGGGTTTCTGACCACAAAAAAAGTTTATTTTACTTAAAGCAAGATTTGTATCACAGACAGGCAGCTAGATAGACTTTATTGTCATCATAAACAATGTACAATATTTGAGCATCTGATTTAGATTACTAAATTAAATTACAATAAATAAGTACTGAAAGATGTAAGTATGTGTTCACTGGTCTGCTCTGTGTATGTCGCCAGATTGTTCTTCCTCCTCATGCAAGACTGTCCAGTGTTTACTCCTGTCAGCTGACCAGTTCTGGCTCGGACCTTTCCTGACCTGTATCTGCCGGTGCCTGTCTCCTCGTGATGGGTCGATGATACCTCATGAAGTGTGTCGACACAATGAATACTGACATATGCTGGACATTAAAAATCCCTACTGGTAACCATGGAGACGGACTCAACTGACACTGATTTGATGACCTCGTACAATGTTTCCCAACCTTTTTGAACCACAGCACACTGCCCTAGTTTATACAATAATATAAGTCATTGTATTTGTATTTCATATTTTCATTTCAATTTAAAATATCTGATATGTGAACATGCATCATAAAGTGAAAATATGTGTGAATCCATTGTGAGTGAAGATGTTTGTGCACTGGGGTTTTGTTTTTTCACAATTTTTTTTTCTTATACATTTTTTTCAACATTTTGATTTAAAGTCTGTTGTTCTCAAGCTGTGGAAAACACCTGCTCACACATTTAACCTGTAGAAATAATCTGAATAGTTAAACCAAGTCACTTTGAATTCAGATGGATCAAATGTAAAGTGTTTTAATTTCCTTGTTTTCATTCCTTTCAAATACCTTCGTTTCTGATATAACATCACAATCGTCCCACAGTTCCTGTTTCCTGATCCCTGCCCTTTGTTTCGACTCATCTTTCTGCCCACTGATTTGGGGCTTTATAAATAAAAATTGAATTGAATTTTCCTTTTCATTTACATTACACCGCTGAACTAATTAAATATAAATCACATCCCAGTGCAGCGCATTCACTACAACCTGACTTTCATTTTAAATGATGCTATTGTTAACCTCCATGCTCTTCATGTTAAATTATTACTTCTGTATGATATATTTAAGATGGGATACTCTGCAGAACCGCATCAGCTGAAAAATATTTTTAGCAACACTTTATCTCCACAACATTACACTTTATATTCAAAAATAAAAAATGTATATTTAGGGAGTGACTGTGTAATAACTGTATAAATAGCTCATCTGTTCAGCTTTGGAGAAATTTCAAATAAGATCTTCAGACTAATTACTGGATTTTAGAGGTGGGAAGTAACTAAGGATACTTAAGTAGATTTTTTTTAGGTATCTGTACTTTATTGGAGTATTTATTTTTCTGGAAACATTTTAGTTTTAGTCCTAACAGAATAGACTTGTTACTTTTTCAAACTAAACAGATGTAAACAGCACAAAAAATGAGTCACTTCAGAGAGAAACTGACTTTTTATATCATAATCATGATTTTTATCTCATGATTCTAACTTTATCTCATAATTTTGACTTTTTATCTCACAATTTTCCTTTTTAATCTCATAATAATCTCGTAATGATGATTTTTTTTTATCTCAATTGTGACTTTTCTCCCATTTTTCCTAAATGTTCGGTCCATACCCACTAAACTGAGCACTGTGACCTGATCAAACACATTATCTACCCAGTAACTCACTTTTAAAGGCTTTATTTTTGGATACTTTTGAAACTTTTCTGGTTTTTCTTGGTCAAATAAGTAGTATTTCATCCATTGCAAAAAAAAAGTAGTTTTACTTTTTACTTGTGCACTTTATTACAATTAAGAAGTTGTACTTTTGTACTTTTACTTCAGTAAAGGAGTTGAATCTTTAAATATCATTTTCTCAAAATGGCTTTTTTTGCAATACTAACCCAAACCCTTTTTTAAAAATGTTTTTATTAAGTTTCCAATATCAGTATCGACACCAAAAATCCCATATCCGTCAGACTCTAGTTTGGAGGATACAAAACTGTTAAAAACATATAGTAATTAAGATTTTTTTGGACTCACTTTTGGTAAAAACATGTATTTTTTGTTTCAAAAACAATTATATAAAGATAATGCTGGTCTCATCATTTGAACCTGCTTTATCCTCACTAGGGTCATGGGGGTCACTGGGGGTCTAATCCAGCAACAATGGGCGAAGGCGGGCAGATGACAGATGTATTCTGTGCACGGAGAAAATGTATGTGTGAATGAATACGCTGAAGTCATTTCTGCATTTATCTTGTAGTATTTTGTCAAATTTATATCATTGCTAGGAAGCGGTGCCCTTTTGTTTGCAGAGTAAATTAAATTACTGCATTCAAAGTGCATTATGTGACATTTTACTTACCCAACTGTCTCTGATGTCTCTGTTCATTTACTCCCTGAAGAATGTGTCTTGACCTATGGCGAAGGCTTAGTTTGGCTGAAATTGGCAGCTTTATTGACCTCACAAACCCTATAGTCATGCTGGGGGAAGCTCACAAAATCCATTATTTGTCTAATTTTGTAAGGTCCGACATAGAATTTAGAATGCACTGGTTTAACTATAAGTGTGTGTTTGTGTATATATACACTATTACTGTTCCTGACACATGAACAGAACAGGAGGGTTATTCATGATTAATCAAAGTAAATCCAAAGCAATCCTGTGATTAATCTGAATAAAAATAGCAAACCTTTCACAGCCCTAAAAGAAGTAAATATTAAATTCTGTGAAGATAATTAATTTGACTATAGCACAGACAACACACACACACACACAGTCAGCATTTAGGGGTTAATTTGCACATTGAGTTGAGTATTTGTTCATGCAACAGTGTTGGTATCTTTGTAGAATCATTCTTTTCATGCTATTTAATGTTAGCTCCTGTGTGCAGGAATATGAATACATATAAAGATGATCTCACTGACAGGGCGAGGTGTTTAATTCCATCCCCGAGCTTTGCTTCACTGCTCTCTTTTGTCAATCTGTCTACTGCCTATTTCTTCATTTCCCTGAGGAAAATATCAGAGCTGCTTTGGTCCCAATGGCCCTAATTTAGTAATACAATCTTTGATAATGGCCCTTATGAAACCCTGAGCGCTGTCTTTAACACAGGAACTATAATAACGCATGTCAGGAAACTGTGACTCCAGGTGCCAATCAGAAACCACCTTAAATGAGGCATGAGTCATGTACGATGCTAAAAACAGCAGCAGAAACACATAAGGACACATTTGTGTTTACTCAATTAAATTTTAACGAATTGAATAGGAGTGGTGCGTGGTGCTGAGCGACAACTGATGCACTTATAGCGAGCAGCAGCAGCAGCAGCAGCAGCAGCAGCAGCAGCAGCAGCATCAGCAGCAGCAGCAGCAGCAGCAGCAGCAGCAGCAGCAGCAGCAGCAGCAGCAGCAGCAGCAGCAGCAGCAGCAGCAGCAGCAGCAGCAGCAGCAGCAGCAGCAGCAGCAGCAGCAGCCTGGTCTAAGGAACACGAATTTAACAGAAAATTACAGCATTTTTACCAGTGTATCTTTTAATGAATGGATATTCATTTATTTAGCAAAACTAGTCATTAATGAATGTTCTTTTTAAAATGGAAGAATTAAAATTTAATCTCAGCATGTTTTTCTTTAAAAAAAAGATTTTTGTTTTCTCTTTCTAATAAGGAAAAAAGAAAGTTACTCCCTGACAGAAATGGAAAAAATGGGATTTTTAAAAATTTTTTTTTTTAGTCTCTTCTTTTTTTTCCGGGACTGATCTTATAAAATTGTGACCTATGTCACACCAGTTTATTGTATTTGGTGTCTTACACATATGCATTTTCATCATTTTACATGTCATTCAATGCAGTTTGGTGGTGTGTTAATGTGTTAGCTACTAATCTCTAACTGCTAACTGTAACCGCTATTGTCTAACAGCTAACTTCTTAGTGCTAAGTGCTAACTTCTTAGTGCTAACTTCTAGCTGCTAACTAACTGCTAACGTCTAACTGCCAATCACACTAATGGTGTTATTTTCCATGTGTAAATAGACACGCTGAAAGTTTTTAATGTGTGTGAATTGTACTGTTTAAATTCACTCAGATTAATATGAATAAACTAGGTCTGTTTACATGAACACATTAATATGGATTCAATATTAAAGAGTAAGAAGGAGTAAGGGGGAGTAAAGAGGAGGGAGGAGGATGGAATACAAATGAGTAAGGAGTCAGAAGAAAGCATGAAAGGAGGGGTGAGGAGTAAGAAGAATGAAAGAGTGAGGAGTAAAGATGAGTGAGGAGTAAGGAGTGAGGAGTAAGATGTGAGGAGTTGTAAGAAGTAAAGAGGACTAAGGCTACATTTATACGGAGACAATGAAGACAGAAGACGCAAAAGTGGTGCATCATCTTCAGAAATCCTTGTTTATACGAAGACGCAACAGTGGGCGTAATACTATTGGATCGTCCTGCCAGAGTCTAAGCAGTGCCTCGCTGTGCAGTTAATGACATCAGTAACAAAATAAAGACGCATGGACTCGGTCGAGACCAAGAACCATATTTGGTGGGAGAGACAAGTCCAAATCACATACCAGCGAGTCAGAGACCATAAAAAAAAAACAGTTTCGAGCCAAAGACCGAACTTAAGTATGACAGGCCTGCTTTTCGTTTCAGTTATTAAACAATATAGAAAAGTAATCCTTATCTGAATATGAAGAAGTCGTGTCCTGGAGCCAAGTGCATCTGTGTGTGTTTTTGTCTCTGAACCACATTTACAGTTTCAGTAGGAGTTCCATGTAGAAGCTGAAGATGCTGTGGGCCATTGTTCATTCAACTGTGTAATGAGAGTGGTCACTGGAACAACTACTCAGTATCTGGAGTAAAGGAAAAGAAGACCACAATTCAATAATGTAGAGAATGGAAATATCCTGTGGGGCTGTTGGTGCTGGGGGTTTGTTATTTAGAGCAAATTCACAGATCATCTTGAGAAGAGTTTTGAAGAAAAGTTTCTAGCTGAGAGTCAGTGTTTTACTGAAGAACTGGAATGTTTAGTGTTGATGAGGTGTTGGCTGTCAGTCTTACATGCAAATATTTCTTAGTTGCCTGTGTGTTGGATGTTAGTTTACAGCCTCTGTTCATGAAATTGAAAATACTGAAGAAATAACAGCTTGATGTCACCATGTTCAACTCACTTCAAACCTTGAATCACTGTTTATTTATTAAAAGACACTATAATTTTAACTTAACTCCATTTTCT
Source organism: Siphamia tubifer (assembly GCA_020466265.1). Classification (NCBI taxonomy): domain Eukaryota; kingdom Metazoa; phylum Chordata; class Actinopteri; order Kurtiformes; family Apogonidae; genus Siphamia; species Siphamia tubifer. Next base: position 12,234,357 of record CM035792.1, on the reverse strand, counting down.
TTGGCATCTCTTAACGAAGGATGTGATTAGAGTTGATGTTTGATGCAAAATCCACAACTTTTTTGTCCAATTCTTACATGTTTTTAGTGTTAGTTCAGGGGCCACATTCAGCCTAATATGATATAAAATTGGCCGTATCAGTGAAATGATATAAATAATAGCATAAAAATTTATAAAATAATGTGTTTTTGAGTGGAGAAAAAAACAGCAAAATTCCACAATTGTTATGAATCCAGTATCCAGTGTTTTGTCTCCAATTTATTTTTGTGAGTCTTGGGGTTTTTGTGTCAGTGTTAATATCTGGGTTTTTATTTTGTTATGTTGGTCTGTGTTCACTTTGTCTGGTTTTGCTTCCTGTCATCAATGTCTTTTCCCCTCCCAGTTAATTTGTGTGATTGCTTTCACCTGTTCCTTCCCCTTTATAAGTGTGGAGTGTGTTGTTTCCCTGTGAGTCTGGACTTCCTTTACTGTTAATATCATCAGCAGAGGTGTTCAAAGTACTGTACTTAAGTAGAAGTACAGCTACTTGTGTGAAATAATACTCTGGTAAAATTAGAAGTACTGATTCAACTATTCTACTTAAGTAAAAGTAAAAAGGTACAACTTCTCAATTGTAATAAAGTACAAAAATAAAAAGTAAAACTGCTTTTTTTTGGTCATGAATGCAATAATACTTTAGAAAATAAAATCAGAACAGTTTCAAAAGTATCTAAAATAAATCCTTTAAAAGTGAGTCACTGTGTAGATAATGTGTTTGATCAAGTCACACTTACTCAGTTTTGTGGATATGGGTAGGAAATTTACCAAAAATAGGGGAAGAAAAGTCACAATTGAGATAAAAAGTCACGAGATTTGAAAAAAAAAAGTTATAAATGTGAGATAAAATGCATAATTTTAAGAGAAAAAGTCAAAATTATGAGATAATAGTCATATAACTATTCTATATAAAGTCACAGCGACTTGTTTTTCATACGGTCACATCTATTTAGTTTGTAAAAGTAACGAGTCTATTCTGAGAATGTAATGAGTATGACGTACAGATATTTGTACAAAAATGTAGGGAGTAAAAATAAAAAGTTGCCAGAAAAATTAAAAATAAACAAGTAAAGTACAGATACTTAAAAAAATCTACTTAAGTACAGTAACAAAGTACTTTTACTTAGTTACTTTACACCTCTGATCCTCAGTGTAATATTCACATTTCATAAATTCAGCCCAGGGGCCAGATTGGACACTTTGGCGGGCTACTTTTGGCCCGCGGCCCTTATTTTTGACACCTGTGTTTTAGACAATAACAATGCACTGATTGGGTTTAGCATGAGGTCACATTTAGGTAGAAATTTTACCAAATGACAGAAAAGACTGTTTTTTTATGTTATATTTGCAGACTTTTTCTGTTATCAACCAGTTCCTGGTAAAACTAATGCACAAAAGTATAAGGACCTCACACCACCACACCTGCAGTGAAGTTGATAATATGAACTCATTATTATCAGAACCCTCTGTACCTCCAGCTCTTAAAGTTCAATTAACTAGAGCAGAATACAACCGGTTCCCATGGAAACCGTTATACCAAATGAATATTTCCATGTAAACATCAAGGAAATGGCTTTAATTTTTATTCTGAATTAATAGTTCTGAATGAAAATACGTCATGTAAACGTAGCCATAATGCCAAATAAATAAAACCCTTATCAATCACAGTGATTTAAGTTAACACAACAAAGAGGCAACTCATATACAGAAACGGTAAAGTCAAAAATATTAAAAATGTGATTAATGTGGTAAAAAAAAAACATATTAATGACTGTGACTTTATTAATGTATTAATTTGAGACCCCTGGTTAAAACAAAGACTCATAACAATCATTATTTGACTGAAACACTAAAAAAAATAATAATGGAAAGAGCCATAATGCCAAATAAAACAATCACACTCAACTCACATACAGAAACAGTAAAGTTAGAGATTAAAAATATGATTAATATGTTTAAAAAAACAACAACTATGACTGTAATTTAATCTTAATTATTGTGTGAACTTGAGACTCATGACAATTGTTGCCATTTGACTGAAACATTACAAAAACTGAATAAATAATTCTGAATGTGAAAAACAAACAAACATGTAAATGTAGACATAATTACACACATATAAATAAAACACATCAAAGAGGGCAACTCACATCCAGAAACGGTAAAGTTAGAGACTAATGTGATTAACAAACGCATACTAATTATGATTGTAATGAATTAATCTTAATTAATGAGTTAATTTGAGACCCCTTGTTAAAACAAACACTTATGAAAATCATCCTAATTCGACTGAAACACTAAACATTCTCTCTAAACATAATTTCTTAACAGCTGTGCTCATTTTCTCTTCCCTCGTTTGTTTTTCTCGCACCATCCATCACTCATCCAGTCTTATTCCCTCACTACCTCCCACCTCAGACTCCTGTACAATTATGCGACGATGATTTCTCTCCAGATTTTTGGCTTGGAAATATTGAAAATGTGTCTGTTCAGTTGTTGGTAGGAACATGAAGCAGGAACATTTCATTCTTTTTTTTTGAGAGAAGAATAAGATGCAAACAGAGGAGGAAAGAGTGTGTGCTTTCGATCAGGAATAAAACAGTGGGTGGGGGCTTGGCGTGGGTTTCCATTTAGACACAGAAAACTGCTGAGGAGCACCTGTCGTCACAATCTGTCCACCTCCACAGTGGAGCTGTGTGAGGTTGCGACAGACAGCCGCTGCTTCAGAGCTTTTGCTATTTGGCTGAAATATATATGTCCAATTCTCCTCCTCTGTATTTCACAACTGTACCGTCTGATGCAAACACAGGTTCTTTTTCCTCCGCTAACACCCACACATACACAGCCAAGGCTCAACATTTTTTTTTTTTTACAGATCCAATAGCTTCAAGGACAGTGTTGGACACATCTGACCACAATATTATTTCACCCACTCTTCCATTTCTGCACTGGAAAAAAAAAAAAAAAAAAAGGGGTCTTTTACACGAGGACAATTGCAGCTAAATGCGACAAAATATTTTATCAGGAGGTTCAAGGTTTCTTTATTTATAGTAAATGGATTGTATTTATATAGCATATTTTATACAAGAGTGGGTGCTTTACAATTCCTCACATTCATCCATTTATACACACACACACACACACACACACACACCAGTCGACAGCTGCTGCCAATAAGAAGGTTTCAGTCACATTAGGGGCAGCCATGGCTCAGTTGGTATAGGGGGTCGTCCATTAACCAAAGGGTTGGTGGTTCGATTCCCGCTCTGTCTGAGTCAGTCTGTTGTGTCCTTGGGCAAGACACTTCACCCTCCTTGCCTCCAGTGTCACTCACACTGGTGTATGAATGAGTATGAATGTTTGGTGGTGGTCAGAGGGGCTGTAGGTGCGAATTGGCAGCCACATCTACATATTTAGATTAGATGTGAGAGTGAATGAATAATGGAACTCTAATGTGAAGTGCTTTGGGTGCTTTGAAAAGCACTATAGAAATCTAATCCATTATTATTATTATTATGTATTTTAAATAATAGATTTGATTTACATAGTATTTTTTTCACTTTACATTAGTGACCTATTCATTCACTCTCACATTCTCCATCTAGTGGTGGTAAACTATATATGACCCCATAGCTGTCCTGGGACAGACTGACAGTGTGTGGCAGCCATTTTGCGCTTACAACCCCTCTGACCACCACCGGACATTCATACACCAGTGAGTGACACTGGAGGCAAAGATGGTGAAGTGTCTTTGCTCAAGGACACATCTGACTGATTAACAGACCCTCCAGGATTTTTTGCACGATGTTGCCATTTTAACCAATCACAGTGACTTTCCTGCAAAATGTGACCAATCATTGTTGAGCTGCTCCTTCCACCTTTTCCTTTTTACCTTACAGCACGAAGCACAGTAAAGTACAGTTCGCATTTGCCAATTAAAATGATGCACAAGGACCAACAGGTGCGTTTGGAAGAATACTTTTTTTGCTGCATTTTTGTCATCCAGTTAATATTTTATTTGCCACTTTATAGTACCTACACACATTCCACCATGTATTAACCATTTGTTACTTACTTGTTAATGTTTATCAATGTATTGTTTATGCACAATTAATCATAAAGCAGTTTTTCAGACGGCTACAAATGGTTTGTTCATAGAAAAAAAGAACAAATGCTTTGCTCTTGATGAATTGTGTATGAATAAACCATTAACAAATAGGTAACAAATTGTTAATACATAATTAACAAGTGGGTAATAAATGGTTAATACATATTATAAAGTGTTACAAAAATGTCTTAATATTTGTGTCTTTGTTCTATTGTTGTTAGGAGAAACTGCTTCTACTACACAGTACACAGTACTAGTAATGTTTTTGTTTTGACTGGTTGAGATTTATATTTTTTATAACTTCACGCTTTAACCTTTGAACCAACAGATGCATTTGTGGAAAAAAAAAAGTTGAATTTTTTTTTGTTTCGTTTGTTTGCTATCTTGGTAAAAGGTAGTTTTGAGAACCATATCACAATGACTTTGAATTAATTTTCCAGTAACTAAATATTTGAAATATTTTGATGATAAAAGGGAAAATGGCAACTATTTATCGTAACTTTCACTTCCATCCAAAAGCCTAAGAAACACCACAACTTTCATCGTAATTTTTCGGAAAAGCTCACGCAACATCAGACATTTTAGAAAGCCACAATGTCAAAAACGGCCTGCGAAATCCTGGAGGGACTGGATTAGGACAATGCAAGATTCGAGCGCCTAACTCTTTGGTTACTGGACGACCCGCTCTACGAACTGAACCATGGCTGCCCACTTGTCCATGGTGCACTGCCGTGTCTTCATCATTGTCTTTGGTTTTATGGTAGATGAATGAAGTTTGTCCGGAGCAATGAGCGTAAACATAATATTGATTGGAGGGCCCCATGGGTCTCCTGGTTAATAGGTTGTGACACCTTGGCACAGGTTTGATAGATCAGAGGCCAAGTAGATGAAGGCTGCAGGCATGTGAAGCCTTATTACAGCCTGACAGAGAAGAAGAGCAGCTGAGATCCATCACCCTCTGGGGATCACTGTATGTGAGTGTGTATGTGTGTATTCCTATCTTTATGTGGACATTGATCTGTTTATACAGTGCTGCCATGGTGACCTCTAACACAATGGGGATCAAGATCCAGGTCCCTACAAGGGTGAAATATAAAAGTAGGTCCCCACTAGTAAAATATAAATCTGTGTGAAGTATGGACATTCAAGTTTTTGTTTTTTTCCCCCCAAAGTCCCCATAAAGGATGGTGGAAATGGGTGCAAAGCAAAGAATGTATTTTTCAAAGGTTTGAATATGTTTCAAAGCATTATTCTTTTTTTTTTTTTAATTTTAATATATTTTTGTATGTTATTTAAAAAGATGTGTTGATTGAAAAGAAATATATTTATTTGAATGTTTATTTTTATTATCATTTTATTGTATTCATTTAAAAAAGGAGTGATGATTAAAAACTTGGTCCTTATGACATGTGGAAACCATGTACGTTTGTAGATGTACAGAGGGAGAGGGTGTTGATGCGTGCGTGCGTGTGTGTGTGTGTGTGTGTGTGTGTGTGTGGGGCGGGGGGGGGGGGCATCACTGGCAAATGGAAATCTACTCAGTGCCAGCTTCACACAAGGTGAGGTTGTTTTGCCTTCTGGGTTGCTGTGAATATGCAATGTGGGTGTTTGTCACTGAGAAGCTTCAAGTAGAAGCCTGAGGGAGAGCAGTTCATAGACGTTCAGCCTTATCTGGATGGAGTGTGGAGACACAGATCGTCAGCTGACACCGACATCTTCCCATTGGAAGCTTCTGTAAACCACTGATATGTGGAAGACCAGTGTTTCTCAACTAAAATAAGGTCTTGTATGCCATTAAGGGGTTAATTCGGTTATAATTTTTAATCAAATTAATTATGATATTGGATTAATCTGCATTAATTTTGACAGCCCTAGTGTAAATCTTTTTTACATGCACATGAACAGCTTCTGTAATGTAGAAGTGGAAAACAGTTGATGTATCTATATCTCTGTCTATCTCTGTCTTTCTCTCTCTCCCTCCCCCCTCTCTCTCCCTTTCATTTTTGACAGAGGCATTTTTTTCTGAGATCAGGCCACCAACTGTATTTATTTATTTATTTTATTTATGCGGGGTCATTTCATTCAACCTGGTTACTTTGTTCTACATATAAATATAAATTATATAATAACATATATACAAATATACAACAATAGAGAAATTTCACATGATTCAGTTCATTTCTTTTTGTTGTTTTTAAATGTTTTTTTCTCTAAATACCTGTAATAATTTTCTGTTCTGACTGTAAATATTTATTTCCATCTACTCTTCTCACATGTGAGGTAGAAAAATCTACCATTAAACTGTAGTGAAATAATGATGTTTATAAAACGTGTGGACACGTCACATGACATAAAATAATGATTTTTATAATGAAATCAATATCTTTACATTGCCATAAATATACAAAAAATCTATAAAAATACACTGATGTAGATAAAATATACTAAAAGTACACTTACATTTACAAAAGAAATGGAAAAATTACAAAAAACACCTTTTACAAAACAAAAAAATATATACTAAAACATATTATAGTATAATGTCACATGACCCACAACTGTCAAATGACAATAAATCTATATCTTCACATTGCATTAGGTATACAGAAATGTAGAAAAATACAGTAAAAATACACTACATAAAATACACTAAAAGTACACTAACATTTACAAAAGAAATGGAAAAATATAAAAAAAGCACACCTTGTACAAAACAATAATTAAATAAAATACAAAAAATAATTTTAGTGTTTGTTTTTTTGTCTGAGATTTAGGGCCAATCCCATTTCTATTTTGAACCCCTACCCCTTGCCCCTTCAAACGGAGGGGTAAGGCGTAGGGCTAGAAAGGCAACCCCTACGAAATGGGACAACGCTCCAACACTGATCTTACGTCATCAGTTCACGCCGCCAGTTATGACGTAACTAAACATGACAAATATCAACAGAATTAAGCAGACAAATCTGTCACACTTTCCATAGCAATTCAGTTATTTGTACATATGTCTGCATTGATTTGGCGAAGATGTCTTCTACGTTTGGGAGCACTGCTGAACAATGCTACGATATGTAGAATGAGAAATTAATACAAATAACGAGTGAGCACTGACGCTCAAGACCAGACAAAAGGCTCCTCTCTGGTAGCCTCCGTGTGTGTTTGAAAGTGCTTTTAACTGTACAGTTGTGATATCGTGCTTGAGTAGTTTTAATTATTGATCGATTAATTGCAATTCTGTCATAGCCTGGCTAACCCAGTTGTAAACAATCGGCTAACGTGTAGCTTTTTGCTACTCTCCTGCTTCTGTGAACATGTATTTGATAAGTTTTTTTTAAACTGGGTTCAAAGTTGAAGGCATAAAATACATGCACTGGATTTTATGTGTTATTAATGTGTTGGTTTGGGTGTGTGAAAGCCAGATATTTTAGATAAGCTTATATCCTTCCTTTTTTTTTCTTTCCAGGTAGGTCATCATGTAAACTACTGTCAGCTGGACCACTACATGCCTGTTCTAAGGTTGTGTTGAGGCGAGGTTGGCAGACCTGGTGTCTCTGTAGAGATGTGGAATGGACTTGCACCGGCCACTTTGTTTTTTTTTATGCTGTAACATTGAAACCTTGTTTATTATGTGTTAAATGACTATTGGTAATGTTTTGTCTGAGATTATGTAAAGTTTTGTTATCCAAGTGAAATAAACTTCACCAGATCAGTATCTGTTTCAGATGTTGTTAATATGAAGTTAGTGTGAATCATACTCATGAACGTTTTACTTTTACTTTTTTATAAGTGCAAATAATATACAACAAAAATTAACAATTAACAGAAGGCAACAATAATTAAAAAAAAACAATAAAATCAACATTTTATCTAACAATTTTTTAAACAAAGCTAGAAAGCGCTCTGTTTTGTCCTGTGTCTCCTGGTGGCACTTCTCTTTCAGACTCTCCTGAACCAGTAAGTCCATAATTGCATTGGACTTCCTCCTCTTTGCCGGTGGGAATGAGGAGATAGGGAAGGGGATGGTGCGGTGGTCCATGGCTCAGCGGAAGTACTGGGCTACACAGTGTTCTGAGAGACATGACATGGCATATACTTCCAGCGTAAAAAAAAAAAAAAGGTGTTTCAGAATTAGGTACTAATGGCTCTGTGTACAATACATGTTAGTAACAATACATTATTTTTTTTTTTTTTACAAATCATACTACCTATTAGCATTCTTAAAGACCAATAAATAAGATGAACAAATAACATATGGCTGTATACTTACCATAGCAGTAGAGATGTGTTCCTCCTCTGCACCTGCAGCCACCAACAGCGGAGGATCCACTGATGGTCCAGCGTTCAACACCTCATGCATTTCCTCCCCAGCATCTGTCCGTCACCCAGAGCTTTTATGAGCATCCATATAATCTGTAAATTACATGTTGGAAAACAGCTGATTTCCACAGCAAAAATGCAAAAATACAGAGGGCTGTTTTATAATAAATTACAACAAATTACTTAAGAAACGTTAAATATGAGGCAGGGATCATTTGGATCTATCACAAAAGTAGCACTGTGTCTTTATGGGTTTAGTTGTAACAAAGAAATAAAATATCCCTCTAATGTCAATTCAAACACATTTAAGTTAGTTTTACTTTTATGGTTTACCATTTGCTTTGACCTCTCTGGAATCACTGGTTTGTATTGAGTGACCAGACTGGAGGCAGGGGTCTGGGCAGGGGTCAGTAAAATCCCCCCTGGACTTAACACTAATAATGAAACAAACTACTACGAGGAACATTACATTTAAAAATACTCACTGCCACTGTTGTTTGACAGATGCTTTTCATTTCAGAAAGTGTGCCTCGTTGTCGGCACAAAATCTGATCAGCTGTTTGGTTTGAGCTGGAGTCTGTGAAACACACGGTCATATTTGTGATAACAGTAAGAGGAATAACGCACACAACACTCAAAACAGCGTCTCTGTGGTTACAACAAACAACTACATAGCTTGTAAATACTCAGGTTTCAACTTAAAAAAAACCCGACAATTGTATTGCTTTACTTTCACAATAATATCTTCAGCCTTCAACTCACTGTTCGATGACTACTCCACGTTAACTAGCGGTTTTCCATGTGCGTTTTATGGAGAAAAATACCACTACACATTGCGCCAATGTCAAACTTTATACAACACTTCGGAGATGCCGTCGCCATTTTTAAAATGATTCGCGTTTTGTTCTGGGAAATATCTCCTACCCCTCCAAATGAAGTGCACTCCTCCGAACCCCTACGTTATGAAGGGGTGAAAAGTCATGGCCCCTACCCCTACACGTTGAGAGAATTGGGACAGCCCTTCCCCTCCATGTGTCACACAAAACCCCGCCCCCCGTCGCGCGACACAAAACCCCGCCCCCCGTCGCGCGACACAAAACCCCGCCCCCCGTCGCGCGACACAAAACCCCCGCCCCCGTCGCGCGACACAAAACCCCCGCCCCCGTCGCGCGACACAAAACCCCGCCCCCCCGTCGCGCGACACAAAACCCCGCCCCCGTCGCGCGACACAAAACCCCGCCCCCGTCGCGCGACACAAAACCCCGCCCCCCGTCGCGCGACACAAAACCCCGCCCCCCGTCGCGCGACACAAAACCCCGCCCCCGTCGCGCGACACAAAACCCCCGCCCCCCGTCGCGCGACACAAAACCCCGCCCCCGTCGCGCGACACAAAACCCCGCCCCCCGTCGCGCGACACAAAACCCCGCCCCCCCTCGCGCGACACAAAACCCCGCCCCCCCTCGCGCGACACAAAACCCCCCGTTTATTTGTTGGATTTTTATGGTTTTTAGTGTGAGTTGGATTTTTTAGTGTTTTTTAGTTGTGCGTTTGTTGGATTTTTAGTGTTTTTAGTGTGAGTTGGATTTTTAGTGTTTTTAGTGTTAGTTGTTTGTTGGATTTTAAGTGTTTTTTAGTGTTAGTTTGTTGGGTTTTTCGCGTTAGTTGGATTTTTAGTGTTGTTTATTTGTTGGATTTTTAGTGTTTTTAGTGTGAGTTGGATTTTTAGTGTTTTTAGAGTTAGTTGTTTTTTGTTGGATTTTTAGTGTTTTTTAGTGTTAGTTGTTCGGTTTTTGGATTGTTATTGTTTTGAGAGTTAGTTGTTTGTTGGATTTTTAATGTTTTTAGTGTTGTTTATTTGTTGGATTTTTAGTGTTAGTTGTGCGTTTGTTGGATTTTTTGTTTTTTTAGTGTTAGTTTGTTTGATTTTTAGTGTTTTTAGAGTTAGTTGTTTATTGGATTTTTATTGTTTTTTAAGT
>CM035792.1:12186073-12223823 GCA_020466265.1 Siphamia tubifer | reverse complement strand
CATTTGACTGTTGCAGGTCATGTGATATGTGCAGGTCATTTGACTGTTGCAGGTCATGTGTCATGTGCAGGTCATTTGACTGTTGCAGGTGATGTGATATGTGTAGGTCATTTGACTGTTGCAGGTCATTTGACATTGCAAGTTTATTTGGCAGTTTTGTGTTGTGACAGTTGCAGGTCATGTGAGAGTTTCAGGCTATTTGGCAGTTGCAGGTAATTTGAGAGTTGCGGGTCATTTGACAGTTGCCGTTAATGTGACAGTTGCAGGTTATTTGGCAGGACAGTTGCGGGTCAATTGACAGTTGCAGGTCATTTGACAGATGCATATCATGTGACTGTTGCAGGTCATGTGAAAGATGCTGGTCATGTGACTGTTGCAGGTCATTTGAAAGATGCTGGTCATGTGACTGTTGCAGGTCATTTGAAAGATGCTGGTCGTGAGACATGTGCAGGTCATTTGACTGTTGCAGGTCATGTGATATGTGCAGGTCATTTGACTGTTGCAGGTCATGTGTCATGTGCAGGTCATTTGACTGTTGCAGGTGATGTGATATGTGTAGGTCATTTGACTGTTGCAGGTCATTTGACATTGCAAGTTATTTGGCAGTTTTGTGTTGTGACAGTTGCAGGTCATGTGAGAGTTTCAGGCTATTTGGCAGTTGCAGGTAATTTGAGAGTTGCGGGTCATTTGACAGTTGCCGTTAATGTGACAGTTGCAGGTTATTTGGCAGGACAGTTGCGGGTCAATTGACAGTTGCAGGTCATTTGACAGATGCATATCATGTGACTGTTGCAGGTCATGTGAAAGATGCTGGTCATGTGACTGTTGCAGGTCATTTGAAAGATGCTGGTCATGTGACTGTTGCAGGTCATTTGAAAGATGCTGGTCGTGAGACATGTGCAGGTCATTTGACTGTTGCAGGTCATGTGATATGTGCAGGTCATTTGACTGTTGCAGGTCATGTGTCATGTGCAGGTCATTTGACTGTTGCAGGTGATGTGATATGTGTAGGTCATTTGACTGTTGCAGGTCATTTGACATTGCAAGTTATTTGGCAGTTTTGTGTTGTGACAGTTGCAGGTCATGTGAGAGTTTCAGGCTATTTGGGAGTTGCAGGTAATTTGAGAGTTGCGGGTCATTTGACAGTTGCCGTTAATGTGACAGTTGCAGGTTATTTGGCAGGACAGTTGCGGGTCAATTGACAGTTGCAGGTCATTTGACAGATGCATATCATGTGACTGTTGCAGGTCATGTGAAAGATGCTGGTCATGTGACTGTTGCAGGTCATTTGAAAGATGCTGGTCATGTGACTGTTGCAGGTCATTTGAAAGATGCTGGTCGTGAGACATGTGCAGGTCATTTGACTGTTGCAGGTCATGTGATATGTGCAGGTCATTTGACTGTTGCAGGTCATGTGTCATGTGCAGGTCATTTGACTGTTGCAGGTGATGTGATATGTGTAGGTCATTTGACTGTTGCAGGTCATTTGACATTGCAAGTTATTTGGCAGTTTTGTGTTGTGACAGTTGCAGGTCATGTGAGAGTTTCAGGCTATTTGGCAGTTGCAGGTAATTTGAGAGTTGCTGGTCATTTGACAATTGCCGTTAATGTGACAGTTGCAGGTTATTTGGCAGGACAGTTGCGGGTCATGTGACAGTTGCAGGTCATTTGACAATATACTGTAGTATATTTTTGGTATGATTTTATTTTTTATAAGGTTCTTTTTGTATTTGTCCACTTCTTTTCTAAATGTTAGTGTACTTTTATCTTATTTTATGTACATTAGTGTTTTTTATTGTATTTTTCAGAATTTTTCTATATTTAATGGAATGTTAAGACATTAATTCCACTCTAAAAATCCATCAGGTCAGGTCAGGCTTCGGTCTGCTACTGGTACCCTGTAACCCAGTACCACCTGCCTCAGGGTCGAGTCGTTGGCGATTAATCCATCATGTGATATGTGTAGTTCATTTAGCTGTTGCAGGCCGTTTGACCAGTTGCAAGTTATTTGGTAGTTGGGGGTTATTTGGCAGTTTCTGGTCATGTGACAGTTGCGGGTAAAGTGTGAGTTTCAGGCTATTTGGCAGTTGCAGGTAATTTGAGAGTTGCGGGTCATTTGACAGTTGCCGTTAATGTGTCAGTTGCAGGTTATTTGGCAGGACAGTTGCGGGTCAATTGACAGTTGCAGGTCATTTGACAGATGCATATCATGTGACTGTTGCAGGTCATGTGAAAGATGCTGGTCATGTGACTGTTGCAGGTCATTTGAAAGATGCTGGTCATGTGACTGTTGCAGGTCATTTGAAAGATGCTGGTCGTGAGACATGTGCAGGTCATTTGACTGTTGCAGGTCATGTGATATGTGCAGGTCATTTGACTGTTGCAGGTCATGTGTCATGTGCAGGTCATTTGACTGTTGCAGGTGATGTGATATGTGTAGGTCATTTGACTGTTGCAGGTCATTTGACATTGCAAGTTATTTGGCAGTTTTGTGTTGTGACAGTTGCAGGTCATGTGAGAGTTTCAGGCTATTTGGCAGTTGCAGGTAATTTGAGAGTTGCGGGTCATTTGACAGTTGCCGTTAATGTGACAGTTGCAGGTTATTTGGCAGGACAGTTGCGGGTCAATTGACAGTTGCAGGTCATTTGACAGATGCATATCATGTGACTGTTGCAGGTCATGTGAAAGATGCTGGTCATGTGACTGTTGCAGGTCATTTGAAAGATGCTGGTCATGTGACTGTTGCAGGTCATTTGAAAGATGCTGGTCGTGAGACATGTGCAGGTCATTTGACTGTTGCAGGTCATGTGATATGTGCAGGTCATTTGACTGTTGCAGGTCATGTGTCATGTGCAGGTCATTTGACTGTTGCAGGTGATGTGATATGTGTAGGTCATTTGACTGTTGCAGGTCATTTGACATTGCAAGTTATTTGGCAGTTTTGTGTTGTGACAGTTGCAGGTCATGTGAGAGTTTCAGGCTATTTGACAGGTGCAGGTTATTTGGCAGGACAGTTGCGGGTCAATTGACAGTTGCAGGTCATTTGACAGATGCATATCATGTGACTGTTGCAGGTCATGTGAAAGATGCTGGTCATGTGACTGTTGCAGGTCATTTGAAAGATGCTGGTCATGTGACTGTTGCAGGTCATTTGAAAGATGCTGGTCGTGAGACATGTGCAGGTCATTTGACTGTTGCAGGTCATGTGATATGTGCAGGTCATTTGACTGTTGCAGGTCATGTGTCATGTGCAGGTCATTTGACTGTTGCAGGTGATGTGATATGTGTAGGTCATTTGACTGTTGCAGGTCATTTGACATTGCAAGTTATTTGGCAGTTTTGTGTTGTGACAGTTGCAGGTCATGTGAGAGTTTCAGGCTATTTGGCAGTTGCAGGTAATTTGAGAATTGCGGGTCATTTGACAGTTGCCGTTAATTTGTCAGTTGCAGGTTATTTGGCAGGACAGTTGCGGGTCAATTGACAGTTGCAGGTCATTTGACAGATGCATATCATGTGACTGTTGCAGGTCATGTGAAAGATGCTGGTCATGTGACTGTTGCAGGTCATTTGAAAGATGCTGGTCATGTGACTGTTGCAGGTCATTTGAAAGATGCTGGTCGTGAGACATGTGCAGGTCATTTGACTGTTGCAGGTCATGTGATATGTGCAGGTCATTTGACTGTTGCAGGTCATGTGTCATGTGCAGGTCATTTGACTGTTGCAGGTGATGTGATATGTGTAGGTCATTTGACTGTTGCAGGTCATTTGACATTGCAAGTTATTTGGCAGTTTTGTGTTGTGACAGTTGCAGGTCATGTGAGAGTTTCAGGCTATTTGGCAGTTGCAGGTAATTTGAGAGTTGCGGGTCATTTGACAGTTGCCGTTAATGTGACAGTTGCAGGTTATTTGGCAGGACAGTTGCGGGTCAATTGACAGTTGCAGGTCATTTGACAGATGCATATCATGTGACTGTTGCAGGTCATGTGAAAGATGCTGGTCATGTGACTGTTGCAGGTCATTTGAAAGATGCTGGTCATGTGACTGTTGCAGGTCATTTGAAAGATGCTGGTCGTGAGACATGTGCAGGTCATTTGACTGTTGCAGGTCATGTGATATGTGCAGGTCATTTGACTGTTGCAGGTCATGTGTCATGTGCAGGTCATTTGACTGTTGCAGGTGATGTGATATGTGTAGGTCATTTGACTGTTGCAGGTCATTTGACATTGCAAGTTATTTGGCAGTTTTGTGTTGTGACAGTTGCAGGTCATGTGAGAGTTTCAGGCTATTTGGCAGTTGCAGGTAATTTGAGAGTTGCGGGTCATTTGACAGTTGCCGTTAATGTGACAGTTGCAGGTTATTTGGCAGGACAGTTGCGGGTCAATTGACAGTTGCAGGTCATTTGACAGATGCATATCATGTGACTGTTGCAGGTCATGTGAAAGATGCTGGTCATGTGACTGTTGCAGGTCATTTGAAAGATGCTGGTCATGTGACTGTTGCAGGTCATTTGAAAGATGCTGGTCGTGAGACATGTGCAGGTCATTTGACTGTTGCAGGTCATGTGATATGTGCAGGTCATTTGACTGTTGCAGGTCATGTGTCATGTGCAGGTCATTTGACTGTTGCAGGTGATGTGATATGTGTAGGTCATTTGACTGTTGCAGGTCATTTGACATTGCAAGTTATTTGGCAGTTTTGTGTTGTGACAGTTGCAGGTCATGTGAGAGTTTCAGGCTATTTGGGAGTTGCAGGTAATTTGAGAGTTGCGGGTCATTTGACAGTTGCCGTTAATGTGACAGTTGCAGGTTATTTGGCAGGACAGTTGCGGGTCAATTGACAGTTGCAGGTCATTTGACAGATGCATATCATGTGACTGTTGCAGGTCATGTGAAAGATGCTGGTCATGTGACTGTTGCAGGTCATTTGAAAGATGCTGGTCATGTGACTGTTGCAGGTCATTTGAAAGATGCTGGTCGTGAGACATGTGCAGGTCATTTGACTGTTGCAGGTCATGTGATATGTGCAGGTCATTTGACTGTTGCAGGTCATGTGATATGTGCAGGTCATTTGACTGTTGCAGGTCATGTGTCATGTGCAGGTCATTTGACTGTTGCAGGTGATGTGATATGTGTAGGTCATTTGACTGTTGCAGGTCATTTGACATTGCAAGTTATTTGGCAGTTTTGTGTTGTGACAGTTGCAGGTCATGTGAGAGTTTCAGGCTATTTGGGAGTTGCAGGTAATTTGAGAGTTGCGGGTCATTTGACAGTTGCCGTTAATGTGACAGTTGCAGGTTATTTGGCAGGACAGTTGCGGGTCAATTGACAGTTGCAGGTCATTTGACAGATGCATATCATGTGACTGTTGCAGGTCATGTGAAAGATGCTGGTCATGTGACTGTTGCAGGTCATTTGAAAGATGCTGGTCATGTGACTGTTGCAGGTCATTTGAAAGATGCTGGTCGTGAGACATGTGCAGGTCATTTGACTGTTGCAGGTCATGTGATATGTGCAGGTCATTTGACTGTTGCAGGTCATGTGTCATGTGCAGGTCATTTGACTGTTGCAGGTGATGTGATATGTGTAGGTCATTTGACTGTTGCAGGTCATTTGACATTGCAAGTTATTTGGCAGTTTTGTGTTGTGACAGTTGCAGGTCATGTGAGAGTTTCAGGCTATTTGGCAGTTGCAGGTAATTTGAGAGTTGCGGGTCATTTGACAGTTGCCGTTAATGTGACAGTTGCAGGTTATTTGGCAGGACAGTTGCGGGTCAATTGACAGTTGCAGGTCATTTGACAGATGCATATCATGTGACTGTTGCAGGTCATGTGAAAGATGCTGGTCATGTGACTGTTGCAGGTCATTTGAAAGATGCTGGTCATGTGACTGTTGCAGGTCATTTGAAAGATGCTGGTCGTGAGACATGTGCAGGTCATTTGACTGTTGCAGGTCATGTGATATGTGCAGGTCATTTGACTGTTGCAGGTCATGTGTCATGTGCAGGTCATTTGACTGTTGCAGGTGATGTGATATGTGTAGGTCATTTGACTGTTGCAGGTCATTTGACATTGCAAGTTATTTGGCAGTTTTGTGTTGTGACAGTTGCAGGTCATGTGAGAGTTTCAGGCTATTTGGCAGTTGCAGGTAATTTGAGAGTTGCGGGTCATTTGACAGTTGCCGTTAATGTGACAGTTGCAGGTTATTTGGCAGGACAGTTGCGGGTCAATTGACAGTTGCAGGTCATTTGACAGATGCATATCATGTGACTGTTGCAGGTCATGTGAAAGATGCTGGTCATGTGACTGTTGCAGGTCATTTGAAAGATGCTGGTCATGTGACTGTTGCAGGTCATTTGAAAGATGCTGGTCGTGAGACATGTGCAGGTCATTTGACTGTTGCAGGTCATGTGATATGTGCAGGTCATTTGACTGTTGCAGGTCATGTGTCATGTGCAGGTCATTTGACTGTTGCAGGTGATGTGATATGTGTAGGTCATTTGACTGTTGCAGGTCATTTGACATTGCAAGTTATTTGGCAGTTTTGTGTTGTGACAGTTGCAGGTCATGTGAGAGTTTCAGGCTATTTGGCAGTTGCAGGTAATTTGAGAGTTGCGGGTCATTTGACAGTTGCCGTTAATGTGACAGTTGCAGGTTATTTGGCAGGACAGTTGCGGGTCAATTGACAGTTGCAGGTCATTTGACAGATGCATATCATGTGACTGTTGCAGGTCATGTGAAAGATGCTGGTCATGTGACTGTTGCAGGTCATTTGAAAGATGCTGGTCATGTGACTGTTGCAGGTCATTTGAAAGATGCTGGTCGTGAGACATGTGCAGGTCATTTGACTGTTGCAGGTCATGTGATATGTGCAGGTCATTTGACTGTTGCAGGTCATGTGTCATGTGCAGGTCATTTGACTGTTGCAGGTGATGTGATATGTGTAGGTCATTTGACTGTTGCAGGTCATTTGACATTGCAAGTTATTTGGCAGTTTTGTGTTGTGACAGTTGCAGGTCATGTGAGAGTTTCAGGCTATTTGGGAGTTGCAGGTAATTTGAGAGTTGCGGGTCATTTGACAGTTGCCGTTAATGTGACAGTTGCAGGTTATTTGGCAGGACAGTTGCGGGTCAATTGACAGTTGCAGGTCATTTGACAGATGCATATCATGTGACTGTTGCAGGTCATGTGAAAGATGCTGGTCATGTGACTGTTGCAGGTCATTTGAAAGATGCTGGTCATGTGACTGTTGCAGGTCATTTGAAAGATGCTGGTCGTGAGACATGTGCAGGTCATTTGACTGTTGCAGGTCATGTGATATGTGCAGGTCATTTGACTGTTGCAGGTCATGTGTCATGTGCAGGTCATTTGACTGTTGCAGGTGATGTGATATGTGTAGGTCATTTGACTGTTGCAGGTCATTTGACATTGCAAGTTATTTGGCAGTTTTGTGTTGTGACAGTTGCAGGTCATGTGAGAGTTTCAGGCTATTTGGCAGTTGCAGGTAATTTGAGAGTTGCTGGTCATTTGACAATTGCCGTTAATGTGACAGTTGCAGGTTATTTGGCAGGACAGTTGCGGGTCATGTGACAGTTGCAGGTCATTTGACAATATACTGTAGTATATTTTTGGTATGATTTTATTTTTTATAAGGTTCTTTTTGTATTTGTCCACTTCTTTTCTAAATGTTAGTGTACTTTTATCTTATTTTATGTACATTAGTGTTTTTTATTGTATTTTTCAGAATTTTTCTATATTTAATGGAATGTTAAGACATTAATTCCACTCTAAAAATCCATCAGGTCAGGTCAGGCTTCGGTCTGCTACTGGTACCCTGTAACCCAGTACCACCTGCCTCAGGGTCGAGTCGTTGGCGATTAATCCATCATGTGATATGTGTAGTTCATTTAGCTGTTGCAGGCCGTTTGACCAGTTGCAAGTTATTTGGTAGTTGGGGGTTATTTGGCAGTTTCTGGTCATGTGACAGTTGCGGGTAAAGTGTGAGTTTCAGGCTATTTGGCAGTTGCAGGTAATTTGAGAGTTGCGGGTCATTTGACAGTTGCCGTTAATGTGTCAGTTGCAGGTTATTTGGCAGGACAGTTGCGGGTCAATTGACAGTTGCAGGTCATTTGACAGATGCATATCATGTGACTGTTGCAGGTCATGTGAAAGATGCTGGTCATGTGACTGTTGCAGGTCATTTGAAAGATGCTGGTCATGTGACTGTTGCAGGTCATTTGAAAGATGCTGGTCGTGAGACATGTGCAGGTCATTTGACTGTTGCAGGTCATGTGATATGTGCAGGTCATTTGACTGTTGCAGGTCATGTGTCATGTGCAGGTCATTTGACTGTTGCAGGTGATGTGATATGTGTAGGTCATTTGACTGTTGCAGGTCATTTGACATTGCAAGTTATTTGGCAGTTTTGTGTTGTGACAGTTGCAGGTCATGTGAGAGTTTCAGGCTATTTGGCAGTTGCAGGTAATTTGAGAGTTGCGGGTCATTTGACAGTTGCCGTTAATGTGACAGTTGCAGGTTATTTGGCAGGACAGTTGCGGGTCAATTGACAGTTGCAGGTCATTTGACAGATGCATATCATGTGACTGTTGCAGGTCATGTGAAAGATGCTGGTCATGTGACTGTTGCAGGTCATTTGAAAGATGCTGGTCATGTGACTGTTGCAGGTCATTTGAAAGATGCTGGTCGTGAGACATGTGCAGGTCATTTGACTGTTGCAGGTCATGTGATATGTGCAGGTCATTTGACTGTTGCAGGTCATGTGTCATGTGCAGGTCATTTGACTGTTGCAGGTGATGTGATATGTGTAGGTCATTTGACTGTTGCAGGTCATTTGACATTGCAAGTTATTTGGCAGTTTTGTGTTGTGACAGTTGCAGGTCATGTGAGAGTTTCAGGCTATTTGACAGGTGCAGGTTATTTGGCAGGACAGTTGCGGGTCAATTGACAGTTGCAGGTCATTTGACAGATGCATATCATGTGACTGTTGCAGGTCATGTGAAAGATGCTGGTCATGTGACTGTTGCAGGTCATTTGAAAGATGCTGGTCATGTGACTGTTGCAGGTCATTTGAAAGATGCTGGTCGTGAGACATGTGCAGGTCATTTGACTGTTGCAGGTCATGTGATATGTGCAGGTCATTTGACTGTTGCAGGTCATGTGTCATGTGCAGGTCATTTGACTGTTGCAGGTGATGTGATATGTGTAGGTCATTTGACTGTTGCAGGTCATTTGACATTGCAAGTTATTTGGCAGTTTTGTGTTGTGACAGTTGCAGGTCATGTGAGAGTTTCAGGCTATTTGGCAGTTGCAGGTAATTTGAGAATTGCGGGTCATTTGACAGTTGCCGTTAATTTGTCAGTTGCAGGTTATTTGGCAGGACAGTTGCGGGTCAATTGACAGTTGCAGGTCATTTGACAGATGCATATCATGTGACTGTTGCAGGTCATGTGAAAGATGCTGGTCATGTGACTGTTGCAGGTCATTTGAAAGATGCTGGTCATGTGACTGTTGCAGGTCATTTGAAAGATGCTGGTCGTGAGACATGTGCAGGTCATTTGACTGTTGCAGGTCATGTGATATGTGCAGGTCATTTGACTGTTGCAGGTCATGTGTCATGTGCAGGTCATTTGACTGTTGCAGGTGATGTGATATGTGTAGGTCATTTGACTGTTGCAGGTCATTTGACATTGCAAGTTATTTGGCAGTTTTGTGTTGTGACAGTTGCAGGTCATGTGAGAGTTTCAGGCTATTTGGCAGTTGCAGGTAATTTGAGAGTTGCGGGTCATTTGACAGTTGCCGTTAATGTGACAGTTGCAGGTTATTTGGCAGGACAGTTGCGGGTCAATTGACAGTTGCAGGTCATTTGACAGATGCATATCATGTGACTGTTGCAGGTCATGTGAAAGATGCTGGTCATGTGACTGTTGCAGGTCATTTGAAAGATGCTGGTCATGTGACTGTTGCAGGTCATTTGAAAGATGCTGGTCGTGAGACATGTGCAGGTCATTTGACTGTTGCAGGTCATGTGATATGTGCAGGTCATTTGACTGTTGCAGGTCATGTGTCATGTGCAGGTCATTTGACTGTTGCAGGTGATGTGATATGTGTAGGTCATTTGACTGTTGCAGGTCATTTGACATTGCAAGTTATTTGGCAGTTTTGTGTTGTGACAGTTGCAGGTCATGTGAGAGTTTCAGGCTATTTGGCAGTTGCAGGTAATTTGAGAGTTGCGGGTCATTTGACAGTTGCCGTTAATGTGACAGTTGCAGGTTATTTGGCAGGACAGTTGCGGGTCAATTGACAGTTGCAGGTCATTTGACAGATGCATATCATGTGACTGTTGCAGGTCATGTGAAAGATGCTGGTCATGTGACTGTTGCAGGTCATTTGAAAGATGCTGGTCATGTGACTGTTGCAGGTCATTTGAAAGATGCTGGTCGTGAGACATGTGCAGGTCATTTGACTGTTGCAGGTCATGTGATATGTGCAGGTCATTTGACTGTTGCAGGTCATGTGTCATGTGCAGGTCATTTGACTGTTGCAGGTGATGTGATATGTGTAGGTCATTTGACTGTTGCAGGTCATTTGACATTGCAAGTTATTTGGCAGTTTTGTGTTGTGACAGTTGCAGGTCATGTGAGAGTTTCAGGCTATTTGGCAGTTGCAGGTAATTTGAGAGTTGCGGGTCATTTGACAGTTGCCGTTAATGTGACAGTTGCAGGTTATTTGGCAGGACAGTTGCGGGTCAATTGACAGTTGCAGGTCATTTGACAGATGCATATCATGTGACTGTTGCAGGTCATGTGAAAGATGCTGGTCATGTGACTGTTGCAGGTCATTTGAAAGATGCTGGTCATGTGACTGTTGCAGGTCATTTGAAAGATGCTGGTCGTGAGACATGTGCAGGTCATTTGACTGTTGCAGGTCATGTGATATGTGCAGGTCATTTGACTGTTGCAGGTCATGTGTCATGTGCAGGTCATTTGACTGTTGCAGGTGATGTGATATGTGTAGGTCATTTGACTGTTGCAGGTCATTTGACATTGCAAGTTATTTGGCAGTTTTGTGTTGTGACAGTTGCAGGTCATGTGAGAGTTTCAGGCTATTTGGGAGTTGCAGGTAATTTGAGAGTTGCGGGTCATTTGACAGTTGCCGTTAATGTGACAGTTGCAGGTTATTTGGCAGGACAGTTGCGGGTCAATTGACAGTTGCAGGTCATTTGACAGATGCATATCATGTGACTGTTGCAGGTCATGTGAAAGATGCTGGTCATGTGACTGTTGCAGGTCATTTGAAAGATGCTGGTCATGTGACTGTTGCAGGTCATTTGAAAGATGCTGGTCGTGAGACATGTGCAGGTCATTTGACTGTTGCAGGTCATGTGATATGTGCAGGTCATTTGACTGTTGCAGGTCATGTGTCATGTGCAGGTCATTTGACTGTTGCAGGTGATGTGATATGTGTAGGTCATTTGACTGTTGCAGGTCATTTGACATTGCAAGTTATTTGGCAGTTTTGTGTTGTGACAGTTGCAGGTCATGTGAGAGTTTCAGGCTATTTGGCAGTTGCAGGTAATTTGAGAGTTGCTGGTCATTTGACAATTGCCGTTAATGTGACAGTTGCAGGTTATTTGGCAGGACAGTTGCGGGTCATGTGACAGTTGCAGGTCATTTGACAATATACTGTAGTATATTTTTGGTATGATTTTATTTTTTATAAGGTTCTTTTTGTATTTGTCCACTTCTTTTCTAAATGTTAGTGTACTTTTATCTTATTTTATGTACATTAGTGTTTTTTTATTGTATTTTTCAGAATTTTTCTATATTTAATGGAATGTTAAGACATTAATTCCACTCTAAAAATCCATCAGGTCAGGTCAGGCTTCGGTCTGCTACTGGTACCCTGTAACCCAGTACCACCTGCCTCAGGGTCGAGTCGTTGGCGATTAATCCATCATGTGATATGTGTAGTTCATTTAGCTGTTGCAGGCCGTTTGACCAGTTGCAAGTTATTTGGTAGTTGGGGGTTATTTGGCAGTTTCTGGTCATGTGACAGTTGCGGGTAAAGTGTGAGTTTCAGGCTATTTGGCAGTTGCAGGTAATTTGAGAGTTGCGGGTCATTTGACAGTTGCCGTTAATGTGTCAGTTGCAGGTTATTTGGCAGGACAGTTGCGGGTCAATTGACAGTTGCAGGTCATTTGACAGATGCATATCATGTGACTGTTGCAGGTCATGTGAAAGATGCTGGTCATGTGACTGTTGCAGGTCATTTGAAAGATGCTGGTCATGTGACTGTTGCAGGTCATTTGAAAGATGCTGGTCGTGAGACATGTGCAGGTCATTTGACTGTTGCAGGTCATGTGATATGTGCAGGTCATTTGACTGTTGCAGGTCATGTGTCATGTGCAGGTCATTTGACTGTTGCAGGTGATGTGATATGTGTAGGTCATTTGACTGTTGCAGGTCATTTGACATTGCAAGTTATTTGGCAGTTTTGTGTTGTGACAGTTGCAGGTCATGTGAGAGTTTCAGGCTATTTGGCAGTTGCAGGTAATTTCAGAGTTGCGGGTCATTTGACAGTTGCCGTTAATGTGACAGTTGCAGGTTATTTGGCAGGACAGTTGCGGGTCAATTGACAGTTGCAGGTCATTTGACAGATGCATATCATGTGACTGTTGCAGGTCATGTGAAAGATGCTGGTCATGTGACTGTTGCAGGTCATTTGAAAGATGCTGGTCATGTGACTGTTGCAGGTCATTTGAAAGATGCTGGTCGTGAGACATGTGCAGGTCATTTGACTGTTGCAGGTCATGTGATATGTGCAGGTCATTTGACTGTTGCAGGTCATGTGTCATGTGCAGGTCATTTGACTGTTGCAGGTGATGTGATATGTGTAGGTCATTTGACTGTTGCAGGTCATTTGACATTGCAAGTTATTTGGCAGTTTTGTGTTGTGACAGTTGCAGGTCATGTGAGAGTTTCAGGCTATTTGGCAGTTGCAGGTAATTTGAGAGTTGCTGGTCATTTGACAATTGCCATTAATGTGACAGTTGCAGGTTATTTGGCAGGACAGTTGCGGGTCATGTGACAGTTGCAGGTCATTTGACAATATACTGTAGTATATTTTTGGTATGATTTTATTTTTTATAAGGTTCTTTTTGTATTTGTCCACTTCTTTTCTCAATGTTAGTGTACTTTTATCTTATTTTATGTACATTAGTGTTTTTTTATTGTATTTTTCAGAATTTTTCTATATTTAATGGAATGTTAAGACATTAATTCCACTCTAAAAATCCATCAGGTCAGGTCAGGCTTCGGTCTGCTACTGGTACCCTGTAACCCAGTACCACCTGCCTCAGGGTCGAGTCGTTGGCGATTAATCCATCATGTGATATGTGTAGTTCATTTAGCTGTTGCAGGCCGTTTGACCAGTTGCAAGTTATTTGGTAGTTGGGGGTTATTTGGCAGTTTCTGGTCATGTGACAGTTGCGGGTAAAGTGTGAGTTTCAGGCTATTTGGCAGTTGCAGGTAATTTGAGAGTTGCGGGTCATTTGACAGTTGCCGTTAATGTGTCAGTTGCAGGTTATTTGGCAGGACAGTTGCGGGTCAATTGACAGTTGCAGGTCATTTGACAGATGCATATCATGTGACTGTTGCAGGTCATGTGAAAGATGCTGGTCATGTGACTGTTGCAGGTCATTTGAAAGATGCTGGTCATGTGACTGTTGCAGGTCATTTGAAAGATGCTGGTCGTGAGACATGTGCAGGTCATTTGACTGTTGCAGGTCATGTGATATGTGCAGGTCATTTGACTGTTGCAGGTCATGTGTCATGTGCAGGTCATTTGACTGTTGCAGGTGATGTGATATGTGTAGGTCATTTGACTGTTGCAGGTCATTTGACATTGCAAGTTATTTGGCAGTTTTGTGTTGTGACAGTTGCAGGTCATGTGAGAGTTTCAGGCTATTTGGCAGTTGCAGGTAATTTGAGAGTTGCGGGTCATTTGACAGTTGCCGTTAATGTGACAGTTGCAGGTTATTTGGCAGGACAGTTGCGGGTCAATTGACAGTTGCAGGTCATTTGACAGATGCATATCATGTGACTGTTGCAGGTCATGTGAAAGATGCTGGTCATGTGACTGTTGCAGGTCATTTGAAAGATGCTGGTCATGTGACTGTTGCAGGTCATTTGAAAGATGCTGGTCGTGAGACATGTGCAGGTCATTTGACTGTTGCAGGTCATGTGATATGTGCAGGTCATTTGACTGTTGCAGGTCATGTGTCATGTGCAGGTCATTTGACTGTTGCAGGTGATGTGATATGTGTAGGTCATTTGACTGTTGCAGGTCATTTGACATTGCAAGTTATTTGGCAGTTTTGTGTTGTGACAGTTGCAGGTCATGTGAGAGTTTCAGGCTATTTGGCAGTTGCAGGTAATTTGAGAGTTGCTGGTCATTTGACAATTGCCGTTAATGTGACAGTTGCAGGTTATTTGGCAGGACAGTTGCGGGTCATGTGACAGTTGCAGGTCATTTGACAATATACTGTAGTATATTTTTGGTATGATTTTATTTTTTATAAGGTTCTTTTTGTATTTGTCCACTTCTTTTCTAAATGTTAGTGTACTTTTATCTTATTTTATGTACATTAGTGTTTTTTTATTGTATTTTTCAGAATTTTTCTATATTTAATGGAATGTTAAGACATTAATTCCACTCTAAAAATCCATCAGGTCAGGTCAGGCTTCGGTCTGCTACTGGTACCCTGTAACCCAGTACCACCTGCCTCAGGGTCGAGTCGTTGGCGATTAATCCATCATGTGATATGTGTAGTTCATTTAGCTGTTGCAGGCCGTTTGACCAGTTGCAAGTTATTTGGTAGTTGGGGGTTATTTGGCAGTTTCTGGTCATGTGACAGTTGCGGGTAAAGTGTGAGTTTCAGGCTATTTGGCAGTTGCAGGTAATTTGAGAGTTGCGGGTCATTTGACAGTTGCCGTTAATGTGTCAGTTGCAGGTTATTTGGCAGGACAGTTGCGGGTCAATTGACAGTTGCAGGTCATTTGACAGATGCATATCATGTGACTGTTGCAGGTCATGTGAAAGATGCTGGTCATGTGACTGTTGCAGGTCATTTGAAAGATGCTGGTCATGTGACTGTTGCAGGTCATTTGAAAGATGCTGGTCGTGAGACATGTGCAGGTCATTTGACTGTTGCAGGTCATGTGATATGTGCAGGTCATTTGACTGTTGCAGGTCATGTGTCATGTGCAGGTCATTTGACTGTTGCAGGTGATGTGATATGTGTAGGTCATTTGACTGTTGCAGGTCATTTGACATTGCAAGTTATTTGGCAGTTTTGTGTTGTGACAGTTGCAGGTCATGTGAGAGTTTCAGGCTATTTGGCAGTTGCAGGTAATTTGAGAGTTGCGGGTCATTTGACAGTTGCCGTTAATGTGACAGTTGCAGGTTATTTGGCAGGACAGTTGCGGGTCAATTGACAGTTGCAGGTCATTTGACAGATGCATATCATGTGACTGTTGCAGGTCATGTGAAAGATGCTGGTCATGTGACTGTTGCAGGTCATTTGAAAGATGCTGGTCATGTGACTGTTGCAGGTCATTTGAAAGATGCTGGTCGTGAGACATGTGCAGGTCATTTGACTGTTGCAGGTGATGTGATATGTGCAGGTCATTTGACTGTTGCAGGTCATGTGTCATGTGCAGGTCATTTGACTGTTGCAGGTGATGTGATATGTGTAGGTCATTTGACTGTTGCAGGTCATTTGACATTGCAAGTTATTTGGCAGTTTTGTGTTGTGACAGTTGCAGGTCATGTGAGAGTTTCAGGCTATTTGGGAGTTGCAGGTAATTTGAGAGTTGCGGGTCATTTGACAGTTGCCGTTAATGTGACAGTTGCAGGTTATTTGGCAGGACAGTTGCGGGTCAATTGACAGTTGCAGGTCATTTGACAGATGCATATCATGTGACTGTTGCAGGTCATGTGAAAGATGCTGGTCATGTGACTGTTGCAGGTCATTTGAAAGATGCTGGTCATGTGACTGTTGCAGGTCATTTGAAAGATGCTGGTCGTGAGACATGTGCAGGTCATTTGACTGTTGCAGGTCATGTGATATGTGCAGGTCATTTGACTGTTGCAGGTCATGTGTCATGTGCAGGTCATTTGACTGTTGCAGGTGATGTGATATGTGTAGGTCATTTGACTGTTGCAGGTCATTTGACATTGCAAGTTATTTGGCAGTTTTGTGTTGTGACAGTTGCAGGTCATGTGAGAGTTTCAGGCTATTTGGCAGTTGCAGGTAATTTGAGAGTTGCGGGTCATTTGACAGTTGCCGTTAATGTGACAGTTGCAGGTTATTTGGCAGGACAGTTGCGGGTCAATTGACAGTTGCAGGTCATTTGACAGATGCATATCATGTGACTGTTGCAGGTCATGTGAAAGATGCTGGTCATGTGACTGTTGCAGGTCATTTGAAAGATGCTGGTCATGTGACTGTTGCAGGTCATTTGAAAGATGCTGGTCGTGAGACATGTGCAGGTCATTTGACTGTTGCAGGTCATGTGATATGTGCAGGTCATTTGACTGTTGCAGGTCATGTGTCATGTGCAGGTCATTTGACTGTTGCAGGTGATGTGATATGTGTAGGTCATTTGACTGTTGCAGGTCATTTGACATTGCAAGTTATTTGGCAGTTTTGTGTTGTGACAGTTGCAGGTCATGTGAGAGTTTCAGGCTATTTGGCAGTTGCAGGTAATTTGAGAGTTGCTGGTCATTTGACAATTGCCGTTAATGTGACAGTTGCAGGTTATTTGGCAGGACAGTTGCGGGTCATGTGACAGTTGCAGGTCATTTGACAATATACTGTAGTATATTTTTGGTATGATTTTATTTTTTATAAGGTTCTTTTTGTATTTGTCCACTTCTTTTCTAAATGTTAGTGTACTTTTATCTTATTTTATGTACATTAGTGTTTTTTTATTGTATTTTTCAGAATTTTTCTATATTTAATGGAATGTTAAGACATTAATTCCACTCTAAAAATCCATCAGGTCAGGTCAGGCTTCGGTCTGCTACTGGTACCCTGTAACCCAGTACCACCTGCCTCAGGGTCGAGTCGTTGGCGATTAATCCATCATGTGATATGTGTAGTTCATTTAGCTGTTGCAGGCCGTTTGACCAGTTGCAAGTTATTTGGTAGTTGGGGGTTATTTGGCAGTTTCTGGTCATGTGACAGTTGCGGGTAAAGTGTGAGTTTCAGGCTATTTGGCAGTTGCAGGTAATTTGAGAGTTGCGGGTCATTTGACAGTTGCCGTTAATGTGTCAGTTGCAGGTTATTTGGCAGGACAGTTGCGGGTCAATTGACAGTTGCAGGTCATTTGACAGATGCATATCATGTGACTGTTGCAGGTCATGTGAAAGATGCTGGTCATGTGACTGTTGCAGGTCATTTGAAAGATGCTGGTCATGTGACTGTTGCAGGTCATTTGAAAGATGCTGGTCGTGAGACATGTGCAGGTCATTTGACTGTTGCAGGTCATGTGATATGTGCAGGTCATTTGACTGTTGCAGGTCATGTGTCATGTGCAGGTCATTTGACTGTTGCAGGTGATGTGATATGTGTAGGTCATTTGACTGTTGCAGGTCATTTGACATTGCAAGTTATTTGGCAGTTTTGTGTTGTGACAGTTGCAGGTCATGTGAGAGTTTCAGGCTATTTGGCAGTTGCAGGTAATTTGAGAGTTGCGGGTCATTTGACAGTTGCCGTTAATGTGACAGTTGCAGGTTATTTGGCAGGACAGTTGCGGGTCAATTGACAGTTGCAGGTCATTTGACAGATGCATATCATGTGACTGTTGCAGGTCATGTGAAAGATGCTGGTCATGTGACTGTTGCAGGTCATTTGAAAGATGCTGGTCATGTGACTGTTGCAGGTCATTTGAAAGATGCTGGTCGTGAGACATGTGCAGGTCATTTGACTGTTGCAGGTCATGTGATATGTGCAGGTCATTTGACTGTTGCAGGTCATGTGTCATGTGCAGGTCATTTGACTGTTGCAGGTGATGTGATATGTGTAGGTCATTTGACTGTTGCAGGTCATTTGACATTGCAAGTTATTTGGCAGTTTTGTGTTGTGACAGTTGCAGGTCATGTGAGAGTTTCAGGCTATTTGGCAGTTGCAGGTAATTTGAGAGTTGCGGGTCATTTGACAGTTGCCGTTAATGTGACAGTTGCAGGTTATTTGGCAGGACAGTTGCGGGTCAATTGACAGTTGCAGGTCATTTGACAGATGCATATCATGTGACTGTTGCAGGTCATGTGAAAGATGCTGGTCATGTGACTGTTGCAGGTCATTTGAAAGATGCTGGTCATGTGACTGTTGCAGGTCATTTGAAAGATGCTGGTCGTGAGACATGTGCAGGTCATTTGACTGTTGCAGGTCATGTGATATGTGCAGGTCATTTGACTGTTGCAGGTCATGTGTCATGTGCAGGTCATTTGACTGTTGCAGGTGATGTGATATGTGTAGGTCATTTGACTGTTGCAGGTCATTTGACATTGCAAGTTATTTGGCAGTTTTGTGTTGTGACAGTTGCAGGTCATGTGAGAGTTTCAGGCTATTTGGCAGTTGCAGGTAATTTGAGAGTTGCGGGTCATTTGACAGTTGCCGTTAATGTGACAGTTGCAGGTTATTTGGCAGGACAGTTGCGGGTCAATTGACAGTTGCAGGTCATTTGACAGATGCATATCATGTGACTGTTGCAGGTCATGTGAAAGATGCTGGTCATGTGACTGTTGCAGGTCATTTGAAAGATGCTGGTCATGTGACTGTTGCAGGTCATTTGAAAGATGCTGGTCGTGAGACATGTGCAGGTCATTTGACTGTTGCAGGTCATGTGGTATGTGCAGGTCATTTGACTGTTGCAGGTCATGTGTCATGTGCAGGTCATTTGACTGTTGCAGGTGATGTGATATGTGTAGGTCATTTGACTGTTGCAGGTCATTTGACATTGCAAGTTATTTGGCAGTTTTGTGTTGTGACAGTTGCAGGTCATGTGAGAGTTTCAGGCTATTTGGCAGTTGCAGGTAATTTGAGAGTTGCGGGTCATTTGACAGTTGCCGTTAATGTGACAGTTGCAGGTTATTTGGCAGGACAGTTGCGGGTCAATTGACAGTTGCAGGTCATTTGACAGATGCATATCATGTGACTGTTGCAGGTCATGTGAAAGATGCTGGTCATGTGACTGTTGCAGGTCATTTGAAAGATGCTGGTCATGTGACTGTTGCAGGTCATTTGAAAGATGCTGGTCGTGAGACATGTGCAGGTCATTTGACTGTTGCAGGTCATGTGATATGTGCAGGTCATTTGACTGTTGCAGGTCATGTGTCATGTGCAGGTCATTTGACTGTTGCAGGTGATGTGATATGTGTAGGTCATTTGACTGTTGCAGGTCATTTGACATTGCAAGTTATTTGGCAGTTTTGTGTTGTGACAGTTGCAGGTCATGTGAGAGTTTCAGGCTATTTGGCAGTTGCAGGTAATTTGAGAGTTGCGGGTCATTTGACAGTTGCCGTTAATGTGACAGTTGCAGGTTATTTGGCAGGACAGTTGCGGGTCAATTGACAGTTGCAGGTCATTTGACAGATGCATATCATGTGACTGTTGCAGGTCATGTGAAAGATGCTGGTCATGTGACTGTTGCAGGTCATTTGAAAGATGCTGGTCATGTGACTGTTGCAGGTCATTTGAAAGATGCTGGTCGTGAGACATGTGCAGGTCATTTGACTGTTGCAGGTCATGTGATATGTGCAGGTCATTTGACTGTTGCAGGTCATGTGTCATGTGCAGGTCATTTGACTGTTGCAGGTGATGTGATATGTGTAGGTCATTTGACTGTTGCAGGTCATTTGACATTGCAAGTTATTTGGCAGTTTTGTGTTGTGACAGTTGCAGGTCATGTGAGAGTTTCAGGCTATTTGACAGGTGCAGGTTATTTGAGAATTGCGGGTCATTTGACAGTTGCCGTTAATTTGTCAGTTGCAGGTTATTTGGCAGGACAGTTGCGGGTCAATTGACAGTTGCAGGTCATTTGACAGATGCATATCATGTGACTGTTGCAGGTCATGTGAAAGATGCTGGTCATGTGACTGTTGCAGGTCATTTGAAAGATGCTGGTCATGTGACTGTTGCAGGTCATTTGAAAGATGCTGGTCGTGAGACATGTGCAGGTCATTTGACTGTTGCAGGTCATGTGATATGTGCAGGTCATTTGACTGTTGCAGGTCATGTGTCATGTGCAGGTCATTTGACTGTTGCAGGTGATGTGATATGTGTAGGTCATTTGACTGTTGCAGGTCATTTGACATTGCAAGTTATTTGGCAGTTTTGTGTTGTGACAGTTGCAGGTCATGTGAGAGTTTCAGGCTATTTGGCAGTTGCAGGTAATTTGAGAGTTGCGGGTCATTTGACAGTTGCCGTTAATGTGACAGTTGCAGGTTATTTGGCAGGACAGTTGCGGGTCAATTGACAGTTGCAGGTCATTTGACAGATGCATATCATGTGACTGTTGCAGGTCATGTGAAAGATGCTGGTCATGTGACTGTTGCAGGTCATTTGAAAGATGCTGGTCATGTGACTGTTGCAGGTCATTTGAAAGATGCTGGTCGTGAGACATGTGCAGGTCATTTGACTGTTGCAGGTCATGTGATATGTGCAGGTCATTTGACTGTTGCAGGTCATGTGTCATGTGCAGGTCATTTGACTGTTGCAGGTGATGTGATATGTGTAGGTCATTTGACTGTTGCAGGTCATTTGACATTGCAAGTTATTTGGCAGTTTTGTGTTGTGACAGTTGCAGGTCATGTGAGAGTTTCAGGCTATTTGGCAGTTGCAGGTAATTTGAGAGTTGCTGGTCATTTGACAATTGCCGTTAATGTGACAGTTGCAGGTTATTTGGCAGGACAGTTGCGGGTCATGTG
The DNA here is from genome assembly GCA_020466265.1 of Siphamia tubifer. Classification (NCBI taxonomy): domain Eukaryota; kingdom Metazoa; phylum Chordata; class Actinopteri; order Kurtiformes; family Apogonidae; genus Siphamia; species Siphamia tubifer. Next base: position 12,202,816 of record CM035792.1, on the reverse strand, counting down.
ACAGTTGCAGGTCATTTGACAATATACTGTAGTATATTTTTGGTATGATTTTATTTTTTATAAGGTTCTTTTTGTATTTGTCCACTTCTTTTCTAAATGTTAGTGTACTTTTATCTTATTTTATGTACATTAGTGTTTTTTTATTGTATTTTTCAGAATTTTTCTATATTTAATGGAATGTTAAGACATTAATTCCACTCTAAAAATCCATCAGGTCAGGTCAGGCTTCGGTCTGCTACTGGTACCCTGTAACCCAGTACCACCTGCCTCAGGGTCGAGTCGTTGGCGATTAATCCATCATGTGATATGTGTAGTTCATTTAGCTGTTGCAGGCCGTTTGACCAGTTGCAAGTTATTTGGTAGTTGGGGGTTATTTGGCAGTTTCTGGTCATGTGACAGTTGCGGGTAAAGTGTGAGTTTCAGGCTATTTGGCAGTTGCAGGTAATTTGAGAGTTGCGGGTCATTTGACAGTTGCCGTTAATGTGTCAGTTGCAGGTTATTTGGCAGGACAGTTGCGGGTCAATTGACAGTTGCAGGTCATTTGACAGATGCATATCATGTGACTGTTGCAGGTCATGTGAAAGATGCTGGTCATGTGACTGTTGCAGGTCATTTGAAAGATGCTGGTCATGTGACTGTTGCAGGTCATTTGAAAGATGCTGGTCGTGAGACATGTGCAGGTCATTTGACTGTTGCAGGTCATGTGATATGTGCAGGTCATTTGACTGTTGCAGGTCATGTGTCATGTGCAGGTCATTTGACTGTTGCAGGTGATGTGATATGTGTAGGTCATTTGACTGTTGCAGGTCATTTGACATTGCAAGTTATTTGGCAGTTTTGTGTTGTGACAGTTGCAGGTCATGTGAGAGTTTCAGGCTATTTGGCAGTTGCAGGTAATTTGAGAATTGCGGGTCATTTGACAGTTGCCGTTAATGTGACAGTTGCAGGTTATTTGGCAGGACAGTTGCGGGTCAATTGACAGTTGCAGGTCATTTGACAGATGCATATCATGTGACTGTTGCAGGTCATGTGAAAGATGCTGGTCATGTGACTGTTGCAGGTCATTTGAAAGATGCTGGTCATGTGACTGTTGCAGGTCATTTGAAAGATGCTGGTCGTGAGACATGTGCAGGTCATTTGACTGTTGCAGGTCATGTGATATGTGCAGGTCATTTGACTGTTGCAGGTCATGTGTCATGTGCAGGTCATTTGACTGTTGCAGGTGATGTGATATGTGTAGGTCATTTGACTGTTGCAGGTCATTTGACATTGCAAGTTATTTGGCAGTTTTGTGTTGTGACAGTTGCAGGTCATGTGAGAGTTTCAGGCTATTTGGCAGTTGCAGGTAATTTGAGAGTTGCGGGTCATTTGACAGTTGCCGTTAATGTGACAGTTGCAGGTTATTTGGCAGGACAGTTGCGGGTCAATTGACAGTTGCAGGTCATTTGACAGATGCATATCATGTGACTGTTGCAGGTCATGTGAAAGATGCTGGTCATGTGACTGTTGCAGGTCATTTGAAAGATGCTGGTCATGTGACTGTTGCAGGTCATTTGAAAGATGCTGGTCGTGAGACATGTGCAGGTCATTTGACTGTTGCAGGTCATGTGATATGTGCAGGTCATTTGACTGTTGCAGGTCATGTGTCATGTGCAGGTCATTTGACTGTTGCAGGTGATGTGATATGTGTAGGTCATTTGACTGTTGCAGGTCATTTGACATTGCAAGTTATTTGGCAGTTTTGTGTTGTGACAGTTGCAGGTCATGTGAGAGTTTCAGGCTATTTGGCAGTTGCCTGGTAATTTGAGAATTGCGGGTCATTTGACAGTTGCCGTTAATTTGTCAGTTGCAGGTTATTTGGCAGGACAGTTGCGGGTCAATTGACAGTTGCAGGTCATTTGACAGATGCATATCATGTGACTGTTGCAGGTCATGTGAAAGATGCTGGTCATGTGACTGTTGCAGGTCATTTGAAAGATGCTGGTCATGTGACTGTTGCAGGTCATTTGAAAGATGCTGGTCGTGAGACATGTGCAGGTCATTTGACTGTTGCAGGTCATGTGGTATGTGCAGGTCATTTGACTGTTGCAGGTCATGTGTCATGTGCAGGTCATTTGACTGTTGCAGGTGATGTGATATGTGTAGGTCATTTGACTGTTGCAGGTCATTTGACATTGCAAGTTATTTGGCAGTTTTGTGTTGTGACAGTTGCAGGTCATGTGAGAGTTTCAGGCTATTTGGCAGTTGCAGGTAATTTGAGAGTTGCGGGTCATTTGACAGTTGCCGTTAATGTGACAGTTGCAGGTTATTTGGCAGGACAGTTGCGGGTCAATTGACAGTTGCAGGTCATTTGACAGATGCATATCATGTGACTGTTGCAGGTCATGTGAAAGATGCTGGTCATGTGACTGTTGCAGGTCATTTGAAAGATGCTGGTCATGTGACTGTTGCAGGTCATTTGAAAGATGCTGGTCGTGAGACATGTGCAGGTCATTTGACTGTTGCAGGTCATGTGATATGTGCAGGTCATTTGACTGTTGCAGGTCATGTGTCATGTGCAGGTCATTTGACTGTTGCAGGTGATGTGATATGTGTAGGTCATTTGACTGTTGCAGGTCATTTGACATTGCAAGTTATTTGGCAGTTTTGTGTTGTGACAGTTGCAGGTCATGTGAGAGTTTCAGGCTATTTGGCAGTTGCAGGTAATTTGAGAGTTGCTGGTCATTTGACAATTGCCGTTAATGTGACAGTTGCAGGTTATTTGGCAGGACAGTTGCGGGTCATGTGACAGTTGCAGGTCATTTGACAATATACTGTAGTATATTTTTGGTATGATTTTATTTTTTATAAGGTTCTTTTTGTATTTGTCCACTTCTTTTCTAAATGTTAGTGTACTTTTATCTTATTTTATGTACATTAGTGTTTTTTTATTGTATTTTTCAGAATTTTTCTATATTTAATGGAATGTTAAGACATTAATTCCACTCTAAAAATCCATCAGGTCAGGTCAGGCTTCGGTCTGCTACTGGTACCCTGTAACCCAGTACCACCTGCCTCAGGGTCGAGTCGTTGGCGATTAATCCATCATGTGATATGTGTAGTTCATTTAGCTGTTGCAGGCCGTTTGACCAGTTGCAAGTTATTTGGTAGTTGGGGGTTATTTGGCAGTTTCTGGTCATGTGACAGTTGCGGGTAAAGTGTGAGTTTCAGGCTATTTGGCAGTTGCAGGTAATTTGAGAGTTGCGGGTCATTTGACAGTTGCCGTTAATGTGTCAGTTGCAGGTTATTTGGCAGGACAGTTGCGGGTCAATTGACAGTTGCAGGTCATTTGACAGATGCATATCATGTGACTGTTGCAGGTCATGTGAAAGATGCTGGTCATGTGACTGTTGCAGGTCATTTGAAAGATGCTGGTCATGTGACTGTTGCAGGTCATTTGAAAGATGCTGGTCGTGAGACATGTGCAGGTCATTTGACTGTTGCAGGTCATGTGATATGTGCAGGTCATTTGACTGTTGCAGGTCATGTGTCATGTGCAGGTCATTTGACTGTTGCAGGTCATGTGATATGTGTAGGTCATTTGACTGTTGCAGGTCATTTGACATTGCAAGTTATTTGGCAGTTTTGTGTTGTGACAGTTGCAGGTCATGTGAGAGTTTCAGGCTATTTGGCAGTTGCAGGTAATTTGAGAGTTGCGGGTCATTTGACAGTTGCCGTTAATGTGACAGTTGCAGGTTATTTGGCAGGACAGTTGCGGGTCAATTGACAGTTGCAGGTCATTTGACAGATGCATATCATGTGACTGTTGCAGGTCATGTGAAAGATGCTGGTCATGTGACTGTTGCAGGTCATTTGAAAGATGCTGGTCATGTGACTGTTGCAGGTCATTTGAAAGATGCTGGTCGTGAGACATGTGCAGGTCATTTGACTGTTGCAGGTCATGTGATATGTGCAGGTCATTTGACTGTTGCAGGTCATGTGTCATGTGCAGGTCATTTGACTGTTGCAGGTGATGTGATATGTGTAGGTCATTTGACTGTTGCAGGTCATTTGACATTGCAAGTTATTTGGCAGTTTTGTGTTGTGACAGTTGCAGGTCATGTGAGAGTTTCAGGCTATTTGGCAGTTGCAGGTAATTTGAGAGTTGCGGGTCATTTGACAGTTGCCGTTAATGTGACAGTTGCAGGTTATTTGGCAGGACAGTTGCGGGTCAATTGACAGTTGCAGGTCATTTGACAGATGCATATCATGTGACTGTTGCAGGTCATGTGAAAGATGCTGGTCATGTGACTGTTGCAGGTCATTTGAAAGATGCTGGTCATGTGACTGTTGCAGGTCATTTGAAAGATGCTGGTCGTGAGACATGTGCAGGTCATTTGACTGTTGCAGGTCATGTGATATGTGCAGGTCATTTGACTGTTGCAGGTCATGTGTCATGTGCAGGTCATTTGACTGTTGCAGGTGATGTGATATGTGTAGGTCATTTGACTGTTGCAGGTCATTTGACATTGCAAGTTATTTGGCAGTTTTGTGTTGTGACAGTTGCAGGTCATGTGAGAGTTTCAGGCTATTTGACAGGTGCAGGTTATTTGGCAGGACAGTTGCGGGTCAATTGACAGTTGCAGGTCATTTGACAGATGCATATCATGTGACTGTTGCAGGTCATGTGAAAGATGCTGGTCATGTGACTGTTGCAGGTCATTTGAAAGATGCTGGTCATGTGACTGTTGCAGGTCATTTGAAAGATGCTGGTCGTGAGACATGTGCAGGTCATTTGACTGTTGCAGGTCATGTGATATGTGCAGGTCATTTGACTGTTGCAGGTCATGTGTCATGTGCAGGTCATTTGACTGTTGCAGGTGATGTGATATGTGTAGGTCATTTGACTGTTGCAGGTCATTTGACATTGCAAGTTATTTGGCAGTTTTGTGTTGTGACAGTTGCAGGTCATGTGAGAGTTTCAGGCTATTTGGCAGTTGCAGGTAATTTGAGAATTGCGGGTCATTTGACAGTTGCCGTTAATTTGTCAGTTGCAGGTTATTTGGCAGGACAGTTGCGGGTCAATTGACAGTTGCAGGTCATTTGACAGATGCATATCATGTGACTGTTGCAGGTCATGTGAAAGATGCTGGTCATGTGACTGTTGCAGGTCATTTGAAAGATGCTGGTCATGTGACTGTTGCAGGTCATTTGAAAGATGCTGGTCGTGAGACATGTGCAGGTCATTTGACTGTTGCAGGTCATGTGATATGTGCAGGTCATTTGACTGTTGCAGGTCATGTGTCATGTGCAGGTCATTTGACTGTTGCAGGTCATGTGATATGTGTAGGTCATTTGACTGTTGCAGGTCATTTGACATTGCAAGTTATTTGGCAGTTTTGTGTTGTGACAGTTGCAGGTCATGTGAGAGTTTCAGGCTATTTGGCAGTTGCAGGTAATTTGAGAGTTGCGGGTCATTTGACAGTTGCCGTTAATGTGACAGTTGCAGGTTATTTGGCAGGACAGTTGCGGGTCAATTGACAGTTGCAGGTCATTTGACAGATGCATATCATGTGACTGTTGCAGGTCATGTGAAAGATGCTGGTCATGTGACTGTTGCAGGTCATTTGAAAGATGCTGGTCATGTGACTGTTGCAGGTCATTTGAAAGATGCTGGTCGTGAGACATGTGCAGGTCATTTGACTGTTGCAGGTCATGTGATATGTGCAGGTCATTTGACTGTTGCAGGTCATGTGTCATGTGCAGGTCATTTGACTGTTGCAGGTCATGTGATATGTGTAGGTCATTTGACTGTTGCAGGTCATTTGACATTGCAAGTTATTTGGCAGTTTTGTGTTGTGACAGTTGCAGGTCATGTGAGAGTTTCAGGCTATTTGGCAGTTGCAGGTAATTTGAGAGTTGCGGGTCATTTGACAGTTGCCGTTAATGTGACAGTTGCAGGTTATTTGGCAGGACAGTTGCGGGTCAATTGACAGTTGCAGGTCATTTGACAGATGCATATCATGTGACTGTTGCAGGTCATGTGAAAGATGCTGGTCATGTGACTGTTGCAGGTCATTTGAAAGATGCTGGTCATGTGACTGTTGCAGGTCATTTGAAAGATGCTGGTCGTGAGACATGTGCAGGTCATTTGACTGTTGCAGGTCATGTGATATGTGCAGGTCATTTGACTGTTGCAGGTCATGTGTCATGTGCAGGTCATTTGACTGTTGCAGGTGATGTGATATGTGTAGGTCATTTGACTGTTGCAGGTCATTTGACATTGCAAGTTATTTGGCAGTTTTGTGTTGTGACAGTTGCAGGTCATGTGAGAGTTTCAGGCTATTTGACAGTTGCAGGTTATTTGGCAGGACAGTTGCGGGTCATGTGACAGTTGCAGGTCATTTGACAGATGCATATCATGTGACTGTTGCAGGTCATGTGAAAGATGCTGGTCATGTGACTGTTGCAGGTCATTTGAAAGATGCTGGTCATGTGACTGTTGCAGGTCATTTGAAAGATGCTGGTCGTGAGACATGTGCAGGTCATTTGACTGTTGCAGGTCATGTGATATGTGCAGGTCATTTGACTGTTGCAGGTCATGTGTCATGTGCAGGTCATTTGACTGTTGCAGGTCATGTGATATGTGTAGGTCATTTGACTGTTGCAGGTCATTTGACATTGCAAGTTATTTGGCAGTTTTGTGTTGTGACAGTTGCAGGTCATGTGAGAGTTTCAGGCTATTTGGCAGTTGCAGGTAATTTGAGAGTTGCGGGTCATTTGACAGTTGCCGTTAATGTGACAGTTGCAGGTTATTTGGCAGGACAGTTGCGGGTCTTTTGACATTTGCAGGTCATGTGATAGTTGCGGGTCATTTTTACTGTTGCAACTGTTACAGTTGCAGGTCATGTGACAATATATTATAGTATTTTTTTAGTTTATTTTTGTTTTTTTCCATTTCTTTGGCAAATGTTAATGTACGTTTATCATATTTTATGTACATTATAGCATTTTAATTGTACTTTTAATACATTTTGTATATTTAATGCAATGTGAAGATATATATTCCAATATAAATCTCCATTCTGACTTCTGTAATTATTGTATCTCAGATCCCTGTTGGACTTGTGCATGTGCTTGTATTCCAAACTTCATAGGGACATTGATTTGTTTACGCAGTCAGACCATGGGGACCTCTGACACTATAGGGACCAAAGTGCAGGTCCCCAGAAAAGTTAAATATAAATGTAAGTCCCCACTTGTGAAATAGAAATGATATTTCTCCCAAAATACATTAATTAGTTTTTTCAGAAAGTACCCATGAAGCATGAGGGAAACAGGTGAAAAGTGGCATGTCGTTTTCAAATATTTGAAGACGAATTTACTTTTGTACATGTACAAAAGTTGATATAATTAGAGCAAAGTACAAAGCCACCAGAAAGCTCTAAGTCAAGACAACACCAGACGGACAGTGCATTTGGCACAGTTTGGCACATAAGTGTACCAATTGTATCCAAATAGATTATTTACACTTCCAATTAAATCTGTCTGGAAAATACAAGTCACATCTGTTTTATTTCTTTTACTGTCTACTGGAGCTTTTAGAACTGAAATTCACCTTGTGCTTAATCAACTTTGTGCAAAACTAAAATTAATAAAAGCAAATTAAAATTCATTATTTTTTCTTCAAATGGAGTAGTTTTATGAAGAACCTGCTCCAAACAATATAAGAATGATATAATATCAATAATAATAATAATAATACACTTGAGTAAACATCAAATATAAATTTTAACAAATGTGAAACAAATCTATCTAATACATTCAATTAGCCCTTTAAACTTCTGGACATTTTTGTCTACATCTTACCTAAATGTCTTCGTTAAAGTAAATTGCATTCTGTTCTTGAACCATTTGGAATACATCCATGGCGCTGGTCTCTTTTTTTTTTTTTAAGCTAACACCCTAATTTCTTTTCCCAGTACAGTCAGAATCACTGATTCATATGTTTTATTGAGGAAAAATTTCAGGCAAGATACAAATTTATTTTATTTCACTGTGTTCCTACCTTAAATAATCAGTGCCAGTAACAAAGTGTGTCTGTACAGTGAGAGCTGAAAACCACTATAGGACCACAGCACTTGATCTGACCTAGTTCACATTTTACAGCAATACTAAAACAAATGAGTATTAGGCACATATTTATGACAGGATATGTCCAGGTGTCTAGATATGTCAACTTTTGGACACACTTGAATCAAAAGGTGACTATACTTGAATGCTTTAGTGTATGATTATTGATGAGGTCTCTCTGGAAAGCGTACACTCTGGAGCATATGTATGTGTGTGTGTATATATATATATATATATATATATATATATATATATATATGGATATTTATGAATGTTTTGGACAATATTTTGGCTATATTTTTTTTTGTTTGGATGTTTTTGTTGGAATATTGTTCCTCTGTGGTAAGCCATGCCACTTCCTGTTTGATTTTTGTTTGAACAAATGACAAATTTTTAGCTGCTGTGGTCAATTAATCGGAAAGTGGCTCATATCAGTTGATAGTGAGAATCTCTGTTTTCAAAATATACTGAGTTTATGTGTTGTTGAACCTACAGGTTCTTATGGCCCTTGGAAGGTAAATGGGTTAGAAAAAATAGAAATATAAACATTAGTGCAAATAACAAACCCAAACAAGTGCAGAAATGTCCATGTGTTGTCATATATATATCTAGTTTACTGCTGGTTAACTGGTTTATACATATTAGTATCAGGTTTACTACCGGTTAACCAGTGTATACATATTTACATCAGGTTTACTGGTTGTTAACTGGTTTATGCATATTTATATCAGGTTTACTGCTGCTGGTTAACTGGTTTATACATATTTATATCAGGTTTACTGGTGCTGAACTGGTTTATACATATTTATATCAGGTTTACTACCGGTTAACCAGTGTATACATATTTACATCAGGTTTACTGGTTGTTAACTGGTTTATGCATATTTATATCAGGTTTACTGCTGCTGGTTAACTGGTTTATACATATTTATATCAGGTTTACTGGTGCTGAACTGGTTTATACATATTTGTATAAGCTTTTACTTCTGGTTAACTGGTGTATTCATATTTACATGAGGTTTACTGATGGTTAACTGGTGTATTCATATTTATATCAGGTTATCTGCTGATTAACTGGTTTCTTCACATTTAAAACAGGTTTACTGCTGGTTAACTGGTTTATACATATTCAAACGAGGTTTGCTGCTGGTTAACTGGTTTTTACATATTTACACAAGGTTTCCTGCTGGTTAACTGTTTTATACATATTCATATGAGGTTTACTGCTGCTGGTTAACTGGTTTATATATATTAACATGAGGTTTACTGCTGGTTAACTGATTTATACATGTTTATTACAGGTTTACTGCTGGTTAACTGGTTTTTACATATTTACACAAGGTTTACTGCTGGTTCACTGGTTTATACATATTTACACAAGGTTTACTGCTGGTTCACTGGTTTTTACATATTTACACAAGGTTTACTGCTGGTTAACTGGTTTTTACATATTTACACAAGGTTTACTGCTGGTTAACTGGTTTTTACATATTTACACAAGGTTTACTGCTGGTTAACTGGTTTTTACATATTTACACAAGGTTTACTGCTGGTTAACTGGTTTTTACATATTTACACAAGGTTTACTGCTGGTTAACTGGTTTTTACATATTTACACAAGGTTTACTGCTGGTTAACTGGTTTTTACATATTTACACAAGGTTTACTGCTGGTTAACTGGTTTTTACATATTTACACAAGGTTTACTGCTGGTTAACTGGTTTTTACATATTTACACAAGGTTTACTGCTGGTTAACTGGTGTATTCATATTTATATCAGGTTATCTGCTGATTAACTGGTTTCTTCATATTTAAAACAGGTTTACTGCTGGTTAACTGGTTTATACATATTCAAACGAGGTTTGCTGCTGGTTAACTGGTTTTTACATATTTACACAAGGTTTACTGCTGGTTAACTGGTTTTTACATATTTACATGAGGTTTACTGCTGCTGGTTAACTGGTTTATATATATTCAAACGAGGTTTGCTGCTGGTTAACTGGTTTTTACATATTTACACAAGGTTTACTGCTGGTTAACTGGTTTATAGATATTCAAACGAGGTTTGCTGCTGGTTCACTGGTTTTTACATATTTACATGAGGTTTACTGCTGGTTAACTGGTGTATTCATATTTATATCAGGTTTCCTGCTGATTAACTGGTGTCTTCATATTTAAAACAGGTTTACTGCTGGTTAACTGGTTTATACATATTCAAACGAGGTTTGCTGCTGGTTAACTGGTTTTTACATATTTACACAAGGTTTACTGCTGGTTAACTGGTTTTTACATATTTACATGAGGTTTACTGCTGCTGGTTAACTGGTTTATATATATTAACATGAGGTTTACTGCTGGTTCACTGATTTATACATGTTTATTACAGGTTTACTGCTGGTTAACTGGTTTTTACATATTTACACAAGGTTTACTGCTGGTTCACTGGTTTTTACATATTTACACAAGGTTTACTGCTGGTTCACTGGTTTTTACATATTTACACAAGGTTTACTGCTGGTTAACTGGTTTTTACATATTTATATCAGGTTTACTTCTGCTGGTTAACTGGTTTATTCATATTTCTATCTGGTTTACTACTGCTGAACTGGTTCATACATATTTATATCTGGTTTACTTGTGGTTAACTGGTGTATTCATATTTATATCAGGTTTACTGCTGGTTCACTGGTTTATACATATTTACATGAGGTTTACTGCTGCTGGTTAACAGTTTTTTTCATATTAACATGAGGTTTACTGCTGGTTAACTGGTTTTTACATATTTACACAAGGTTTACTGCTGGTTAACTGGTTTTTACATATTTATATCAGGTTTACTTCTGCTGGTTAACTGGTTTATTCATATTTATATCTGGTTTACTACTGCTGAACTGGTTCATACATATTTATATCTGGTTTACTTCTGGTTAACTGGTGTATTCATATTTATATCAGGTTTACTGCTGCTGGTTAACTGGTTTATACATATTAACATGAGGTCTACTGCTGGTTAACTCATTTATATATTTTTATTACAGGTTTACTGCTGTTTCACTGGTTTATACATATTTAAACAAGGTTTGCTGCTGGTTAACTGGTTTTTACATATTTACACAAGGTTTACTGCTGGTTAACTGGTTTTTACATATTTATATCGGGTTTACTGCTGCTGGTTAACTGGTTTATACATATTTATATCTGGTTTACTGCTGGTTAACTGATTGATTCATACATGTTTATTACAGGTTTACTGCTGGTTAACTGGTTTATACATATTAACATGAGGTTTACTGCTGGTTAACTGATTCATACATGTTTATTACAGGTTTACAGCTGGTTCACTGGTTTATACATATTTACATGAGGTTTACTTCTGGTTAACGCGTTGATACATATTTACATCAGGTTTACTGGTTTATTTATATTTATATTAGGGGAACTGGTTAATACAGATTTACATGAGGTTTATTGCTGCTGGTTAACTGGTTTATTCATATTTATATCAGGTCTACGACTGCTGAACTCTTTCATACATATTTATATCAGGTTTACTGCTGCTGGTTAACTGGTTTATTACTACTGTTCTCCTTATACGTGCTACCGCTTGGAGATGTTATTAGAAAACATAATGTTAGCTTTCATAGCTATGCGGACGACACACAAATATACATCTGTGCAGAACCCAATGACGTCACAGCCATCCATTCTATCACAAACTGTCTTATGGCAATAAATCAATGGATGAGCAGAAACTTTCTGAACTTAAATGAGGACAAAACAGAATTTCTACTTGTCGGCCCTAAAGCAAAAAGCAAACCAGAAGTGACATGTCTGGGAGTCACTCTAGACTCAGACTTAAACTTTAAGTACAACATAAAGAAAGTCACCAAAACATCATTCTTCCACCTTAGAAACATAGCCAAAGTAATACCAGTTATAAATCAAAAGGATGCTGACAAACTGGTCCATGCTTTTATCTCCAGCAGACTGGACTACTGTAATGCACTCTTCACATTCCTCCCAAAAAGCACCACAGACAGACTTCAGCTGATCCAGAACTCTGCAGCTAGGTCACTAACCAGAACCAAGAAGATAGAGCACATTACTCCAGTGGAGGTTTCCCTGCACTGGCTACCAGTAACTCACAGAATAGATTTTAAAATACTACTCCTCACTTATAAAGCATTAAATGGAACAGGACCCAGTTTCATTTCAAACTCACTAAGCAGTTATGTACAAACTAGAACACTAAGGTCATCCAACGCAGGCTTACTAGTGACTCCCAGATATATTACAAAGAAAATTGACGACGCAGCCTTTGTTAACTATGCACCTAAGTTATGGAATACAATTCCAAAAGACATCAGGGAAACCAGCTCACTGACTATATTCAAAGCTAAATTAAAAACATTCTTATTTTCATCAGCCTTTGAAGGGAGATAAAGAATGGAGTCACAATTCTGTGACCCATTTCTTTACATACTGTACACTCTTTGCATAATCAAATCAAATTTTATCTGTAATTTTATTTCTTATTCATTGATTTATTTCTTATTTATAATCAGTTTATTTTTTAATCAATGTGATTGAAATTTTATGATCAGTCTATTTTGTACTCTTGTAATTTTATATTTCTTATTTATTGATTTATTTCTCAGTTAAACACTTTATTGAAATTTTCTAATATTTTGTGTAATGTATTTTTTCACCCTGTAATTTTTTTAATCAATGTGAAGCACTTTGGGCTACAGTGTTTGTATGAAAGGTGCTATACAAATAAAGATTATTATTATTGTTATATTTTTTTTTTTTACATATCTACATGAGGTTTACTTCTGGTTAACTCGTTAATACATATTTATATCAGGTTTGCTGCCACTGAACTGGTTTGTTCATATTTATTCCAGGTTTACTTCTGCTGGTTAAATGGCTCATACATATTTATATCAGGTTTCCTTCTGGTTAACTGGTGTATTCATATTTACACAAGGTTTACTGCTGGTCAAGTGGTTTATTCATATTTATATCAGGTTTACTGCTGCTGGTTAACTGGTTTATAGATATTTACATGATGTTTACTGTTGGTTAACTCGTTGATACATATTTATATCAGGTTTACTGCCATTGAACTGGTTTTTTCATATTTATTCCAGGTTTACTTCTGGTGGTTAAATGGCTTATACATATTTACATCATGTTTACTGGTTTATTCATATTTATATCAGGGTAACTGGTTAATACAGATTTGCATGAAGTTTACTGCTGCTGGTTAACTGGCTTATTTATATTTATATCAGGTTTACTGCTAATTAACTGGTTCAAAAACATTTATATCTGGTTTCCTTCTAGTTAACTGGTGTATTCATATTTATATCAGCTTTACTGCTGCTGGTTAACTGGTTTATACATATTAACATGAGGTTTACTGCTGGTTAACTGGTTTATACATATTTAAACGAGGTTTGCTGCTTGTTAACTGGTTTATTCATATTTATATCAGGTTTACTTCTGGTTAACTGGTGTATTCATATTTATATCAGGTTTCCTGCTGCTGGTTAACTGGTTTATACATATTAACATGAGGTTTACTGCTGGTTAAATGATTTATACATGTTTATTACAGGTTTACTGCTGGTTCACTGGTTTTTACATATTTACATGAGGGTTACTGCTGGTTAACTGGTTTTTACATATTTACAAGTGGTTTACTGCTGCTGGCTAACTGGTTTATAGATATTAACATGAGGGTTACTGCTGGTTAACTCATTTATATATTTTTATTACAGGTTTACTTCTGGTTAACTGGTTTATACATATTAACATGAGGTTTACTGCTGCTGTTTAACTGGTTTATTCATATTTATATCTGGTTTCCTTCTGGTTAACTGGTGTATTCATATTTATATCAGGTTACCGCTGCTGGTTCACTGGTTTATACATATTAACATGAGGTTTACTGCTGGTTAACGGGTTTATACATATTTAAACGAGGTTTGCTGCTGGTTAACTGGTTTTTACATATTTAAACAAGGTTTACTGCTGGTTAACAGGTTTATACCTATTTACATGAGGTTTGCTGCTGGTTAACTGGTTTATTCATATTAACATGAGGTTTACTGCTGGTTAACTCATTAATATATTTTTATTACAGGTTTACTGCTGGTTAACTGGTTTTTACATATTTACATATGGTTTACTGCTGGTTAACTGGTTTATACATATTAACATGAGGTTTAATGCTGGTTAACTGATTTATACATGTTTATTACAGGTTTACTGCTGGTTAACTGGTTTATACATATTAACATGAGGTTTACTGCTGGCTAACTCATTTATACATTTTTATTACAGGTTTACTGCTGGTTAAGTGGTTTATACATATTAACATCGGGTTTACTGGTTTATTCATATTTATATCAGGGGAACTGGTTAATACAGATTTACATGAGGTTTACTGCTGCTGGTTAACTGGTTAATACATATTTATATCAGGTTTCCTGCTAGTTAACTGGTTTATTCATATTTATATCAGGTTTACTGCTGCACAACTGGTTCATACACATTTATATCTGGTTTTCTTCTGGTTAACTGGTGTATTCATATTTATATCAGCTTTACTGCTGCTGGTTAACTGGTTTATATATATATTAACATGAGGTTTACTGCTGGTTAACTGATTTATACATGTTTATTACAGGTTTACTGCTGGTTAACTGGTTTTTACATATTTACATGAGGTTTGCTGCTTGTTAACTGGTTTATACATATTTACATGAGGTTTGCTGCTTGTTAACTGGTTTATACATATTTACATGAGGTTTACTGCTGCCGGTTAACTGTTTTTTTCATATTTATATCTGGTTTCCTTCTGGTTAACTGGTGTATTCATATTTACATCAGGTTTACTGCTGCTGGTTAACTGATTTATACATATTTATTACAGGTTTACTGCTGGTTAACTGGTTTTTACATATTTAAACAAGGTTTACTGCTGGTTAACTGGTTCATTCATTTTTATATCAGGTTTACTGCTGCTGGTTAACTAGTTTATACATAATAACATGAGGTTTACTGCTGGTTAAAAACACTAAAATATATCCAACAAACAAAAAAGTAACACTAAAACACTAAAAATCCAATAAACAAAGAAATAAAAAACACAAAATCCAACAAACAAACAAAACTAAAAAATACTTAAAATCCAATAAACAAACAACACTAAAAAACACTAAATATCCAACAAACAAAACAACTAATAATAAAAAAATAAACAACAAACAACAAACAAACTAACACTAAAAAACACTAAAAATCCAACTAACACTAAAAAACACTAAAAATCCAACAAACAACTAACACTATAAAAAACAATAAAAATCCAACAAACAAACAACTAACACTAAAAAACACTAAAAATCCAACAAACAACTAACACTAAAAAAAACAATAAAAATCCAACAAACAAACAACTAACACTAAAAAACACTAAAAATCCAACTAACACTAAAAAACACTAAAAATCCAACTAACACTAAAAAACACAAAAGATCCAACAAACAAGTAACTCTCAAAACACTAAAAATCTAACAAACAATTAACACTAAAAAAACACTAAAAATCCAACAAACAACTAACTTTAAAAACACTAAAAATCCAACAAACAAAAAACACTAAAAGACACTAAAAATCCAACAAACAACACTAAAAACACTAAAGGTCCAACAAACAACTAACATACCTAACACAAAAACCCAACAAACAAACAACTAACTCTAAAAACACTAAAAATCCAACAAACAACACTAAAAGACACTAAAAATCCAACAAACAACACTAAAAACACTAAAAATCCAACAGACAACTAACACTAAAAAAACACTAAAAATCCAACAAACAAACAACTACCACTAAAAAAACACTAAAAATCCAACAAACAACACTAAAACCACTAAAAATCCAATAAACAAACAACACTAAAAGACACTAAAAATCCAACAAACAACTAACATACCTAACACAAAAACCCAACAAACAAACAACTAACTCTAAAAACACTAAAATTCCAACTCACACAAAAACACAAAAAAACAATACTGAAAAACCCACTAAAAATCCAACAAATAAACAACACTAAAACACTAAAAAAATCCAACAAACAACTAACAGTAAAAAACACAAAAAATCCAACTAACACTAAAAAACACTAAAAATCCAACAAACACTAAAAAACACTAAAAATCCAAGAAACAAACAACTAACACTAAAAAAACTAAAAATCCAACAAACTGACACTAAAAAAAAACACAAAAAATATAAAAATACAAAAAAATCCAACAAACAATTAACACTAAAAACACAAAAAACCCAACAAACAACTAACACTAAAAAACACAAAAAATCCAACAAACAATTAACACTAAAAAACACTAAAAATCCAACAAACAACACTAAAAACACAAAAAATCCAACAAACTAACACTAAAAAAACACTAAAAATCCAACAAACAACACTAAAACCACTAAAAATCCAATAAACAATCAACTAACTTTAAAAACACTAAAAATCCAACAAACAAACAACACTAAAAACACTAAAAGTCCAACAAACAACTAACATACCTAACACAAAA
>CM035792.1:12056082-12185973 GCA_020466265.1 Siphamia tubifer | reverse complement strand
GTTTTTAGTGTTGTTTGTTGGATTTTTAGTGTCTTTTAGTGTTGTTTGTTGGATTTTTAGTGTTTTTAAAGTTAGTTGTTTCTTGGATTTTTAGTGTTTTTTTAGTGTTAATTGTTTATTGGATTTTTAGTGGTTTTAGTGTTTTTAGTGTTGTTTGTTTGTTGGATTTTTAGTGTTTTTTAGAGATAGTTGGATTTTTAGTGTTAGTTGTTTTTGGATTTTTTTGTGTTTTTTAGTGTTGTTTCTTGGATTTTTTGTGTTTTTAGTGTTAGTTTCTTGGATTTTTGGTGTTTTTAGAGTTAATTGTTGGATTTTTTAGTGTTTTATGTTGTTGTTTGTGGTTTTTAGTGTTTTATGTTGTTTGTTGGATTTTTAGTGTTAGTTGTTTCTTGGATTTTTTGTGTTTTTAGAGTTAATTTTTTATTTGTTGGATTTTTAGTGGGATTTTTTTGTATTATTGGTTTTTTTTGTGTTTTTAGAGTGAGTTGTTTGTTGGGTTTTTTTGTGTTTTTAGTGTTAATTGTTTGTTGGATTTTTAGTGTTTTTAGAGTTAGTTGGATTTTTAGTGTTTTTAGTGTTAGTTATTGTTGGATTTTTAGTGTTTTTAGAGTTAGTTGGATTTTTAGTGTTTTTTAGTGTTAGTTGTTTGTTGGATTTTTTTGTGTTTTTTAGTGTTGTTTCTTGGATTTTTTGTGTTTTTTAGTGTAAGTTTCTTGGATTTTTTGTGTTTTAGAGTTAATTGTTGGATTTTTAGTGTTTTAGTGTTGTTTGTTGGATTTTTAATGTTAGTTTGTTTCTTGGATTTTTTAGTGTATTTAGTGTTGTTTCTTGGATTTTTTGTGTTTTTAGTGTTAGTTTCTTGGATTTTTGGTGTTTTTTAGAGTTAATTGTTGGATTTTTTAGTGTTTAGTGTTGTTTGTTGGATTTTTAGTGTTTTAGTGTTGTTTGTTGGATTTTTAGTGTTAGTTGTTTCTTGGATTTTTTGTGTTTTTAGAGTTATTTTTTGTTTGTTGGATTTTTTAGTGTTTTTAGTGTTGTTTATTTGTGGATTTTTAGTGGGATTTTTTGTATTAATTGTTTTTTTTGTGTTTTTAGTGTTAATTGTTTGTTGGATTTTTAGTGTTTTTTAGTGTTAGTTGGATTTTTTGTGTTTTTTTAGTGTTAGTTGTTTGTTGGATTTTTTTAGTGTTAGTTGTTGGATTTTTTTTAGTGTTTTAGTGTTTTTTATTTGTTGGATTTTTAGTGGGTTTTTCAGTATTAATTGTTTTTTGTGTTTTTGTGTGAGTTGGAATTTTAGTGTTTTTAGAGTTAGTTGTTTATTGATTTGTAGTGTTTTTTTAGTGTTGTTTGTTGGATGTTTAGTGTTTTTTTTAGTGTTTGTTTGTTGGATTTTTAGTGGTTTTTAGAGTTAGTTGTTTGTTGGGTTTTTGTTTTAGGTATGTTAATTGTTTGTTGGACTTTTAGTGTTTTTAGTGTTGTTTGTTGGATTTTTAGTGTCTTTTAGTGTTGTTTGTTTGTTGGATTTTTAGTGTTTTAAAGTTAGTTGTTTGTTGGATTTTTAGTGTTTTAGAGTTAGTTGATTTTTAGTGTATTTTTAGTGTTAGTTGTTTGTTGGATTTTTAGTGTCTTTTAGTGTTGTTTGTTTGTTGGATTTTAGTGTTTTTAAAATTGTTTGTTGGATTTTTAGTGTTAGTTGTTTGTTTATTTGATTTTTAGTGTTTTTAGTGTTAGTTATATGTTGGATTTTTAGTGTTTTTAGAGTTAGTTGGATTTTTAGTGTTTTTTAGTGTTAGTTGGATTTTTTGTGTTTTTTTAGTGTTAGTTGTATTGTTGGATTTTTTAGTGTTAGTTGTTTGTTGGATTTTTTAGTGTTTTAGTGTTTTTTATTTGTTGGATTTTTAGTGGGTTTTTCAGTATTAATTGTTTTTTTGTGTTTTTGTGTGAGTGGATTTTTAGTGTTTTTAGAGTAGTTGTTTGTTGGGTTTTTGTTTTAGGTATGTTAGTTGTTTGTTGGACTTTTAGTGTTTTTAGTGTTGTTTGTTGGATTTTTAGTGTCTTTTAGTGTTGTTTGTTTGTTGGATTTTTAGTGTTTTTAAAGTTAGTTGTTTTGTTGGATTTTTAGTGTTTTTAGTGTTAGTTGTTTGTTTATTTGATTTTTAGTGTTTTTAGTGTTAGTTATATGTTGGGATTTTTAGTGTTTTTAGAGTTAGTTGGATTTTTTCGTGTTTTTTAGTGTTAGTTGATTTTTTGTGTTTTTTAGTGTTAGTTGTTTGTTGGATTTTTTTTAGTGTTTTAGTGTGTTTATTTTGTTGGACTTTTAGTGGGTTTTTCAGTATTAATTGTTTTTTTGTGTTTTTGTGTGAGTAGGAATTTTAGTGTTTTTAGAGTTAGTTGTTTATTTGATTTGTAGTGTTTTTTTAGTGTTGTTTGTTTGTTGGATTTGTAGTGTTTTTTTTAGTGTTGTTTGTTTGTTGGATTTTTAGTGTTTTTTTAATGTGACTTGGTTTTTTTGTTGGATTTTTCAGTGTTAGTTGTTGGATTTTTGTGTTTTTTAGTGTTAGTTGTTTGTTGGATTTTTAGTGTTTTTTTAGTTCTTTGTTTATTGGATTTTTAGTGTTTTTTTAGTGTTTGTTGATTGGATGTTTTGTGTTTTTAGTGTTACTTTTTGTTTCTTGGATATTTTAGTGTTTTTAACCAGCAGTAAACCTCATGTTATTATGTATAAACTAGTTAACCAGCAGCAGTAAACCTTATGTAAATATGTATAAACCAGTTAAAAAGCAGCAAACCTCATGTAAATATGTAAAAACCAGTTAACCAGCAGTAAACCTTGTCTAAATATGTAAAAAAATCAGTAACTAGCAGTAAACCTGTAATAAACATGTATAAACCAGTTAACCAGCAGCAGTAAAGCTGATATAAATATGAATACACCAGTTAACCAGAAGAAAACCAGATATAAATGTGTATGAACCAGTTCAGCAGCAGTAAACCTGATATAAATATGTATGAACCAGTTAACCAGCAGCAGTAAACCTCATGTAAATCTGTATTAACCAGTTCCCCTGATATAAATATGAATAAACCAGTAAACCAAATGTTAATATGTATAAACCACTTAACCAGCAGTAAACCTGTAATAAACATGTATAAATCAGTTAACCAGCAGTAAACCTCATGTTAAAATGTATAAACCAGTTAACCAGCAGCAGTAAACCTGATATAAATATGAATACACCAGTTAACCAGAAGGAAACCAGATATAAATATGAAAAACCAGTTAACCAGCATTAAACCTCATGTAAATATGTATAAACCAGTGAACCAGCATTAAACCTCATGTTAATATGTATAAACCAGTTAACCAGCAGTAAACCATATGTAAATATGTAAAAACCACTTAACCAGCAGTAAACCTGTAATAAAAATATATTAATGAGTTAACCAGCAGTAAACCTCATGTTAATATGAATAAACCAGTTAACCAGCAGCAAACCTCAGGTAAATATGTATAAACCTGTTAACCAGCAGTAAACCTCATGTTAATATGTAAAAACCAGTTAACCAGCAGTAAACCTTGTTTAAATATGTAAAAACCAGTGAACCAGCAGTAAACCTCATGTTAAAAAGTATAAACCAGTTAACCAGCAGCTGTAACCTGATATAAATATGAATACACCAGTTAACCAGAAGGAAACCAGATATAAATGTGTATGAACCAGTTCAGCAGCAGTAAACCTGTAATAAACATGTATAAACCAGTTAACCAGCAGCAGGAAAGCTGATATAAATATGAATACTCCAGTTAACTAGAAGGAAACCAGATATAAATGTTTTTGAACCAGTTAATTAGCAGTAAACCCAATATAAATATAAATAAGCCAGTTAACCAGCAGCAGTAAACTTCATGCAAATCTGTATTAACCAGTTCCCCTGATATAAATCTGAATAAACCAGTAAACATGATGTAAATATGTATAAGCCATTTAACCAGCAGAAGTAAACCTGGATTAAATATGAAAAAACCAGTTCAATGGCAGTAAACCTGATATAAATATGTATCAAAGAGTTAACCAGCAGTAAACCTTGTGTAAATATGTATAAACCAGTTAACCAACAGTAAACATCATGTAAATATCTATAAACCAGTTAACCAGCAGCAGTAAACCTGATATAAATATGAATACACCAGTTAACCAGAAGGAAACCAGATATAAATGTGTATGAACCAGTTCAGCAGTAGTAAACCTGATATAAATATGAATAAACCAGTTAACCAGCAGCAGTAAACCTCATGTAAATATGTATAAACCAGTTACCCTGACATAAATATGAATAAACCAGTAAACATGATGTAAATATGTATAAGCCATTTAACCAGCAGAAGTAAACCTGGAATAAATATGAAAAAACCAGTTCAATGGCAGTAAACCTGATATAAATATGTATCAACGAGTTAACCAGAAGTAAACCTCATGTAGATATGTATAAACCAGTGAACCAGCAGTAAACCTCATGTTAATATGTATAAACCAGTTACCCAGCAGTAAACCTCATAAATATGTAAAAACCAGTTAACCAGCAGTAAACCGCATGTTAAAATGTATAAACCACTTATCCAGCAGCAGTAAACCTGATATAAATATGAATAAACCACTTGACCAGCAGTAAACCTTGTGTAAATATGTATAAACCAGTTAACCAACAGTAAACATCATGTAAATATCTATAAACCAGTTAACCAGCAGCAGTAAACCTGATATAAATATGAATACACCAGTTAACCAGAAGTAAACCTGATATAAATATGAATACACCAGTTAACCAGAAGGAAACCAGATATAAATGTGTATGAACCAGTTCAGCAGCAGTAAACCTGATATAAATATAAATAAACCAGTTAAACAGCAGCAGTAAACCTCATGTAAATATGTATAAACCAGTTACCCTGATATAAATATGAATAAACCCGTTAACCAGCAGTAAACCTGATGTAAATATGTATAAGCCATTTAACCAGCAGAAGTAAACCTGGAATAAATATGAACAAACCAGTTCAGTGGCAGCAAACCTGATATAAATATGTATTAACGAGTTAACCAGAAGTAAACCTCATGTAGATATGTAAAAAAAAAAATATATATAATAATAATAATAATAATCTTTATTTGTATAGCACCTTTCATACAAACACTGTAGCCCAAAGTGCTTCACATTGATTAAAAAAATTACAGGGTGAAAAAATACATTACACAAAATATTAGAAAATTTCAATAAAGTGTTTAACTGAGAAATAAATCAATAAATAAGAAATATAAAATTACAAGAGTACAAAATAGACTGATCATAAAATTTCAATCACATTGATTAAAAAATAAACTGATTATAAATAAGAAATAAATCAATGAATAAGAAATAAAATTACAGATAAAATTTGATTTGATTATGCAAAGAGTGTACAGTATGTAAAGAAATGGGTCACAGAATTGTGACTCCATTCTTTATCTCCCTTCAAAGGCTGATGAAAATAAGAATGTTTTTAATTTAGCTTTGAATATAGTCAGTGAACTGGTTTCCCTGATGTCTTTTGGAATTGTATTCCATAACTTAGGTGCATAGTTAACAAAGGCTGCGTCCCCAATTTTCTTTGTAATATATCTGGGAGTCACTAGTAAGCCTGCGTTGGATGACCTTAGTGTTCTAGTTTGTACATAACTGCTTAGTGAGTTTGAAATGAAACTGGGTCCTGTTCCATTTAATGCTTTATAAGTGAGGAGAAGTTTATTAAAATCTATTCTGTGAGTTACTGGTAGCCAGTGCAGGGAAACCTCCACTGGAGTAATGTGCTCTCTCTTCTTGGTTCTGGTTAGTAACCTAGCTGCAGAGTTCTGGATCAGCTGAAGTCTGTCTGTGATGCTTTTGGGAGGCCTGTGAAGAGTGCATTACAGTAGGTCCAGTCTGCTGGAGATAAAAGCATGGACCAGTTTGTCAGCATCCTTTTGATTTATAACTGGTATTACTTTGGCTATGTTTCTAAGGTGGAAGAATGATGTTTTGGTGACTTTCTTTATGTTGTACTTAAAGTTTAAGTCTGAGTCTAGAGTGACTTCCAGACATGTCACTTCTGGTTTGATCCAGGAGGTGAGTTTGCCCATCCTACTCATCAGCATATCTCTTTTTACTTTCGGGCCGACAAGTAGAATTTCTGTTTTGTCCTCATTATAATTTCAGAAAGTTTCTGCTCATTCCATTTATTTATTGCCATAAGACAGTTGTGATAGAATGGATGGCTGTGACGTCATTGGGTTCTGCACAGATGTATATTTGTGTGTCCGTCCGCATAGCTATGGAAGCTAACATTATGTTTTCTAATAACATCTCCAAGCGGTAGCACGTATAAGGAGAACAGTAGTAATAAACCAGTTAACCAGCAGCAGTAAACCTGATATAAATATGAATACACCAGTTAACCAGAAGTAAACCTGATATAAATATGTATGAAACAGTTCAGCAGTCGTAGACCTGATATAAATATGAATAAACCAGTTAACCAGCAGCAATAAACCTCATGTAAATCTGTATTAACCAGTTCCCCTAATATAAATAAACCAGTAAACCTGATGTAAATATGTATCAACGCGTTAACCAGAAGTAAACCTCATGTAAATATGTATAAACCAGTTAACCAGCAGTAAACCAGATATAAATATGTATAAACCAGTTAACCAGCAGCAGTAAACCCGATATAAATATGTAAAAACCAGTTAACCAGCAGTAAACCTCATGTAAATATGTAAAAACCAGTTAACCAGCAGCAAACCTTGTTTAAATATGTATAAACCAGTGAACCAGCAGCAAACCTGTAATAAACATGTATAAATCAGTTAACCAGCATTAAACCTGTAATAAACATGTATAAACCAGTTAACCAGCAGTAAACCTCATGTAAATATGTAAAAACCAGTTAACCAGCAGCAAACCTCGTGTAAATATGTAAAAACCAGTTAACCAGCAGCAAACCTTGTTTAAATATGTATAAACCAGTGAACCAGCAGTAAACCTGTAATAAACATGTATAAACCAGTTAACCAGCAGTAAACCTCATGTAAATATGTAAAAACCAGTTACCAGCAGTAAACCTGTAATAAAAATATATAAATGAGTTAACCAGCAGTAGACCTCATGTTAATATGTATAAACCAGTTAACCAGCATTAAACCTCATGTAAATATGTAAAAACCAGTTACCCAGCAGCAAACCTTGTTTAAATATGTATAAACCAGTTAACCAGCAGTAAACCTCATGTAAATATGTAAAAACCAGTTACCAGCAGTAAACCTGTAATAAAATATATAAATGAGTTAACCAGCAGTAGACCTCATGTTAATATGTATAAACCAGTTAACCAGCAGCAGTAAACCTAATATAAATATGAATACACCAGTTAACCAGAAGTAAACCAGATATAAATATGTATGAACCAGTTCAGCAGTAGTAAACCAGATATAAATATGAATAAACCAGTTAACCAGCAGAAGTAAACCTGATATAAATATGTAAAAAGCAGTTAACCAGCAGTAAACCTTGTGTAAATATGTAAAAACCAGTTAACCAGCAGTAAACCTCATGTAAATATGTATAAACCAGTGAACCAGCAGTAAACCTTGTGTAAATATGTAAAAACCAGTTAACCAGCAGTAAACCTCATGTTAATATATATAAACCAGTTAACCAGCAGCAGTAAACCTCATATGAATATGTAAAAACCAGTTAACCAGCAGGAAACCTCATGTAAATATGTAAAAACCAGTTAACCAGCAGCAAACCTCGTTTGAATATGTATAAACCAGTTAACCAGCAGTAAACCTGTTTTAAATATGAAGACACCAGTTAACCATCAGTAAACCTTATGGAAATATGTAAAAACCAGTGAACCAGCAGCAAACCTCGTTTGAATATGTAAAAACCAGTTAACCAGCAGCAAACCTCGTGTAAATATGTAAAAACCAGTTAACCAGCAGCAAACCTTGTTTAAATATGTATAAACCAGTGAACCAGCAGTAAACCTGTAATAAACATGTATAAACCAGTTAACCAGCAGTAAACCTCATGTAAATATGTAAAAACCAGTTACCAGCAGTAAACCTGTAATAAAAATATATAAATGAGTTAACCAGCAGTAGACCTCATGTTAATATGTATAAACCAGTTAACCAGCATTAAACCTCATGTAAATATGTAAAAACCAGTTACCCAGCAGCAAACCTTGTTTAAATATGTATAAACCAGTTAACCAGCAGTAAACCTCATGTAAATATGTAAAAACCAGTTACCAGCAGTAAACCTGTAATAAAATATATAAATGAGTTAACCAGCAGTAGACCTCATGTTAATATGTATAAACCAGTTAACCAGCAGCAGTAAACCTAATATAAATATGAATACACCAGTTAACCAGAAGTAAACCAGATATAAATATGTATGAACCAGTTCAGCAGTAGTAAACCAGATATAAATATGAATAAACCAGTTAACCAGCAGAAGTAAACCTGATATAAATATGTAAAAACCAGTTAACCAGCAGTAAACCTTGTGTAAATATGTAAAAACCAGTTAACCAGCAGTAAACCTCATGTAAATATGTATAAACCAGTGAACCAGCAGTAAACCTCGTGTAAATATGTAAAAACCAGTTAACCAGCAGCAAACCTTGTTTAAATATGTATAAACCAGTGAACCAGCAGTAAACCTGTAATAAACATGTATAAACCAGTTAACCAGCAGTAAACCTCATGTAAATATGTAAAAACCAGTTACCAGCAGTAAACCTGTAATAAAAATATATAAATGAGTTAACCAGCAGTAGACCTCATGTTAATATGTATAAACCAGTTAACCAGCAGCAGTAAACCTAATATAAATATGAATACACCAGTTAACCAGAAGTAAACCAGATATAAATATGTATGAACCAGTTCAGCAGTAGTAAACCAGATATAAATATGAATAAACCAGTTAACCAGCAGAAGTAAACCTGATATAAATATGTAAAAACCAGTTAACCAGCAGTAAACCTTGTGTAAATATGTAAAAACCAGTTAACCAGCAGTAACCCTCATGTAAATATGTATAAACCAGTGAACCAGCAGTAAACCTTGTGTAAATATGTAAAAACCAGTTAACCAGCAGTAAACCTGTAATAAACATGTATAAATCAGTGAACCAGCAGTAAACCTCATGTTAATATATATAAACCAGTTAACCAGCAGCAGTAAACCTCATATGAATATGTAAAAACCAGTTAACCAGCAGGAAACCTCATGTAAATATGTAAAAACCAGTTAACCAGCAGCAAACCTCGTTTGAATATGTATAAACCAGTTAACCAGCAGTAAACCTGTTTTAAATATGAAGACACCAGTTAATCAGCAGGAAACCTGATATAAATATGAATACACCAGTTAACCATCAGTAAACCTTATGGAAATATGTAAAAACCAGTGAACCAGCAGCAAACCTCGTTTGAATATCTATAAACCAGTTAACCAGCAGTAAACCTGTTTTAAATATGAAGAAACCAGTTAATCAGCAGATAACCTGATAAAAATATGAATACACCAGTTAACCAGCAGTAAACCTCATGTTAATATGAAAAAACCAGTTAACCAGCAGTAAACCTGTAATAAACATGTATAAATCAGTTAACCAGCAGTAAACCTCATGTTAATATATATAAACCAGTTAACCAGCAGCAGTAAACCTCATATGAATATGTATAAAACAGTTAACCAGCAGGAAACCTTGTGTAAATATGTAAAAACCAGTTAACCAGCAGCAGTAAACCTGATATAAATATGCATAAACCAGTTAACAACCAGTAAACCTGATGTAAATATGTATACACTGGTTAACCGGTAGTAAACCTGATACTAATATGTATAAACCAGTTAACCAGCAGTAAACTAGATATATATATGACAACACATGGACATTTCTGCACTTGTTTGGGTTTGTTATTTGCGCTAATTTTTATATTTCTATTTTTTCTAACCCATTTACCTTCCAAGGGCCATAAGAACCTGTAGGTTCAACAACACATGAACTCAGTATATTTTGAAAACAGAGATTCTCACTATCAACTGATATGAGCCACTTTCCGATTAATTGACCACAGCAGCTAAAAATTTGTCATTTGTTCAAACAAAAAAACAGGAAGTGGCATGGCTTACCACAGAGGAACAATATTCCAACAAAAACATCCAAACAAAAAACAAAATATAGCCAAAATATTGTCCAAAACATTCATAAATATATATATATATATATATATATATATATATATATATATATATATATATATATATATATATATATATATATATATATATATATATATATATATATATACATATATACATACACACACACATACATATGCTCCAGAGTGTACGCTTTCCAGAGAGACCTCATCAATAATCATACACTAAAGCATTCAAGTATAGTCACCTTTTGATTCAAGTGTGTCCAAAAGTTGACATATCTAGACACCTGGACATATCCTGTCATAAATATGTGACTAATACTCATTTGTTTTAGTATTGCTGTAAAATGTGAACTAGGTCAGATCAAGTGCTGTGGTCCTTTCGTGGTTTTCAGCTCTCACTGTACAGACACACTTTGTTACTGGCACTGATTATTTAAGGTAACACAGTGAAATAAAATAAATTTGTATCTCGCCTGAAATTTTTCCTCAATAAAACATGTGAATCAGTGATTCTGACTGTACTGGGAAAAGAAATTAGGGTGTTAGATTAAAAAAAAAAAAAAAAAAAAGAGACCAGCACCATGGATGTATTCCAAATGGTTCAAGAACAGAATGCAATTTACTTTTACTAAGACATTTAGGTAAGATGTAGACAAAAATCTCCGGACGTTTAAAGGGATAATTGAATGTATTAGATAGATAGATTTTTTTCACATTTGTTAAAATTTATATTTGATGTTTACTCAAGTGTATTATTAATATTATTGATATTATATTATTCTTATATTGTTTGGAGCAGGTTCTTCATAAAACCACTCCATTTGAAGAAAAAATAATGAATTTTAATTTGCTTTTATTAATTATAGTTTTGCACAAAGTTGATTAAGCACTAGGTGAATTTCAGTTCTAAAAGCTCCAGTAGACAGTAAAAGATAAATAAAATAGACCTGCAACAGTGAAATGACCAGCAAGTGCCAATTAACTCACAACTCCGACATAACCTTCAACTGACAAATAACCTGCAACTGTCACATGACCCGCTACTGTCCTGCCAAATAACCTGCAACTGACACATTAACGGCAACTGTCAAATGACCCGCAACTCTCAAATTACCTGCAACTGCCAAATAGCCTGAAACTCACATGACCTGCAACTGTCACAACACAAAACTGCCAAATAACTCGCAATGTCAAATGACCTGCAACAGTCAAATGACCTACACATATCACATCACCTGCAACAGTCACATGACCTGCACATGACACATGACCTGCAACAGTCAAATGACCTGCACATATCACATGACCTGCAACAGTCAAATGACCTGCACATGTCTCACGACCAGCATCTTTCAAATGACCTGCAACAGTCACATGACCAGCATCTTTCAAATGACCTGCAACAGTCACATGACCAGCATCTTTCACATGACCTGCAACAGTCACATAATATGCATCTGTCAAATGACCTGCAACTGTCAATTGACCCGCAACTGTCCTGCCAAATAACCTGCAACTGTCACATTAACGGCAACTGTCAAATGACCCGCAACTCTCAAATTACCTGCAACTGCCAAATAGCCTGAAACTCTCACAACACAAAACTGCGAAATAACTTGCAATGTCAAATGACCTGCAACAGTCAAATGACCTACACATATCACATCACCTGCAACAGTCAAATGATCTGCACATGACACATGACCTGCAACAGTCAAATGACCTGCACATATCACATGACCTGCAACAGTCAAATGACCTGCACATGTCTCACGACCAGCATCTTTCAAATGACCTGCAACAGTCACATGACCAGCATCTTTCAAATGACCTGCAACAGTCACATGACCAGCATCTTTCACATGACCTGCAACAGTCACATGAAATGCATCTGTCAAATGACCTGCAACTGTCAATTGACCCGCAACTGTCCTGCCAAATAACCTGCAACTGTCACATTAACGGCAACTGTCAAATGACCCGCAACTCTCAAATTACCTGCAACTGCCAAATAGCCTGAAACTCTCACAACACAAAACTGCGAAATAACTTGCAATGTCAAATGACCTGCAACAGTCAAATGACCTACACATATCACATCACCTGCAACAGTCAAATGATCTGCACATGACACATGACCTGCAACAGTCAAATGACCTGCACATATCACATGACCTGCAACAGTCAAATGACCTGCACATGTCTCACGACCAGCATCTTTCAAATGACCTGCAACAGTCACATGACCAGCATCTTTCAAATGACCTGCAACAGTCACATGACCAGCATCTTTCACATGACCTGCAACAGTCACATGAAATGCATCTGTCAAATGACCTGCAACTGTCACATGACCCGCAACTGTCCTGCCAAATAACCTGCAACTGACACATTAACGGCAACTGTCAAATGACCTGCAACTCTCAAATTACCTGCAACTACCAAATAGCCTGAAACTCTCACATGACCTGCAACTGTCACAACACAAAACTGCCAAATAACTTGCAATGTCACATGACCTGCAACAGTCAAATGACCTACACATATCACATCACCTGCAACAGTCAAATGACCTGCACATGACACATGACCTGCAACAGTCAAATGACCTGCACATATCACATGACCTGCAACAGTCAAATGACCTGCACATGTCTCTCGACCAGCATCTTTCAAATGACCTGCAACAGTCACATGACCAGCATCTTTCAAATGACCTGCAACAGTCACATGACCAGCATCTTTCACATGACCTGCAACAGTCACATGAAATGCATCTGTCAAATGACCTGCAACTGTCAATTGACCCGCAACTGTCCTGCCAAATAACCTGCAACTGACACATTAACGGCAACTGTCAAATGACCCGCAACTCTCAAATTACCTGCAACTGCCAAATAGCCTGAAACTCACACTTTAATCACAACTGTCACATGACCAGAAACTGCCAAATAACCCCCAACAACTAAATAACTTGCAACTGGTCAAACGGCCTGCAACAGCCAAATGAACTACACATATCACATGATGGATTAATCGCCAACGACTCGACCCTGAGGCAGGTGGTACTGGGTTACAGGGTACCAGTAGCAGACCGAAGCCTGACCTGACCTGATGGAGTTTTAGAGTGGAATTAATGTCTTCACATTCCATTAAATATAGAAAAATTTTGAAAAATACAATAAAAAAACACTAATGTACATAAAATAAGATAAAAGTACACTAAAATTTAGAAAAGAAGTGGACAAATACAAAAAGAACCTTATAAAAAATAAAATCATACCAAAAATATACTACAGTATATTGTCAAATGACCTGCAACAGTGAAATGACCAGCAAGTGCCAATTAACTCACAACTCCCACATAACCCTCAACTGACAAACAACCTGCAACTGTCAAGTGACCCGCAACTGTCCTGCCAAATAACCTGCAACTGTCACATTAACAGCAACTGTCAAATGACCCGCAACTCTCAAATTACCTGCAACTGCCAAATAGCCTGAAACTCTCACATGACCTGCAACTGTCAAATAACTTGCAATGTCAAATGACCTGCAACAGTCAAATGACCTACACATATCACATCACCTGCAACAGTCAAATGACCTGCACATGACACATGACCTGCAACAGTCAAATGACTTGCACATATTACATGACCTGCAACAGTCAAATGACCTGCACATGTCTCACGACCAGCATCTTTCAAATGACCTGCAACAGTCACATGACCAGCATCTTTCAAATGACCTGCAACAGCCACATGACCAGCATCTTTCACATGACCTGCAACAGTCACATGAAATGCATTTGTAAAATGACCTGCAACTGTCACATGACCCGCAACTGTCCTGCCAAATAACCTGCAACTGACACATTAACGGCAACTGTCAAATGACCCGCAACTCTCAAATTACCTGCAACTGCCAAATAGCCTGAAACTCTCACATGACCTGCAACTGTCACAACACAAAACTGCCAAATAACTTGCAATGTCAAATGACCTGCAACAGTCAAATGACCTACACATATCACATCACCTGCAACAGTCAAATGACCTGCACATGACACATGACCTGCAACAGTCAAATGACCTGCACATATCACATGACCTGCAACAGTCAAATGACCTGCACATGTCTCTCGACCAGCATCTTTCAAATGACCTGCAACAGTCACATGACCAGCATCTTTCAAATGACCTGCAACAGTCACATGACCAGCATCTTTCACATGACCTGCAACAGTCACATGAAATGCATCTGTCAAATGACCTGCAACTGTCAATTGACCCGCAACTGTCCTGCCAAATAACCTGCAACTGACACATTAATGGCAACTGTCAAATGACCCGCAACTCTCAAATTACCTGCAACTACCAAATAGCCTGAAACTCACACTTTAATCGCAACTGTCACATGACCAGAAACTGCCAAATAACCCCCAACAACTAAATAACTTGCAACTGGTCAAACGGCCTGCAACAGCCAAATGAACTACACATATCACATGATGGATTAATCGCCAACGACTCGACCCTGAGGCAGGTGGTACTGGGTTACAGGGTACCAGTAGCAGACCGAAGCCTGACCTGACCTGATGGAGTTTTAGAGTGGAATTAATGTCTTCACATTCCATTAAATATAGAAAAATTTAGAAAAATACAATAAAAAAACACTAATGTACATAAAATAAGATAAAAGTACACTAATATTTAGAAAAGAAGTGGACAAATACAAAAAGAACCTTATAAAAAATAAAATCATACCAAAAATATACTACAGTATATTGTCAAATGACCTGCAACAGTGAAATGACCAGCAAGTGCCAATTAACTCACAACTCCCACATAACCCTCAACTGACAAACAACCTGCAACTGTCAAGTGACCCGCAACTGTCCTGCCAAATAACCTGCAACTGTCACATTAACAGCAACTGTCAAATGACCCGCAACTCTCAAATTACCTGCAACTGCCAAATAGCCTGAAACTCTCACATGACCTGCAACTGTCACAACACAAAACTGCCAAATAACTTGCAATGTCAAATGACCTGCAACAGTCAAATGACCTACACATATCACATCACCTGCAACAGTCAAATGACCTGCACATGACACATGACCTGCAACAGTCAAATGACTTGCACATATCACATGACCTGCAACAGTCAAATGACCTGCACATGTCTCACGACCAGCATCTTTCAAATGACCTGCAACAGTCACATGACCAGCATCTTTCAAATGACCTGCAACAGTCACATGACCAGCATCTTTCACATGACCTGCAACAGTCACATGAAATGCATCTGTCAAATGACCTGCAACTGTCACATGACCCGCAACTGTCCTGCCAAATAACCTGCAACTGACACATTAACGGCAACTGTCAAATGACCCGCAACTCTCAAATTACCTGCAACTGCCAAATAGCCTGAAACTCTCACATGACCTGCAACTGTCACAACACAAAACTGCCAAATAACTTGCAATGTCAAATGACCTGCAACAGTCAAATGACCTACACATATCACATCACCTGCAACAGTCAAATGACCTGCACATGACACATGACCTGCAACAGTCAAATGACCTGCACATATCACATGACCTGCAACAGTCAAATGACCTGCACATGTCTCACGACCAGCATCTTTCAAATGACCTGCAACAGTCACATGACCAGCATCTTTCAAATGACCTGCAACAGTCACATGACCAGCATCTTTCACATGACCTGCAACAGTCACATGAAATGCATCTGTAAAATGACCTGCAACAGTCACATGACCCGCAACTGTCCTGCCAAATAACCTGCAACTGACACATTAACGGCAACTGTCAAATGACCCGCAACTCTCAAATTACCTGCAACTACCAAATAGCCTGAAACTCTCACATGACCTGCAACTGTCACAACACAAAACTGCCAAATAACTTGCAAAGTCAAATGACCTGCAACAGTCAAATGACCTACACATATCACATCACCTGCAACAGTCAAATGACCTGCACATGACACATGACCTGCAACAGTCAAATGACTTGCACATATCACATGACCTGCAACAGTCAAATGACCTGCACATGTCTCACGACCAGCATCTTTCAAATGACCTGCAACAGTCACATGACCAGCATCTTTCAAATGACCTGCAACAGTCACATGACCAGCATCTTTCACATGACCTGCAACAGTCACATGAAATGCATCTGTCAAATGACCTGCAACTGTCACATGACCCGCAACTGTCCTGCCAAATAACCTGCAACTGACACATTAACGGCAACTGTCAAATGACCCGCAACTCTCAAATTACCTGCAACTGCCAAATAGCCTGAAACTCTCACATGACCTGCAACTGTCACAACACAAAACTGCCAAATAACTTGCAATGTCAAATGACCTGCAACAGTCAAATGACCTACACATATCACATCACCTGCAACAGTCAAATGACCTGCACATGACACATGACCTGCAACAGTCAAATGACTTGCACATATCACATGACCTGCAACAGTCAAATGACCTGCACATGTCTCACGACCAGCATCTTTCAAATGACCTGCAACAGTCACATGACCAGCATCTTTCAAATGACCTGCAACAGTCACATGACCAGCATCTTTCACATGACCTGCAACAGTCACATGAAATGCATCTGTAAAATGACCTGCAACAGTCACATGACCCGCAACTGTCCTGCCAAATAACCTGCAACTGACACATTAACGGCAACTGTCAAATGACCCGCAACTCTCAAATTACCTGCAACTATTAAATAGCCTGAAACTCTCACATGACCTGCAACTGTCACAACACAAAACTGCCAAATAACTTGCAATGTCAAATGACCTGCAACAGTCAAATGACCTACACATATCACATCACCTGCAACAGTCAAATGACCTGCACATGACACATGACCTGCAACAGTCAAATGACCTGCACATATCACATGACCTGCAACAGTCAAATGACCTGCACATGTCTCACGACCAGCATCTTTCAAATGACCTGCAACAGTCACATGACCAGCATCTTTCAAATGACCTGCAACAGTCACATGACCAGCATCTTTCACATGACCTGCAACAGTCACATGAAATGCATCTGTAAAATGACCTGCAACTGTCACATGACCCGCAACTGTCCTGCCAAATAACCTGCAACTGACACATTAACGGCAACTGTCAAATGACCCGCAACTCTCAAATTACCTGCAACTACCAAATAGCCTGAAACTCTCACATGACCTGCAACTGTCACAACACAAAACTGCCAAATAACTTGCAAAGTCAAATGACCTGCAACAGTCAAATGACCTACACATATCACATCACCTGCAACAGTCAAATGACCTGCACATGACACATGACCTGCAACAGTCAAATGACTTGCACATATCACATGACCTGCAACAGTCAAATGACCTGCACATGTCTCACGACCAGCATCTTTCAAATGACCTGCAACAGTCACATGACCAGCATCTTTCAAATGACCTGCAACAGTCACATGACCAGCATCTTTCACATGACCTGCAACAGTCACATGAAATGCATCTGTCAAATGACCTGCAACTGTCACATGACCCGCAACTGTCCTGCCAAATAACCTGCAACTGACACATTAACGGCAACTGTCAAATGACCCGCAACTCTCAAATTACCTGCAACTGCCAAATAGCCTGAAACTCTCACATGACCTGCAACTGTCACAACACAAAACTGCCAAATAACTTGCAATGTCAAATGACCTGCAACAGTCAAATGACCTACACATATCACATCACCTGCAACAGTCAAATGACCTGCACATGACACATGACCTGCAACAGTCAAATGACTTGCACATATCACATGACCTGCAACAGTCAAATGACCTGCACATGTCTCACGACCAGCATCTTTCAAATGACCTGCAACAGTCACATGACCAGCATCTTTCAAATGACCTGCAACAGTCACATGACCAGCATCTTTCACATGACCTGCAACAGTCACATGAAATGCATCTGTAAAATGACCTGCAACAGTCACATGACCCGCAACTGTCCTGCCAAATAACCTGCAACTGACACATTAACGGCAACTGTCAAATGACCCGCAACTCTCAAATTACCTGCAACTATTAAATAGCCTGAAACTCTCACATGACCTGCAACTGTCACAACACAAAACTGCCAAATAACTTGCAATGTCAAATGACCTGCAACAGTCAAATGACCTACACATATCACATCACCTGCAACAGTCAAATGACCTGCACATGACACATGACCTGCAACAGTCAAATGACTTGCACATATCACATGACCTGCAACAGTCAAATGACCTGCACATGTCTCACGACCAGCATCTTTCAAATGACCTGCAACAGTCACATGACCAGCATCTTTCAAATGACCTGCAACAGTCACATGACCAGCATCTTTCACATGACCTGCAACAGTCACATGAAATGCATCTGTAAAATGACCTGCAACTGTCACATGACCCGCAACTGTCCTGCCAAATAACCTGCAACTGACACATTAACGGCAACTGTCAAATGACCCGCAACTCTCAAATTACCTGCAACTATTAAATAGCCTGAAACTCTCACATGACCTTCAACTGTCACAACACAAAACTGCCAAATAACTTGCAATGTCAAATGACCTGCAACAGTCAAATGACCTACACATATCACATCACCTGCAACAGTCAAATGACCTGCACATGACACATGACCTGCAACAGTCAAATGACCTGCACATATCACATGACCTGCAACAGTCAAATGACCTGCACATGTCTCACGACCAGCATCTTTCAAATGACCTGCAACAGTCACATGACCAGCATCTTTCAAATGACCTGCAACAGTCACATGACCAGCATCTTTCACATGACCTGCAACAGTCACATGAAATGCATCTGTCAAATGACCTGCAACTGTCACATGACCCGCAACTGTCCTGCCAAATAACCTGCAACTGACACATTAACGGCAACTGTCAAATGACCCGCAACTCTCAAATTACCTGCAACTGCCAAATAGCCTGAAACTCTCACATGACCTGCAACTGTCACAACACAAAACTGCCAAATAACTTGCAATGTCAAATGACCTGCAACAGTCAAATGACCTACACATATCACATCACCTGCAACAGTCAAATGACCTGCACATGACACATGACCTGCAACAGTCAAATGACTTGCACATATCACATGACCTGCAACAGTCAAATGACCTGCACATGTCTCACGACCAGCATCTTTCAAATGACCTGCAACAGTCACATGACCAGCATCTTTCAAATGACCTGCAACAGTCACATGACCAGCATCTTTCACATGACCTGCAACAGTCACATGAAATGCATCTGTAAAATGACCTGCAACAGTCACATGACCCGCAACTGTCCTGCCAAATAACCTGCAACTGACACATTAACGGCAACTGTCAAATGACCCGCAACTCTCAAATTACCTGCAACTATTAAATAGCCTGAAACTCTCACATGACCTGCAACTGTCACAACACAAAACTGCCAAATAACTTGCAATGTCAAATGACCTGCAACAGTCAAATGACCTACACATATCACATCACCTGCAACAGTCAAATGACCTGCACATGACACATGACCTGCAACAGTCAAATGACTTGCACATATCACATGACCTGCAACAGTCAAATGACCTGCACATGTCTCACGACCAGCATCTTTCAAATGACCTGCAACAGTCACATGACCAGCATCTTTCAAATGACCTGCAACAGTCACATGACCAGCATCTTTCACATGACCTGCAACAGTCACATGAAATGCATCTGTAAAATGACCTGCAACTGTCACATGACCCGCAACTGTCCTGCCAAATAACCTGCAACTGACACATTAACGGCAACTGTCAAATGACCCGCAACTCTCAAATTACCTGCAACTATTAAATAGCCTGAAACTCTCACATGACCTTCAACTGTCACAACACAAAACTGCCAAATAACTTGCAATGTCAAATGACCTGCAACAGTCAAATGACCTACACATATCACATCACCTGCAACAGTCAAATGACCTGCACATGACACATGACCTGCAACAGTCAAATGACCTGCACATATCACATGACCTGCAACAGTCAAATGACCTGCACATGTCTCACGACCAGCATCTTTCAAATGACCTGCAACAGTCACATGACCAGCATCTTTCAAATGACCTGCAACAGTCACATGACCAGCATCTTTCACATGACCTGCAACAGTCACATGAAATGCATCTGTCAAATGACCTGCAACTGTCAATTGACCCGCAACTGTCCTGCCAAATAACCTGCAACTGTCACATTAACGGCAACTGTCAAATGACCCGCAACTCTCAAATTACCTGCAACTGCCAAATAGCCTGAAACTCACACTTTACCCGCAACTGTCACATGACCAGAAACTGCCAAATAACCCCCAACAACTAAATAACTTGCAACTGGTCAAACGGCCTGCAACAGCCAAATGAACTACACATATCACATGATGGATTAATCGCCAACGACTCGACCCTGAGGCAGGTGGTACTGGGTTACAGGGTACCAGTAGCAGACCGAAGCCTGACCTGACCTGATGGAGTTTTAGAGTGGAATTAATGTCTTCACATTCCATTAAATATAGAAAAATTTAGAAAAATACAATAAAAAAACACTAATGTACATAAAATAAGATAAAAGTACACTAATATTTAGAAAAGAAGTGGACAAATACAAAAAGAACCTTATAAAAAATAAAATCATACCAAAAATATACTACAGTATATTGTCAAATGACCTGCAACAGTGAAATGACCAGCAAGTGCCAATTAACTCACAACTCCCACATAACCCTCAACTGACAAACAACCTGCAACTGTCAAGTGACCCGCAACTGTCCTGCCAAATAACCTGCAACTGTCACATTAACAGCAACTGTCAAATGACCCGCAACTCTCAAATTACCTGCAACTGCCAAATAGCCTGAAACTCTCACATGACCTGCAACTGTCAAATAACTTGCAATGTCAAATGACCTGCAACAGTCAAATGACCTACACATATCACATCACCTGCAACAGTCAAATGACCTGCACATGACACATGACCTGCAACAGTCAAATGACCTGCACATGACACATGACCTGCAACAGTCAAATGACCTGCACATGTCTCACGACCAGCATCTTTCAAATGACCTGCAACAGTCACATGACCAGCATCTTTCAAATGACCTGCAACAGCCACATGACCAGCATCTTTCACATGACCTGCAACAGTCACATGAAATGCATTTGTAAAATGACCTGCAACTGTCACATGACCCGCAACTGTCCTGCCAAATAACCTGCAACTGACACATTAACGGCAACTGTCAAATGACCCGCAACTCTCAAATTACCTGCAACTGCCAAATAGCCTGAAACTCTCACATGACCTGCAACTGTCACAACACAAAACTGCCAAATAACTTGCAATGTCAAATGACCTGCAACAGTCAAATGACCTACACATATCACATCACCTGCAACAGTCAAATGACCTGCACATGACACATGACCTGCAACAGTCAAATGACCTGCACATATCACATGACCTGCAACAGTCAAATGACCTGCACATGTCTCTCGACCAGCATCTTTCAAATGACCTGGAACAGTCACATGACCAGCATCTTTCAAATGACCTGCAACAGTCACATGACCAGCATCTTTCACATGACCTGCAACAGTCACATGAAATGCATCTGTCAAATGACCTGCAACTGTCAATTGACCCGCAACTGTCCTGCCAAATAACCTGCAACTGACACATTAATGGCAACTGTCAAATGACCCGCAACTCTCAAATTACCTGCAACTACCAAATAGCCTGAAACTCACACTTTAATCGCAACTGTCACATGACCAGAAACTGCCAAATAACCCCCAACAACTAAATAACTTGCAACTGGTCAAACGGCCTGCAACAGCCAAATGAACTACACATATCACATGATGGATTAATCGCCAACGACTCGACCCTGAGGCAGGTGGTACTGGGTTACAGGGTACCAGTAGCAGACCGAAGCCTGACCTGACCTGATGGAGTTTTAGAGTGGAATTAATGTCTTCACATTCCATTAAATATAGAAAAATTTAGAAAAATACAATAAAAAAACACTAATGTACATAAAATAAGATAAAAGTACACTAATATTTAGAAAAGAAGTGGACAAATACAAAAAGAACCTTATAAAAAATAAAATCATACCAAAAATATACTACAGTATATTGTCAAATGACCTGCAACAGTGAAATGACCAGCAAGTGCCAATTAACTCACAACTCCCACATAACCCTCAACTGACAAACAACCTGCAACTGTCAATTGACCCGCAACTGTCCTGCCAAATAACCTGCAACTGTCACATTAACAGCAACTGTCAAATGACCCGCAACTCTCAAATTACCTGCAACTGCCAAATAGCCTGAAACTCTCACATGACCTGCAACTGTCACAACACAAAACTGCCAAATAACTTGCAATGTCAAATGACCTGCAACAGTCAAATGACCTACACATATCACATCACCTGCAACAGTCAAATGACCTGCACATGACACATGACCTGCAACAGTCAAATGACTTGCACATATCACATGACCTGCAACAGTCAAATGACCTGCACATGTCTCACGACCAGCATCTTTCAAATGACCTGCAACAGTCACATGACCAGCATCTTTCAAATGACCTGCAACAGTCACATGACCAGCATCTTTCACATGACCTGCAACAGTCACATGAAATGCATCTGTAAAATGACCTGCAACAGTCACATGACCCGCAACTGTCCTGCCAAATAACCTGCAACTGACACATTAACGGCAACTGTCAAATGACCCGCAACTCTCAAATTACCTGCAACTACCAAATAGCCTGAAACTCTCACATGACCTGCAACTGTCACAACACAAAACTGCCAAATAACTTGCAATGTCAAATGACCTGCAACAGTCAAATGACCTACACATATCACATCACCTGCAACAGTCAAATGACCTGCACATGACACATGACCTGCAACAGTCAAATGACCTGCACATATCACATGACCTGCAACAGTCAAATGACCTGCACATGTCTCACGACCAGCATCTTTCAAATGACCTGCAACAGTCACATGACCAGCATCTTTCAAATGACCTGCAACAGTCACATGACCAGCATCTTTCACATGACCTGCAACAGTCACATGAAATGCATCTGTCAAATGACCTGCAACTGTCAATTGATCCGCAACTGTCCTGCCAAATAACCTGCAACTGTCACATTAACGGCAACTGTCAAATGACCCGCAACTCTCAAATTACCTGCAACTGCCAAATAGCCTGAAACTCACACTTTAATCGCAACTGTCACATGACCAGAAACTGCCAAATAACCCCCAACAACTAAATAACTTGCAACTGGTCAAACGGCCTGCAACAGCCAAATGAACTACACATATCACATGATGGATTAATCGCCAACGACTCGACCCTGAGGCAGGTGGTACTGGGTTACAGGGTACCAGTAGCAGACCGAAGCCTGACCTGACCTGATGGAGTTTTAGAGTGGAATTAATGTCTTCACATTCCATTAAATATAGAAAAATTTAGAAAAATACAATAAAAAAACACTAATGTACATAAAATAAGATAAAAGTACACTAATATTTAGAAAAGAAGTGGACAAATACAAAAAGAACCTTATAAAAAATAAAATCATACCAAAAATATACTACAGTATATTGTCAAATGACCTGCAACAGTGAAATGACCAGCAAGTGCCAATTAACTCACAACTCCCACATAACCCTCAACTGACAAACAACCTGCAACTGTCAAGTGACCCGCAACTGTCCTGCCAAATAACCTGCAACTGTCACATTAACAGCAACTGTCAAATGACCCGCAACTCTCAAATTACCTGCAACTGCCAAATAGCCTGAAACTCTCACATGACCTGCAACTGTCAAATAACTTGCAATGTCAAATGACCTGCAACAGTCAAATGACCTACACATATCACATCACCTGCAACAGTCAAATGACCTGCACATGACACATGACCTGCAACAGTCAAATGACCTGCACATGACACATGACCTGCAACAGTCAAATGACCTGCACATGTCTCACGACCAGCATCTTTCAAATGACCTGCAACAGTCACATGACCAGCATCTTTCAAATGACCTGCAACAGCCACATGACCAGCATCTTTCACATGACCTGCAACAGTCACATGAAATGCATTTGTAAAATGACCTGCAACTGTCACATGACCCGCAACTGTCCTGCCAAATAACCTGCAACTGACACATTAACGGCAACTGTCAAATGACCCGCAACTCTCAAATTACCTGCAACTGCCAAATAGCCTGAAACTCTCACATGACCTGCAACTGTCACAACACAAAACTGCCAAATAACTTGCAATGTCAAATGACCTGCAACAGTCAAATGACCTACACATATCACATCACCTGCAACAGTCAAATGACCTGCACATGACACATGACCTGCAACAGTCAAATGACCTGCACATATCACATGACCTGCAACAGTCAAATGACCTGCACATGTCTCTCGACCAGCATCTTTCAAATGACCTGGAACAGTCACATGACCAGCATCTTTCAAATGACCTGCAACAGTCACATGACCAGCATCTTTCACATGACCTGCAACAGTCACATGACCAGCATCTTTCACATGACCTGCAACAGTCACATGACCCGCAACTGTCCTGCCAAATAACCTGCAACTGACACATTAACGGCAACTGTCAAATGACCCGCAACTCTCAAATTACCTGCAACTACCAAATAGCCTGAAACTCACACTTTAATCGCAACTGTCACATGACCAGAAACTGCCAAATAACCCCCAACAACTAAATAACTTGCAACTGGTCAAACGGCCTGCAACAGCCAAATGAACTACACATATCACATGATGGATTAATCGCCAACGACTCGACCCTGAGGCAGGTGGTACTGGGTTACAGGGTACCAGTAGCAGACCGAAGCCTGACCTGACCTGATGGAGTTTTAGAGTGGAATTAATGTCTTCACATTCCATTAAATATAGAAAAATTTAGAAAAATACAATAAAAAAACACTAATGTACATAAAATAAGATAAAAGTACACTAATATTTAGAAAAGAAGTGGACAAATACAAAAAGAACCTTATAAAAAATAAAATCATACCAAAAATATACTACAGTATATTGTCAAATGACCTGCAACAGTGAAATGACCAGCAAGTGCCAATTAACTCACAACTCCCACATAACCCTCAACTGACAAACAACCTGCAACTGTCAATTGACCCGCAACTGTCCTGCCAAATAACCTGCAACTGTCACATTAACAGCAACTGTCAAATGACCCGCAACTCAAATTACCTGCAACTGCCAAATAGCCTGAAACTCTCACATGACCTGCAACTGTCACAACACAAAACTGCCAAATAACTTGCAATGTCAAATGACCTGCAACAGTCAAATGACCTACACATATCACATCACCTGCAACAGTCAAATGACCTGCACATGACACATGACCTGCAACAGTCAAATGACTTGCACATATCACATGACCTGCAACAGTCAAATGACCTGCACATGTCTCACGACCAGCATCTTTCAAATGACCTGCAACAGTCACATGACCAGCATCTTTCAAATGACCTGCAACAGTCACATGACCAGCATCTTTCACATGACCTGCAACAGTCACATGAAATGCATCTGTAAAATGACCTGCAACAGTCACATGACCCGCAACTGTCCTGCCAAATAACCTGCAACTGACACATTAACGGCAACTGTCAAATGACCCGCAACTCTCAAATTACCTGCAACTGCCAAATAGCCTGAAACTCTCACATGACCTGCAACTGTCACAACACAAAACTGCCAAATAACTTGCAATGTCAAATGACCTGCAACAGTCAAATGACCTACACATATCACATCACCTGCAACAGTCAAATGACCTGCACATGACACATGACCTGCAACAGTCAAATGACTTGCACATATCACATGACCTGCAACAGTCAAATGACCTGCACATGTCTCACGACCAGCATCTTTCAAATGACCTGCAACAGTCACATGACCAGCATCTTTCAAATGACCTGCAACAGTCACATGACCAGCATCTTTCACATGACCTGCAACAGTCACATGAAATGCATCTGTAAAATGACCTGCAACAGTCACATGACCCGCAACTGTCCTGCCAAATAACCTGCAACTGACACATTAACGGCAACTGTCAAATGACCCGCAACTCTCAAA
The DNA here is from genome assembly GCA_020466265.1 of Siphamia tubifer. Lineage (NCBI taxonomy): Eukaryota > Metazoa > Chordata > Actinopteri > Kurtiformes > Apogonidae > Siphamia > Siphamia tubifer. Next base: position 12,159,347 of record CM035792.1, on the reverse strand, counting down.
TTACCTGCAACTACCAAATAGCCTGAAACTCTCACATGACCTGCAACTGTCACAACACAAAACTGCCAAATAACTTGCAATGTCAAATGACCTGCAACAGTCAAATGACCTACACATATCACATCACCTGCAACAGTCAAATGACCTGCACATGACACATGACCTGCAACAGTCAAATGACCTGCACATATCACATGACCTGCAACAGTCAAATGACCTGCACATGTCTCACGACCAGCATCTTTCAAATGACCTGCAACAGTCACATGACCAGCATCTTTCAAATGACCTGCAACAGTCACATGACCAGCATCTTTCACATGACCTGCAACAGTCACATGAAATGCATCTGTAAAATGACCTGCAACAGTCACATGACCCGCAACTGTCCTGCCAAATAACCTGCAACTGACACATTAACGGCAACTGTCAAATGACCCGCAACTCTCAAATTACCTGCAACTTCCAAATAGCCTGAAACTCTCACATGACCTGCAACTGTCACAACACAAAACTGCCAAATAACTTGCAATGTCAAATGACCTGCAACAGTCAAATGACCTACACATATCACATCACCTGCAACAGTCAAATGACCTGCACATGACACATGACCTGCAACAGTCAAATGACTTGCACATATCACATGACCTGCAACAGTCAAATGACCTGCACATGTCTCACGACCAGCATCTTTCAAATGACCTGCAACAGTCACATGACCAGCATCTTTCAAATGACCTGCAACAGTCACATGACCAGCATCTTTCACATGACCTGCAACAGTCACATGAAATGCATCTGTAAAATGACCTGCAACAGTCACATGACCCGCAACTGTCCTGCCAAATAACCTGCAACTGACACATTAACGGCAACTGTCAAATGACCCGCAACTCTCAAATTACCTGCAACTTCCAAATAGCCTGAAACTCTCACATGACCTGCAACTGTCACAACACAAAACTGCCAAATAACTTGCAATGTCAAATGACCTGCAACAGTCAAATGACCTACACATATCACATCACCTGCAACAGTCAAATGACCTGCACATGACACATGACCTGCAACAGTCAAATGACTTGCACATATCACATGACCTGCAACAGTCAAATGACCTGCACATGTCTCACGACCAGCATCTTTCAAATGACCTGCAACAGTCACATGACCAGCATCTTTCAAATGACCTGCAACAGTCACATGACCAGCATCTTTCACATGACCTGCAACAGTCACATGAAATGCATCTGTCAAATGACCTGCAACTGTCACATGACCCGCAACTGTCCTGCCAAATAACCTGCAACTGACACATTAACGGCAACTGTCAAATGACCCGCAACTCTCAAATTACCTGCAACTGCCAAATAGCCTGAAACTCTCACATGACCTGCAACTGTCACAACACAAAACTGCCAAATAACTTGCAATGTCAAATGACCTGCAACAGTCAAATGACCTACACATATCACATCACCTGCAACAGTCAAATGACCTGCACATGACACATGACCTGCAACAGTCAAATGACCTGCACATATCACATGACCTGCAACAGTCAAATGACCTGCACATGTCTCACGACCAGCATCTTTCAAATGACCTGCAACAGTCACATGACCAGCATCTTTCAAATGACCTGCAACAGTCACATGACCAGCATCTTTCACATGACCTGCAACAGTCACATGAAATGCATCTGTAAAATGACCTGCAACAGTCACATGACCCGCAACTGTCCTGCCAAATAACCTGCAACTGACACATTAACGGCAACTGTCAAATGACCCGCAACTCTCAAATTACCTGCAACTTCCAAATAGCCTGAAACTCTCACATGACCTGCAACTGTCACAACACAAAACTGCCAAATAACTTGCAATGTCAAATGACCTGCAACAGTCAAATGACCTACACATATCACATCACCTGCAACAGTCAAATGACCTGCACATGACACATGACCTGCAACAGTCAAATGACTTGCACATATCACATGACCTGCAACAGTCAAATGACCTGCACATGTCTCACGACCAGCATCTTTCAAATGACCTGCAACAGTCACATGACCAGCATCTTTCAAATGACCTGCAACAGTCACATGACCAGCATCTTTCACATGACCTGCAACAGTCACATGAAATGCATCTGTAAAATGACCTGCAACAGTCACATGACCCGCAACTGTCCTGCCAAATAACCTGCAACTGACACATTAACGGCAACTGTCAAATGACCCGCAACTCTCAAATTACCTGCAACTACCAAATAGCCTGAAACTCTCACATGACCTGCAACTGTCACAACACAAAACTGCCAAATAACTTGCAATGTCAAATGACCTGCAACAGTCAAATGACCTACACATATCACATCACCTGCAACAGTCAAATGACCTGCACATGACACATGACCTGCAACAGTCAAATGACCTGCACATATCACATGACCTGCAACAGTCAAATGACCTGCACATGTCTCACGACCAGCATCTTTCAAATGACCTGCAACAGTCACATGACCAGCATCTTTCAAATGACCTGCAACAGTCACATGACCAGCATCTTTCACATGACCTGCAACAGTCACATGAAATGCATCTGTAAAATGACCTGCAACAGTCACATGACCCGCAACTGTCCTGCCAAATAACCTGCAACTGACACATTAACGGCAACTGTCAAATGACCCGCAACTCTCAAATTACCTGCAACTTCCAAATAGCCTGAAACTCTCACATGACCTGCAACTGTCACAACACAAAACTGCCAAATAACTGGCAATGTCAAATGACCTGCAACAGTCAAATGACCTACACATATCACATCACCTGCAACAGTCAAATGACCTGCACATGACACATGACCTGCAACAGTCAAATGACTTGCACATATCACATGACCTGCAACAGTCAAATGACCTGCACATGTCTCACGACCAGCATCTTTCAAATGACCTGCAACAGTCACATGACCAGCATCTTTCAAATGACCTGCAACAGTCACATGACCAGCATCTTTCACATGACCTGCAACAGTCACATGAAATGCATCTGTCAAATGACCTGCAACTGTCACATGACCCGCAACTGTCCTGCCAAATAACCTGCAACTGACACATTAACGGCAACTGTCAAATGACCCGCAACTCTCAAATTACCTGCAACTGCCAAATAGCCTGAAACTCTCACATGACCTGCAACTGTCACAACACAAAACTGCCAAATAACTTGCAATGTCAAATGACCTGCAACAGTCAAATGACCTACACATATCACATCACCTGCAACAGTCAAATGACCTGCACATGACACATGACCTGCAACAGTCAAATGACCTGCACATATCACATGACCTGCAACAGTCAAATGACCTGCACATGTCTCACGACCAGCATCTTTCAAATGACCTGCAACAGTCACATGACCAGCATCTTTCAAATGACCTGCAACAGTCACATGACCAGCATCTTTCACATGACCTGCAACAGTCACATGAAATGCATCTGTAAAATGACCTGCAACAGTCACATGACCCGCAACTGTCCTGCCAAATAACCTGCAACTGACACATTAACGGCAACTGTCAAATGACCCGCAACTCTCAAATTACCTGCAACTACCAAATAGCCTGAAACTCTCACATGACCTGCAACTGTCACAACACAAAACTGCCAAATAACTTGCAAAGTCAAATGACCTGCAACAGTCAAATTACCTACACATATCACATCACCTGCAACAGTCAAATGACCTGCACATGACACATGACCTGCAACAGTCAAATGACTTGCACATATCACATGACCTGCAACAGTCAAATGACCTGCACATGTCTCACGACCAGCATCTTTCAAATGACCTGCAACAGTCACATGACCAGCATCTTTCAAATGACCTGCAACAGTCACATGACCAGCATCTTTCACATGACCTGCAACAGTCACATGAAATGCATCTGTCAAATGACCTGCAACTGTCACATGACCCGCAACTGTCCTGCCAAATAACCTGCAACTGACACATTAACGGCAACTGTCAAATGACCCGCAACTCTCAAATTACCTGCAACTGCCAAATAGCCTGAAACTCTCACATGACCTGCAACTGTCACAACACAAAACTGCCAAATAACTTGCAATGTCAAATGACCTGCAACAGTCAAATGACCTACACATATCACATCACCTGCAACAGTCAAATGACCTGCACATGACACATGACCTGCAACAGTCAAATGACTTGCACATATCACATGACCTGCAACAGTCAAATGACCTGCACATGTCTCACGACCAGCATCTTTCAAATGACCTGCAACAGTCACATGACCAGCATCTTTCAAATGACCTGCAACAGTCACATGACCAGCATCTTTCACATGACCTGCAACAGTCACATGAAATGCATCTGTAAAATGACCTGCAACAGTCACATGACCCGCAACTGTCCTGCCAAATAACCTGCAACTGACACATTAACGGCAACTGTCAAATGACCCGCAACTCTCAAATTACCTGCAACTACCAAATAGCCTGAAACTCTCACATGACCTGCAACTGTCACAACACAAAACTGCCAAATAACTTGCAATGTCAAATGACCTGCAACAGTCAAATGACCTACACATATCACATCACCTGCAACAGTCAAATGACCTGCACATGACACATGACCTGCAACAGTCAAATGACCTGCACATATCACATGACCTGCAACAGTCAAATGACCTGCACATGTCTCACGACCAGCATCTTTCAAATGACCTGCAACAGTCACATGACCAGCATCTTTCAAATGACCTGCAACAGTCACATGACCAGCATCTTTCACATGACCTGCAACAGTCACATGAAATGCATCTGTCAAATGACCTGCAACTGTCAATTGACCCGCAACTGTCCTGCCAAATAACCTGCAACTGTCACATTAACGGCAACTGTCAAATGACCCGCAACTCTCAAGTTACCTGCAACTGCCAAATAGCCTGAAACTCACACTTTACCCGCAACTGTCACATGACCAGAAACTGCCAAATAACCCCCAACAACTAAATAACTTGCAACTGGTCAAACGGCCTGCAACAGCCAAATGAACTACACATATCACATGATGGATTAATCGCCAACGACTCGACCCTGAGGCAGGTGGTACTGGGTTACAGGGTACCAGTAGCAGACCGAAGCCTGACCTGACCTGATGGAGTTTTAGAGTGGAATTAATGTCTTCACATTCCATTAAATATAGAAAAATTTAGAAAAATACAATAAGAAAACACTAATGTACATAAAATAAGATAAAAGTACACTAATATTTAGAAAAGAAGTAGACAAATACAAAAAGAACCTTATAAAAAATAAAATCATACCAAAAATATACTACAGTATATTGTCAAATGACCTGCAACAGTGAAATGACCAGCAAGTGCCAATTAACTCACAACTCCCACATAACCCTCAACTGACAAACAACCTGCAACTGTCAATTGACCCGCAACTGTCCTGCCAAATAACCTGCAACTGTCACATTAACAGCAACTGTCAAATGACCCGCAACTCTCAAATTACCTGCAACTGCCAAATAGCCTGAAACTCTCACATGACCTGCAACTGTCACAACACAAAACTGCCAAATAACTTGCAATGTCAAATGACCTGCAACAGTCAAATGACCTACACATATCACATCACCTGCAACAGTCAAATGACCTGCACATGACACATGACCTGCAACAGTCAAATGACTTGCACATATCACATGACCTGCAACAGTCAAATGACCTGCACATGTCTCACGACCAGCATCTTTCAAATGACCTGCAACAGTCACATGACCAGCATCTTTCAAATGACCTGCAACAGTCACATGACCAGCATCTTTCACATGACCTGCAACAGTCACATGAAATGCATCTGTAAAATGACCTGCAACAGTCACATGACCCGCAACTGTCCTGCCAAATAACCTGCAACTGACACATTAACGGCAACTGTCAAATGACCCGCAACTCTCAAATTACCTGCAACTACCAAATAGCCTGAAACTCTCACATGACCTGCAACTGTCACAACACAAAACTGCCAAATAACTTGCAATGTCAAATGACCTGCAACAGTCAAATGACCTACACATATCACATCACCTGCAACAGTCAAATGACCTGCACATGACACATGACCTGCAACAGTCAAATGACCTGCACATATCACATGACCTGCAACAGTCAAATGACCTGCACATGTCTCACGACCAGCATCTTTCAAATGACCTGCAACAGTCACATGACCAGCATCTTTCAAATGACCTGCAACAGTCACATGACCAGCATCTTTCACATGACCTGCAACAGTCACATGAAATGCATCTGTAAAATGACCTGCAACAGTCACATGACCCGCAACTGTCCTGCCAAATAACCTGCAACTGACACATTAACGGCAACTGTCAAATGACCTGCAACTCTCAAATTACCTGCAACTGCCAAATAGCCTGAAACTCTCACATGACCTGCAACTGTCACAACACAAAACTGCCAAATAACTTGCAATGTCAAATGACCTGCAACAGTCAAATGACCTACACATATCACATCACCTGCAACAGTCAAATGACCTGCACATGACACATGACCTGCAACAGTCAAATGACTTGCACATATCACATGACCTGCAACAGTCAAATGACCTGCACATGTCTCACGACCAGCATCTTTCAAATGACCTGCAACAGTCACATGACCAGCATCTTTCAAATGACCTGCAACAGTCACATGACCAGCATCTTTCACATGACCTGCAACAGTCACATGAAATGCATCTGTCAAATGACCTGCAACTGTCACATGACCTGCAACTGTCCTGCCAAATAACCTGCAACTGACACATTAACGGCAACTGTCAAATGACCCGCAACTCTCAAATTACCTGCAACTGCCAAATAGCCTGAAACTCTCACATGACCTGCAACTGTCACAACACAAAACTGCCAAATAACTTGCAATGTCAAATGACCTGCAACAGTCAAATGACCTACACATATCACATCACCTGCAACAGTCAAATGACCTGCACATGACACATGACCTGCAACAGTCAAATGACCTGCACATATCACATGACCTGCAACAGTCAAATGACCTGCACATGTCTCACGACCAGCATCTTTCAAATGACCTGCAACAGTCACATGACCAGCATCTTTCAAATGACCTGCAACAGTCACATGACCAGCATCTTTCACATGACCTGCAACAGTCACATGAAATGCATCTGTCAAATGACCTGCAACTGTCACATGACCCGCAACTGTCCTGCCAAATAACCTGCAACTGACACATTAACGGCAACTGTCAAATGACCCGCAACTCTCAAATTACCTGCAACTGCCAAATAGCCTGAAACTCTCACATGACCTGCAACTGTCACAACACAAAACTGCCAAATAACTTGCAATGTCAAATGACCTGCAACAGTCAAATGACCTACACATATCACATCACCTGCAACAGTCAAATGACCTGCACATGACACATGACCTGCAACAGTCAAATGACTTGCACATATCACATGACCTGCAACAGTCAAATGACCTGCACATGTCTCACGACCAGCATCTTTCAAATGACCTGCAACAGTCACATGACCAGCATCTTTCAAATGACCTGCAACAGTCACATGACCAGCATCTTTCACATGACCTGCAACAGTCACATGAAATGCATCTGTAAAATGACCTGCAACAGTCACATGACCCGCAACTGTCCTGCCAAATAACCTGCAACTGACACATTAACGGCAACTGTCAAATGACCCGCAACTCTCAAATTACCTGCAACTACCAAATAGCCTGAAACTCTCACATGACCTGCAACTGTCACAACACAAAACTGCCAAATAACTTGCAATGTCAAATGACCTGCAACAGTCAAATGACCTACACATATCACATCACCTGCAACAGTCAAATGACCTGCACATGACACATGACCTGCAACAGTCAAATGACCTGCACATATCACATGACCTGCAACAGTCAAATGACCTGCACATGTCTCACGACCAGCATCTTTCAAATGACCTGCAACAGTCACATGACCAGCATCTTTCAAATGACCTGCAACAGTCACATGACCAGCATCTTTCACATGACCTGCAACAGTCACATGAAATGCATCTGTCAAATGACCTGCAACTGTCAATTGACCCGCAACTGTCCTGCCAAATAACCTGCAACTGTCACATTAACGGCAACTGTCAAATGACCCGCAACTCTCAAATTACCTGCAACTGCCAAATAGCCTGAAACTCACACTTTACCCGCAACTGTCACATGACCAGAAACTGCCAAATAACCCCCAACAACTAAATAACTTGCAACTGGTCAAACGGCCTGCAACAGCCAAATGAACTACACATATCACATGATGGATTAATCGCCAACGACTCGACCCTGAGGCAGGTGGTACTGGGTTACAGGGTACCAGTAGCAGACCGAAGCCTGACCTGACCTGATGGAGTTTTAGAGTGGAATTAATGTCTTCACATTCCATTAAATATAGAAAAATTTAGAAAAATACAATAAGAAAACACTAATGTACATAAAATAAGATAAAAGTACACTAATATTTAGAAAAGAAGTAGACAAATACAAAAAGAACCTTATAAAAAATAAAATCATACCAAAAATATACTACAGTATATTGTCAAATGACCTGCAACAGTGAAATGACCAGCAAGTGCCAATTAACTCACAACTCCCACATAACCCTCAACTGACAAACAACCTGCAACTGTCAATTGACCCGCAACTGTCCTGCCAAATAACCTGCAACTGTCACATTAACAGCAACTGTCAAATGACCCGCAACTCTCAAATTACCTGCAACTGCCAAATAGCCTGAAACTCTCACATGACCTGCAACTGTCACAACACAAAACTGCCAAATAACTTGCAATGTCAAATGACCTGCAACAGTCAAATGACCTACACATATCACATCACCTGCAACAGTCAAATGACCTGCACATGACACATGACCTGCAACAGTCAAATGACTTGCACATATCACATGACCTGCAACAGTCAAATGACCTGCACATGTCTCACGACCAGCATCTTTCAAATGACCTGCAACAGTCACATGACCAGCATCTTTCAAATGACCTGCAACAGTCACATGACCAGCATCTTTCACATGACCTGCAACAGTCACATGAAATGCATCTGTAAAATGACCTGCAACAGTCACATGACCCGCAACTGTCCTGCCAAATAACCTGCAACTGACACATTAACGGCAACTGTCAAATGACCCGCAACTCTCAAATTACCTGCAACTACCAAATAGCCTGAAACTCTCACATGACCTGCAACTGTCACAACACAAAACTGCCAAATAACTTGCAATGTCAAATGACCTGCAACAGTCAAATGACCTACACATATCACATCACCTGCAACAGTCAAATGACCTGCACATGACACATGACCTGCAACAGTCAAATGACCTGCACATATCACATGACCTGCAACAGTCAAATGACCTGCACATGTCTCACGACCAGCATCTTTCAAATGACCTGCAACAGTCACATGACCAGCATCTTTCAAATGACCTGCAACAGTCACATGACCAGCATCTTTCACATGACCTGCAACAGTCACATGAAATGCATCTGTAAAATGACCTGCAACAGTCACATGACCCGCAACTGTCCTGCCAAATAACCTGCAACTGACACATTAACGGCAACTGTCAAATGACCTGCAACTCTCAAATTACCTGCAACTGCCAAATAGCCTGAAACTCTCACATGACCTGCAACTGTCACAACACAAAACTGCCAAATAACTTGCAATGTCAAATGACCTGCAACAGTCAAATGACCTACACATATCACATCACCTGCAACAGTCAAATGACCTGCACATGACACATGACCTGCAACAGTCAAATGACTTGCACATATCACATGACCTGCAACAGTCAAATGACCTGCACATGTCTCACGACCAGCATCTTTCAAATGACCTGCAACAGTCACATGACCAGCATCTTTCAAATGACCTGCAACAGTCACATGACCAGCATCTTTCACATGACCTGCAACAGTCACATGAAATGCATCTGTCAAATGACCTGCAACTGTCACATGACCCGCAACTGTCCTGCCAAATAACCTGCAACTGACACATTAACGGCAACTGTCAAATGACCCGCAACTCTCAAATTACCTGCAACTGCCAAATAGCCTGAAACTCTCACATGACCTGCAACTGTCACAACACAAAACTGCCAAATAACTTGCAATGTCAAATGACCTGCAACAGTCAAATGACCTACACATATCACATCACCTGCAACAGTCAAATGACCTGCACATGACACATGACCTGCAACAGTCAAATGACGTGCACATATCACATGACCTGCAACAGTCAAATGACCTGCACATGTCTCACGACCAGCATCTTTCAAATGACCTGCAACAGTCACATGACCAGCATCTTTCAAATGACCTGCAACAGTCACATGACCAGCATCTTTCACATGACCTGCAACAGTCACATGAAATGCATCTGTAAAATGACCTGCAACAGTCACATGACCCGCAACTGTCCTGCCAAATAACCTGCAACTGACACATTAACGGCAACTGTCAAATGACCCGCAACTCTCAAATTACCTGCAACTACCAAATAGCCTGAAACTCTCACATGACCTGCAACTGTCACAACACAAAACTGCCAAATAACTTGCAATGTCAAATGACCTGCAACAGTCAAATGACCTACACATATCACATCACCTGCAACAGTCAAATGACCTGCACATGACACATGACCTGCAACAGTCAAATGACCTGCACATATCACATGACCTGCAACAGTCAAATGACCTGCACATGTCTCACGACCAGCATCTTTCAAATGACCTGCAACAGTCACATGACCAGCATCTTTCAAATGACCTGCAACAGTCACATGACCAGCATCTTTCACATGACCTGCAACAGTCACATGAAATGCATCTGTAAAATGACCTGCAACAGTCACATGACCCGCAACTGTCCTGCCAAATAACCTGCAACTGACACATTAACGGCAACTGTCAAATGACCTGCAACTCTCAAATTACCTGCAACTGCCAAATAGCCTGAAACTCTCACATGACCTGCAACTGTCACAACACAAAACTGCCAAATAACTTGCAATGTCAAATGACCTGCAACAGTCAAATGACCTACACATATCACATCACCTGCAACAGTCAAATGACCTGCACATGACACATGACCTGCAACAGTCAAATGACTTGCACATATCACATGACCTGCAACAGTCAAATGACCTGCACATGTCTCACGACCAGCATCTTTCAAATGACCTGCAACAGTCACATGACCAGCATCTTTCAAATGACCTGCAACAGTCACATGACCAGCATCTTTCACATGACCTGCAACAGTCACATGAAATGCATCTGTCAAATGACCTGCAACTGTCACATGACCCGCAACTGTCCTGCCAAATAACCTGCAACTGACACATTAACGGCAACTGTCAAATGACCCGCAACTCTCAAATTACCTGCAACTGCCAAATAGCCTGAAACTCTCACATGACCTGCAACTGTCACAACACAAAACTGCCAAATAACTTGCAATGTCAAATGACCTGCAACAGTCAAATGACCTACACATATCACATCACCTGCAACAGTCAAATGACCTGCACATGACACATGACCTGCAACAGTCAAATGACGTGCACATATCACATGACCTGCAACAGTCAAATGACCTGCACATGTCTCACGACCAGCATCTTTCAAATGACCTGCAACAGTCACATGACCAGCATCTTTCAAATGACCTGCAACAGTCACATGACCAGCATCTTTCACATGACCTGCAACAGTCACATGAAATGCATCTGTAAAATGACCTGCAACAGTCACATGACCCGCAACTGTCCTGCCAAATAACCTGCAACTGACACATTAACGGCAACTGTCAAATGACCCGCAACTCTCAAATTACCTGCAACTACCAAATAGCCTGAAACTCTCACATGACCTGCAACTGTCACAACACAAAACTGCCAAATAACTTGCAATGTCAAATGACCTGCAACAGTCAAATGACCTACACATATCACATCACCTGCAACAGTCAAATGACCTGCACATGACACATGACCTGCAACAGTCAAATGACCTGCACATATCACATGACCTGCAACAGTCAAATGACCTGCACATGTCTCACGACCAGCATCTTTCAAATGACCTGCAACAGTCACATGACCAGCATCTTTCAAATGACCTGCAACAGTCACATGACCAGCATCTTTCACATGACCTGCAACAGTCACATGAAATGCATCTGTAAAATGACCTGCAACAGTCACATGACCCGCAACTGTCCTGCCAAATAACCTGCAACTGACACATTAACGGCAACTGTCAAATGACCCGCAACTCTCAAATTACCTGCAACTACCAAATAGCCTGAAACTCTCACATGACCTGCAACTGTCACAACACAAAACTGCCAAATAACTTGCAATGTCAAATGACCTGCAACAGTCAAATGACCTACACATATCACATCACCTGCAACAGTCAAATGACCTGCACATGACACATGACCTGCAACAGTCAAATGACTTGCACATATCACATGACCTGCAACAGTCAAATGACCTGCACATGTCTCACGACCAGCATCTTTCAAATGACCTGCAACAGTCACATGACCAGCATCTTTCAAATGACCTGCAACAGTCACATGACCAGCATCTTTCACATGACCTGCAACAGTCACATGAAATGCATCTGTCAAATGACCTGCAACTGTCACATGACCCGCAACTGTCCTGCCAAATAACCTGCAACTGACACATTAACGGCAACTGTCAAATGACCCACAACTCTCAAATTAACTGCAACTGCCTAATAGCCTGAAACTCTCACATGACCTGCAACTGTCACAACACAAAACTGCCAAATAACTTGCAATGTCAAATGACCTGCAACAGTCAAATGACCTACACATATCACATCACCTGCAACAGTCAAATGACCTGCACATGACACATGACCTGCAACAGTCAAATGACTTGCACATATCACATGACCTGCAACAGTCAAATGACCTGCACATGTCTCACGACCAGCATCTTTCAAATGACCTGCAACAGTCACATGACCAGCATCTTTCAAATGACCTGCAACAGTCACATGACCAGCATCTTTCACATGACCTGCAACAGTCACATGAAATGCATCTGTCAAATGACCTGCAACTGTCACATGACCCGCAACTGTCCTGCCAAATAACCTGCAACTGACACATTAACGGCAACTGTCAAATGACCCACAACTCTCAAATTAACTGCAACTGCCTAATAGCCTGAAACTCTCACATGACCTGCAACTGTCACAACACAAAACTGCCAAATAACTTGCAATGTCAAATGACCTGCAACAGTCAAATGACCTACACATATCACATCACCTGCAACAGTCAAATGACCTGCACATGACACATGACCTGCAACAGTCAAATGACTTGCACATATCACATGACCTGCAACAGTCAAATGACCTGCACATGTCTCACGACCAGCATCTTTCAAATGACCTGCAACAGTCACATGACCAGCATCTTTCAAATGACCTGCAACAGTCACATGACCAGCATCTTTCACATGACCTGCAACAGTCACATGAAATGCATCTGTAAAATGACCTGCAACAGTCACATGACCCGCAACTGTCCTGCCAAATAACCTGCAACTGACACATTAACGGCAACTGTCAAATGACCCGCAACTCTCAAATTACCTGCAACTACCAAATAGCCTGAAACTCTCACATGACCTGCAACTGTCACAACACAAAACTGCCAAATAACTTGCAATGTCAAATGACCTGCAACAGTCAAATGACCTACACATATCACATCACCTGCAACAGTCAAATGACCTGCACATGACACATGACCTGCAACAGTCAAATGACCTGCACATATCACATGACCTGCAACAGTCAAATGACCTGCACATGTCTCACGACCAGCATCTTTCAAATGACCTGCAACAGTCACATGACCAGCATCTTTCACATGACCTGCAACAGTCACATGAAATGCATCTGTAAAATGACCTGCAACAGTCACATGACCCGCAACTGTCCTGCCAAATAACCTGCAACTGACACATTAACGGCAACTGTCAAATGACCCGCAACTCTCAAATTACCTGCAACTACCAAATAGCCTGAAACTCTCACATGACCTGCAACTGTCACAACACAAAACTGCCAAATAACTTGCAAAGTCAAATGACCTGCAACAGTCAAATGACCTACACATATAACATCACCTGCAACAGTCAAATGACCTGCACATGACACATGACCTGCAACAGTCAAATGACTTGCACATATCACATGACCTGCAACAGTCAAATGACCTGCACATGTCTCACGACCAGCATCTTTCAAATGACCTGCAACAGTCACATGACCAGCATCTTTCAAATGACCTGCAACAGTCACATGACCAGCATCTTTCACATGACCTGCAACAGTCACATGAAATGCATCTGTCAAATGACCTGCAACTGTCACATGACCCGCAACTGTCCTGCCAAATAACCTGCAACTGACACATTAACGGCAACTGTAAAATGACCCACAACTCTCAAATTACCTGCAACTGCCAAATAGCCTGAAACTCTCACATGACCTGCAACTGTCACAACACAAAACTGCCAAATAACTTGCAATGTCAAATGACCTGCAACAGTCAAATGACCTACACATATCACATCACCTGCAACAGTCAAATGACCTGCACATGACACATGACCTGCAACAGTCAAATGACTTGCACATATCACATGACCTGCAACAGTCAAATGACCTGCACATGTCTCACGACCAGCATCTTTCAAATGACCTGCAACAGTCACATGACCAGCATCTTTCAAATGACCTGCAACAGTCACATGACCAGCATCTTTCACATGACCTGCAACAGTCACATGAAATGCATCTGTAAAATGACCTGCAACAGTCACATGACCCGCAACTGTCCTGCCAAATAACCTGCAACTGACACATTAACGGCAACTGTCAAATGACCCGCAACTCTCAAATTACCTGCAACTATTAAATAGCCTGAAACTCTCACATGACCTTCAACTGTCACAACACAAAACTGCCAAATAACTTGCAATGTCAAATGACCTGCAACAGTCAAATGACCTACACATATCACATCACCTGCAACAGTCAAATGACCTGCACATGACACATGACCTGCAACAGTCAAATGACCTGCACATATCACATGACCTGCAACAGTCAAATGACCTGCACATGTCTCACGACCAGCATCTTTCAAATGACCTGCAACAGTCACATGACCAGCATCTTTCAAATGACCTGCAACAGTCACATGACCAGCATCTTTCACATGACCTGCAACAGTCACATGAAATGCATCTGTCAAATGACCTGCAACTGTCAATTGACCCGCAACTGTCCTGCCAAATAACCTGCAACTGTCACATTAACGGCAACTGTCAAATGACCCGCAACTCTCAAATTACCTGCAACTGCCAAATAGCCTGAAACTCACACTTTACCCGCAACTGTCACATGACCAGAAACTGCCAAATAACCCCCAACAACTAAATAACTTGCAACTGGTCAAACGGCCTGCAACAGCCAAATGAACTACACATATCACATGATGGATTAATCGCCAACGACTCGACCCTGAGGCAGGTGGTACTGGGTTACAGGGTACCAGTAGCAGACCGAAGCCTGACCTGACCTGATGGAGTTTTAGAGTGGAATTAATGTCTTCACATTCCATTAAATATAGAAAAATTTAGAAAAATACAATAAAAAAACACTAATGTACATAAAATAAGATAAAAGTACACTAATATTTAGAAAAGAAGTGGACAAATACAAAAAGAACCTTATAAAAAATAAAATCATACCAAAAATATACTACAGTATATTGTCAAATGACCTGCAACAGTGAAATGACCAGCAAGTGCCAATTAACTCACAACTCCCACATAACCCTCAACTGACAAACAACCTGCAACTGTCAAGTGACCCGCAACTGTCCTGCCAAATAACCTGCAACTGTCACATTAACAGCAACTGTCAAATGACCCGCAACTCTCAAATTACCTGCAACTGCCAAATAGCCTGAAACTCTCACATGACCTGCAACTGTCAAATAACTTGCAATGTCAAATGACCTGCAACAGTCAAATGACCTACACATATCACATCACCTGCAACAGTCAAATGACCTGCACATGACACATGACCTGCAACAGTCAAATGACCTGCACATGACACATGACCTGCAACAGTCAAATGACCTGCACATGTCTCACGACCAGCATCTTTCAAATGACCTGCAACAGTCACATGACCAGCATCTTTCAAATGACCTGCAACAGCCACATGACCAGCATCTTTCACATGACCTGCAACAGTCACATGAAATGCATTTGTAAAATGACCTGCAACTGTCACATGACCCGCAACTGTCCTGCCAAATAACCTGCAACTGACACATTAACGGCAACTGTCAAATGACCCGCAACTCTCAAATTACCTGCAACTGCCAAATAGCCTGAAACTCTCACATGACCTGCAACTGTCACAACACAAAACTGCCAAATAACTTGCAATGTCAAATGACCTGCAACAGTCAAATGACCTACACATATCACATCACCTGCAACAGTCAAATGACCTGCACATGACACATGACCTGCAACAGTCAAATGACCTGCACATATCACATGACCTGCAACAGTCAAATGACCTGCACATGTCTCTCGACCAGCATCTTTCAAATGACCTGCAACAGTCACATGACCAGCATCTTTCAAATGACCTGCAACAGTCACATGACCAGCATCTTTCACATGACCTGCAACAGTCACATGAAATGCATCTGTCAAATGACCTGCAACTGTCAATTGACCCGCAACTGTCCTGCCAAATAACCTGCAACTGACACATTAATGGCAACTGTCAAATGACCCGCAACTCTCAAATTACCTGCAACTACCAAATAGCCTGAAACTCACACTTTAATCGCAACTGTCACATGACCAGAAACTGCCAAATAACCCCCAACAACTAAATAACTTGCAACTGGTCAAACGGCCTGCAACAGCCAAATGAACTACACATATCACATGATGGATTAATCGCCAACGACTCGACCCTGAGGCAGGTGGTACTGGGTTACAGGGTACCAGTAGCAGACCGAAGCCTGACCTGACCTGATGGAGTTTTAGAGTGGAATTAATGTCTTCACATTCCATTAAATATAGAAAAATTTAGAAAAATACAATAAAAAAACACTAATGTACATAAAATAAGATAAAAGTACACTAATATTTAGAAAAGAAGTGGACAAATACAAAAAGAACCTTATAAAAAATAAAATCATACCAAAAATATACTACAGTATATTGTCAAATGACCTGCAACAGTGAAATGACCAGCAAGTGCCAATTAACTCACAACTCCCACATAACCCTCAACTGACAAACAACCTGCAACTGTCAATTGACCCGCAACTGTCCTGCCAAATAACCTGCAACTGTCACATTAACAGCAACTGTCAAATGACCCGCAACTCTCAAATTACCTGCAACTGCCAAATAGCCTGAAACTCTCACATGACCTGCAACTGTCACAACACAAAACTGCCAAATAACTTGCAATGTCAAATGACCTGCAACAGTCAAATGACCTACACATATCACATCACCTGCAACAGTCAAATGACCTGCACATGACACATGACCTGCAACAGTCAAATGACTTGCACATATCACATGACCTGCAACAGTCAAATGACCTGCACATGTCTCACGACCAGCATCTTTCAAATGACCTGCAACAGTCACATGACCAGCATCTTTCAAATGACCTGCAACAGTCACATGACCAGCATCTTTCACATGACCTGCAACAGTCACATGAAATGCATCTGTAAAATGACCTGCAACAGTCACATGACCCGCAACTGTCCTGCCAAATAACCTGCAACTGACACATTAACGGCAACTGTCAAATGACCCGCAACTCTCAAATTACCTGCAACTACCAAATAGCCTGAAACTCTCACATGACCTGCAACTGTCACAACACAAAACTGCCAAATAACTTGCAATGTCAAATGACCTGCAACAGTCAAATGACCTACACATATCACATCACCTGCAACAGTCAAATGACCTGCACATGACACATGACCTGCAACAGTCAAATGACCTGCACATATCACATGACCTGCAACAGTCAAATGACCTGCACATGTCTCACGACCAGCATCTTTCAAATGACCTGCAACAGTCACATGACCAGCATCTTTCAAATGACCTGCAACAGTCACATGACCAGCATCTTTCACATGACCTGCAACAGTCACATGAAATGCATCTGTCAAATGACCTGCAACTGTCAATTGATCCGCAACTGTCCTGCCAAATAACCTGCAACTGTCACATTAACGGCAACTGTCAAATGACCCGCAACTCTCAAATTACCTGCAACTGCCAAATAGCCTGAAACTCACACTTTAATCGCAACTGTCACATGACCAGAAACTGCCAAATAACCCCCAACAACTAAATAACTTGCAACTGGTCAAACGGCCTGCAACAGCCAAATGAACTACACATATCACATGATGGATTAATCGCCAACGACTCGACCCTGAGGCAGGTGGTACTGGGTTACAGGGTACCAGTAGCAGACCGAAGCCTGACCTGACCTGATGGAGTTTTAGAGTGGAATTAATGTCTTCACATTCCATTAAATATAGAAAAATTTAGAAAAATACAATAAAAAAACACTAATGTACATAAAATAAGATAAAAGTACACTAATATTTAGAAAAGAAGTGGACAAATACAAAAAGAACCTCATAAAAAATAAAATCATACCAAAAATATACTACAGTATATTGTCAAATGACCTGCAACAGTGAAATGACCAGCAAGTGCCAATTAACTCACAACTCCCACATAACCCTCAACTGACAAACAACCTGCAACTGTCAAGTGACCCGCAACTGTCCTGCCAAATAACCTGCAACTGTCACATTAACAGCAACTGTCAAATGACCCGCAACTCTCAAATTACCTGCAACTGCCAAATAGCCTGAAACTCTCACATGACCTGCAACTGTCACAACACAAAACTGCCAAATAACTTGCAATGTCAAATGACCTGCAACAGTCAAATGACCTACACATATCACATCACCTGCAACAGTCAAATGACCTGCACATGACACATGACCTGCAACAGTCAAATGACTTGCACATATCACATGACCTGCAACAGTCAAATGACCTGCACATGTCTCACGACCAGCATCTTTCAAATGACCTGCAACAGTCACATGACCAGCATCTTTCAAATGACCTGCAACAGTCACATGACCAGCATCTTTCACATGACCTGCAACAGTCACATGAAATGCATCTGTAAAATGACCTGCAACAGTCACATGACCCGCAACTGTCCTGCCAAATAACCTGCAACTGACACATTAACGGCAACTGTCAAATGACCCGCAACTCTCAAATTACCTGCAACTGCCAAATAGCCTGAAACTCTCACATGACCTGCAACTGTCACAACACAAAACTGCCAAATAACTTGCAATGTCAAATGACCTGCAACAGTCAAATGACCTACACATATCACATCACCTGCAACAGTCAAATGACCTGCACATGACACATGACCTGCAACAGTCAAATGACTTGCACATATCACATGACCTGCAACAGTCAAATGACCTGCACATGTCTCACGACCAGCATCTTTCAAATGACCTGCAACAGTCACATGACCAGCATCTTTCAAATGACCTGCAACAGTCACATGACCAGCATCTTTCACATGACCTGCAACAGTCACATGAAATGCATCTGTAAAATGACCTGCAACAGTCACATGACCCGCAACTGTCCTGCCAAATAACCTGCAACTGACACATTAACGGCAACTGTCAAATGACCCGCAACTCTCAAATTACCTGCAACTACCAAATAGCCTGAAACTCTCACATGACCTGCAACTGTCACAACACAAAACTGCCAAATAACTTGCAATGTCAAATGACCTGCAACAGTCAAATGACCTACACATATCACATCACCTGCAACAGTCAAATGACCTGCACATGACACATGACCTGCAACAGTCAAATGACCTGCACATATCACATGACCTGCAACAGTCAAATGACCTGCACATGTCTCACGACCAGCATCTTTCAAATGACCTGCAACAGTCACATGACCAGCATCTTTCAAATGACCTGCAACAGTCACATGACCAGCATCTTTCACATGACCTGCAACAGTCACATGAAATGCATCTGTAAAATGACCTGCAACAGTCACATGACCCGCAACTGTCCTGCCAAATAACCTGCAACTGACACATTAACGGCAACTGTCAAATGACCCGCAACTCTCAAATTACCTGCAACTTCCAAATAGCCTGAAACTCTCACATGACCTGCAACTGTCACAACACAAAACTGCCAAATAACTTGCAATGTCAAATGACCTGCAACAGTCAAATGACCTACACATATCACATCACCTGCAACAGTCAAATGACCTGCACATGACACATGACCTGCAACAGTCAAATGACTTGCACATATCACATGACCTGCAACAGTCAAATGACCTGCACATGTCTCACGACCAGCATCTTTCAAATGACCTGCAACAGTCACATGACCAGCATCTTTCAAATGACCTGCAACAGTCACATGACCAGCATCTTTCACATGACCTGCAACAGTCACATGAAATGCATCTGTAAAATGACCTGCAACAGTCACATGACCCGCAACTGTCCTGCCAAATAACCTGCAACTGACACATTAACGGCAACTGTCAAATGACCCGCAACTCTCAAATTACCTGCAACTTCCAAATAGCCTGAAACTCTCACATGACCTGCAACTGTCACAACACAAAACTGCCAAATAACTTGCAATGTCAAATGACCTGCAACAGTCAAATGACCTACACATATCACATCACCTGCAACAGTCAAATGACCTGCACATGACACATGACCTGCAACAGTCAAATGACTTGCACATATCACATGACCTGCAACAGTCAAATGACCTGCACATGTCTCACGACCAGCATCTTTCAAATGACCTGCAACAGTCACATGACCAGCATCTTTCAAATGACCTGCAACAGTCACATGACCAGCATCTTTCACATGACCTGCAACAGTCACATGAAATGCATCTGTCAAATGACCTGCAACTGTCACATGACCCGCAACTGTCCTGCCAAATAACCTGCAACTGACACATTAACGGCAACTGTCAAATGACCCGCAACTCTCAAATTACCTGCAACTGCCAAATAGCCTGAAACTCTCACATGACCTGCAACTGTCACAACACAAAACTGCCAAATAACTTGCAATGTCAAATGACCTGCAACAGTCAAATGACCTACACATATCACATCACCTGCAACAGTCAAATGACCTGCACATGACACATGACCTGCAACAGTCAAATGACCTGCACATATCACATGACCTGCAACAGTCAAATGACCTGCACATGTCTCACGACCAGCATCTTTCAAATGACCTGCAACAGTCACATGACCAGCATCTTTCAAATGACCTGCAACAGTCACATGACCAGCATCTTTCACATGACCTGCAACAGTCACATGAAATGCATCTGTAAAATGACCTGCAACAGTCACATGACCCGCAACTGTCCTGCCAAATAACCTGCAACTGACACATTAACGGCAACTGTCAAATGACCCGCAACTCTCAAATTACCTGCAACTTCCAAATAGCCTGAAACTCTCACATGACCTGCAACTGTCACAACACAAAACTGCCAAATAACTTGCAATGTCAAATGACCTGCAACAGTCAAATGACCTACACATATCACATCACCTGCAACAGTCAAATGACCTGCACATGACACATGACCTGCAACAGTCAAATGACTTGCACATATCACATGACCTGCAACAGTCAAATGACCTGCACATGTCTCACGACCAGCATCTTTCAAATGACCTGCAACAGTCACATGACCAGCATCTTTCACATGACCTGCAACAGTCACATGAAATGCATCTGTAAAATGACCTGCAACAGTCACATGACCCGCAACTGTCCTGCCAAATAACCTGCAACTGACACATTAACGGCAACTGTCAAATGACCCGCAACTCTCAAATTACCTGCAACTACCAAATAGCCTGAAACTCTCACATGACCTGCAACTGTCACAACACAAAACTGCCAAATAACTTGCAAAGTCAAATGACCTGCAACAGTCAAATGACCTACACATATCACATCACCTGCAACAGTCAAATGACCTGCACATGACACATGACCTGCAACAGTCAAATGACTTGCACATATCACATGACCTGCAACAGTCAAATGACCTGCACATGTCTCACGACCAGCATCTTTCAAATGACCTGCAACAGTCACATGACCAGCATCTTTCAAATGACCTGCAACAGTCACATGACCAGCATCTTTCACATGACCTGCAACAGTCACATGAAATGCATCTGTCAAATGACCTGCAACTGTCACATGACCCGCAACTGTCCTGCCAAATAACCTGCAACTGACACATTAACGGCAACTGTAAAATGACCCACAACTCTCAAATTACCTGCAACTGCCAAATAGCCTGAAACTCTCACATGACCTGCAACTGTCACAACACAAAACTGCCAAATAACTTGCAATGTCAAATGACCTGCAACAGTCAAATGACCTACACATATCACATCACCTGCAACAGTCAAATGACCTGCACATGACACATGACCTGCAACAGTCAAATGACTTGCACATATCACATGACCTGCAACAGTCAAATGACCTGCACATGTCTCACGACCAGCATCTTTCAAATGACCTGCAACAGTCACATGACCAGCATCTTTCAAATGACCTGCAACAGTCACATGACCAGCATCTTTCACATGACCTGCAACAGTCACATGAAATGCATCTGTAAAATGACCTGCAACAGTCACATGACCCGCAACTGTCCTGCCAAATAACCTGCAACTGACACATTAACGGCAACTGTCAAATGACCCGCAACTCTCAAATTACCTGCAACTATTAAATAGCCTGAAACTCTCACATGACCTTCAACTGTCACAACACAAAACTGCCAAATAACTTGCAATGTCAAATGACCTGCAACAGTCAAATGACCTACACATATCACATCACCTGCAACAGTCAAATGACCTGCACATGACACATGACCTGCAACAGTCAAATGACCTGCACATATCACATGACCTGCAACAGTCAAATGACCTGCACATGTCTCACGACCAGCATCTTTCAAATGACCTGCAACAGTCACATGACCAGCATCTTTCAAATGACCTGCAACAGTCACATGACCAGCATCTTTCACATGACCTGCAACAGTCACATGAAATGCATCTGTCAAATGACCTGCAACTGTCAATTGACCCGCAACTGTCCTGCCAAATAACCTGCAACTGTCACATTAACGGCAACTGTCAAATGACCCGCAACTCTCAAATTACCTGCAACTGCCAAATAGCCTGAAACTCACACTTTACCCGCAACTGTCACATGACCAGAAACTGCCAAATAACCCCCAACAACTAAATAACTTGCAACTGGTCAAACGGCCTGCAACAGCCAAATGAACTACACATATCACATGATGGATTAATCGCCAACGACTCGACCCTGAGGCAGGTGGTACTGGGTTACAGGGTACCAGTAGCAGACCGAAGCCTGACCTGACCTGATGGAGTTTTAGAGTGGAATTAATGTCTTCACATTCCATTAAATATAGAAAAATTTAGAAAAATACAATAAAAAAACACTAATGTACATAAAATAAGATAAAAGTACACTAATATTTAGAAAAGAAGTGGACAAATACAAAAAGAACCTTATAAAAAATAAAATCATACCAAAAATATACTACAGTATATTGTCAAATGACCTGCAACAGTGAAATGACCAGCAAGTGCCAATTAACTCACAACTCCCACATAACCCTCAACTGACAAACAACCTGCAACTGTCAAGTGACCCGCAACTGTCCTGCCAAATAACCTGCAACTGTCACATTAACAGCAACTGTCAAATGACCCGCAACTCTCAAATTACCTGCAACTGCCAAATAGCCTGAAACTCTCACATGACCTGCAACTGTCAAATAACTTGCAATGTCAAATGACCTGCAACAGTCAAATGACCTACACATATCACATCACCTGCAACAGTCAAATGACCTGCACATGACACATGACCTGCAACAGTCAAATGACCTGCACATGACACATGACCTGCAACAGTCAAATGACCTGCACATGTCTCACGACCAGCATCTTTCAAATGACCTGCAACAGTCACATGACCAGCATCTTTCAAATGACCTGCAACAGCCACATGACCAGCATCTTTCACATGACCTGCAACAGTCACATGAAATGCATTTGTAAAATGACCTGCAACTGTCACATGACCCGCAACTGTCCTGCCAAATAACCTGCAACTGACACATTAACGGCAACTGTCAAATGACCCGCAACTCTCAAATTACCTGCAACTGCCAAATAGCCTGAAACTCTCACATGACCTGCAACTGTCACAACACAAAACTGCCAAATAACTTGCAATGTCAAATGACCTGCAACAGTCAAATGACCTACACATATCACATCACCTGCAACAGTCAAATGACCTGCACATGACACATGACCTGCAACAGTCAAATGACCTGCACATATCACATGACCTGCAACAGTCAAATGACCTGCACATGTCTCTCGACCAGCATCTTTCAAATGACCTGCAACAGTCACATGACCAGCATCTTTCAAATGACCTGCAACAGTCACATGACCAGCATCTTTCACATGACCTGCAACAGTCACATGAAATGCATCTGTCAAATGACCTGCAACTGTCAATTGACCCGCAACTGTCCTGCCAAATAACCTGCAACTGACACATTAATGGCAACTGTCAAATGACCCGCAACTCTCAAATTACCTGCAACTACCAAATAGCCTGAAACTCACACTTTAATCGCAACTGTCACATGACCAGAAACTGCCAAATAACCCCCAACAACTAAATAACTTGCAACTGGTCAAACGGCCTGCAACAGCCAAATGAACTACACATATCACATGATGGATTAATCGCCAACGACTCGACCCTGAGGCAGGTGGTACTGGGTTACAGGGTACCAGTAGCAGACCGAAGCCTGACCTGACCTGATGGAGTTTTAGAGTGGAATTAATGTCTTCACATTCCATTAAATATAGAAAAATTTAGAAAAATACAATAAAAAAACACTAATGTACATAAAATAAGATAAAAGTACACTAATATTTAGAAAAGAAGTGGACAAATACAAAAAGAACCTTATAAAAAATAAAATCATACCAAAAATATACTACAGTATATTGTCAAATGACCTGCAACAGTGAAATGACCAGCAAGTGCCAATTAACTCACAACTCCCACATAACCCTCAACTGACAAACAACCTGCAACTGTCAATTGACCCGCAACTGTCCTGCCAAATAACCTGCAACTGTCACATTAACAGCAACTGTCAAATGACCCGCAACTCTCAAATTACCTGCAACTGCCAAATAGCCTGAAACTCTCACATGACCTGCAACTGTCACAACACAAAACTGCCAAATAACTTGCAATGTCAAATGACCTGCAACAGTCAAATGACCTACACATATCACATCACCTGCAACAGTCAAATGACCTGCACATGACACATGACCTGCAACAGTCAAATGACTTGCACATATCACATGACCTGCAACAGTCAAATGACCTGCACATGTCTCACGACCAGCATCTTTCAAATGACCTGCAACAGTCACATGACCAGCATCTTTCAAATGACCTGCAACAGTCACATGACCAGCATCTTTCACATGACCTGCAACAGTCACATGAAATGCATCTGTAAAATGACCTGCAACAGTCACATGACCCGCAACTGTCCTGCCAAATAACCTGCAACTGACACATTAACGGCAACTGTCAAATGACCCGCAACTCTCAAATTACCTGCAACTACCAAATAGCCTGAAACTCTCACATGACCTGCAACTGTCACAACACAAAACTGCCAAATAACTTGCAATGTCAAATGACCTGCAACAGTCAAATGACCTACACATATCACATCACCTGCAACAGTCAAATGACCTGCACATGACACATGACCTGCAACAGTCAAATGACCTGCACATATCACATGACCTGCAACAGTCAAATGACCTGCACATGTCTCACGACCAGCATCTTTCAAATGACCTGCAACAGTCACATGACCAGCATCTTTCAAATGACCTGCAACAGTCACATGACCAGCATCTTTCACATGACCTGCAACAGTCACATGAAATGCATCTGTCAAATGACCTGCAACTGTCAATTGATCCGCAACTGTCCTGCCAAATAACCTGCAACTGTCACATTAACGGCAACTGTCAAATGACCCGCAACTCTCAAATTACCTGCAACTGCCAAATAGCCTGAAACTCACACTTTAATCGCAACTGTCACATGACCAGAAACTGCCAAATAACCCCCAACAACTAAATAACTTGCAACTGGTCAAACGGCCTGCAACAGCCAAATGAACTACACATATCACATGATGGATTAATCGCCAACGACTCGACCCTGAGGCAGGTGGTACTGGGTTACAGGGTACCAGTAGCAGACCGAAGCCTGACCTGACCTGATGGAGTTTTAGAGTGGAATTAATGTCTTCACATTCCATTAAATATAGAAAAATTTAGAAAAATACAATAAAAAAACACTAATGTACATAAAATAAGATAAAAGTACACTAATATTTAGAAAAGAAGTGGACAAATACAAAAAGAACCTCATAAAAAATAAAATCATACCAAAAATATACTACAGTATATTGTCAAATGACCTGCAACAGTGAAATGACCAGCAAGTGCCAATTAACTCACAACTCCCACATAACCCTCAACTGACAAACAACCTGCAACTGTCAAGTGACCCGCAACTGTCCTGCCAAATAACCTGCAACTGTCACATTAACAGCAACTGTCAAATGACCCGCAACTCTCAAATTACCTGCAACTGCCAAATAGCCTGAAACTCTCACATGACCTGCAACTGTCACAACACAAAACTGCCAAATAACTTGCAATGTCAAATGACCTGCAACAGTCAAATGACCTACACATATCACATCACCTGCAACAGTCAAATGACCTGCACATGACACATGACCTGCAACAGTCAAATGACTTGCACATATCACATGACCTGCAACAGTCAAATGACCTGCACATGTCTCACGACCAGCATCTTTCAAATGACCTGCAACAGTCACATGACCAGCATCTTTCAAATGACCTGCAACAGTCACATGACCAGCATCTTTCACATGACCTGCAACAGTCACATGAAATGCATCTGTAAAATGACCTGCAACAGTCACATGACCCGCAACTGTCCTGCCAAATAACCTGCAACTGACACATTAACGGCAACTGTCAAATGACCCGCAACTCTCAAATTACCTGCAACTGCCAAATAGCCTGAAACTCTCACATGACCTGCAACTGTCACAACACAAAACTGCCAAATAACTTGCAATGTCAAATGACCTGCAACAGTCAAATGACCTACACATATCACATCACCTGCAACAGTCAAATGACCTGCACATGACACATGACCTGCAACAGTCAAATGACTTGCACATATCACATGACCTGCAACAGTCAAATGACCTGCACATGTCTCACGACCAGCATCTTTCAAATGACCTGCAACAGTCACATGACCAGCATCTTTCAAATGACCTGCAACAGTCACATGACCAGCATCTTTCACATGACCTGCAACAGTCACATGAAATGCATCTGTAAAATGACCTGCAACAGTCACATGACCCGCAACTGTCCTGCCAAATAACCTGCAACTGACACATTAACGGCAACTGTCAAATGACCCGCAACTCTCAAATTACCTGCAACTACCAAATAGCCTGAAACTCTCACATGACCTGCAACTGTCACAACACAAAACTGCCAAATAACTTGCAATGTCAAATGACCTGCAACAGTCAAATGACCTACACATATCACATCACCTGCAACAGTCAAATGACCTGCACATGACACATGACCTGCAACAGTCAAATGACCTGCACATATCACATGACCTGCAACAGTCAAATGACCTGCACATGTCTCACGACCAGCATCTTTCAAATGACCTGCAACAGTCACATGACCAGCATCTTTCAAATGACCTGCAACAGTCACATGACCAGCATCTTTCACATGACCTGCAACAGTCACATGAAATGCATCTGTAAAATGACCTGCAACAGTCACATGACCCGCAACTGTCCTGCCAAATAACCTGCAACTGACACATTAACGGCAACTGTCAAATGACCCGCAACTCTCAAATTACCTGCAACTTCCAAATAGCCTGAAACTCTCACATGACCTGCAACTGTCACAACACAAAACTGCCAAATAACTTGCAATGTCAAATGACCTGCAACAGTCAAATGACCTACACATATCACATCACCTGCAACAGTCAAATGACCTGCACATGACACATGACCTGCAACAGTCAAATGACTTGCACATATCACATGACCTGCAACAGTCAAATGACCTGCACATGTCTCACGACCAGCATCTTTCAAATGACCTGCAACAGTCACATGACCAGCATCTTTCAAATGACCTGCAACAGTCACATGACCAGCATCTTTCACATGACCTGCAACAGTCACATGAAATGCATCTGTAAAATGACCTGCAACAGTCACATGACCCGCAACTGTCCTGCCAAATAACCTGCAACTGACACATTAACGGCAACTGTCAAATGACCCGCAACTCTCAAATTACCTGCAACTTCCAAATAGCCTGAAACTCTCACATGACCTGCAACTGTCACAACACAAAACTGCCAAATAACTTGCAATGTCAAATGACCTGCAACAGTCAAATGACCTACACATATCACATCACCTGCAACAGTCAAATGACCTGCACATGACACATGACCTGCAACAGTCAAATGACTTGCACATATCACATGACCTGCAACAGTCAAATGACCTGCACATGTCTCACGACCAGCATCTTTCAAATGACCTGCAACAGTCACATGACCAGCATCTTTCAAATGACCTGCAACAGTCACATGACCAGCATCTTTCACATGACCTGCAACAGTCACATGAAATGCATCTGTCAAATGACCTGCAACTGTCACATGACCCGCAACTGTCCTGCCAAATAACCTGCAACTGACACATTAACGGCAACTGTCAAATGACCCGCAACTCTCAAATTACCTGCAACTGCCAAATAGCCTGAAACTCTCACATGACCTGCAACTGTCACAACACAAAACTGCCAAATAACTTGCAATGTCAAATGACCTGCAACAGTCAAATGACCTACACATATCACATTACCTGCAACAGTCAAATGACCTGCACATGACACATGACCTGCAACAGTCAAATGACCTGCACATATCACATGACCTGCAACAGTCAAATGACCTGCACATGTCTCACGACCAGCATCTTTCAAATGACCTGCAACAGTCACATGACCAGCATCTTTCAAATGACCTGCAACAGTCACATGACCAGCATCTTTCACATGACCTGCAACAGTCACATGAAATGCATCTGTAAAATGACCTGCAACAGTCACATGACCCGCAACTGTCCTGCCAAATAACCTGCAACTGACACATTAACGGCAACTGTCAAATGACCCGCAACTCTCAAATTACCTGCAACTTCCAAATAGCCTGAAACTCTCACATGACCTGCAACTGTCACAACACAAAACTGCCAAATAACTTGCAATGTCAAATGACCTGCAACAGTCAAATGACCTACACATATCACATCACCTGCAACAGTCAAATGACCTGCACATGACACATGACCTGCAACAGTCAAATGACTTGCACATATCACATGACCTGCAACAGTCAAATGACCTGCACATGTCTCACGACCAGCATCTTTCAAATGACCTGCAACAGTCACATGACCAGCATCTTTCAAATGACCTGCAACAGTCACATGACCAGCATCTTTCACATGACCTGCAACAGTCACATGAAATGCATCTGTAAAATGACCTGCAACAGTCACATGACCCGCAACTGTCCTGCCAAATAACCTGCAACTGACACATTAACGGCAACTGTCAAATGACCCGCAACTCTCAAATTACCTGCAACTACCAAATAGCCTGAAACTCTCACATGACCTGCAACTGTCACAACACAAAACTGCCAAATAACTTGCAATGTCAAATGACCTGCAACAGTCAAATGACCTACACATATCACATCACCTGCAACAGTCAAATGACCTGCACATGACACATGACCTGCAACAGTCAAATGACTTGCACATATCACATGACCTGCAACAGTCAAATGACCTGCACATGTCTCACGACCAGCATCTTTCAAATGACCTGCAACAGTCACATGACCAGCATCTTTCAAATGACCTGCAACAGTCACATGACCAGCATCTTTCACATGACCTGCAACAGTCACATGAAATGCATCTGTCAAATGACCTGCAACTGTCACATGACCCGCAACTGTCCTGCCAAATAACCTGCAACTGACACATTAACGGCAACTGTCAAATGACCCGCAACTCTCAAATTACCTGCAACTGCCAAATAGCCTGAAACTCTCACATGACCTGCAACTGTCACAACACAAAACTGCCAAATAACTTGCAATGTCAAATGACCTGCAACAGTCAAATGACCTACACATATCACATCACCTGCAACAGTCAAATGACCTGCACATGACACATGACCTGCAACAGTCAAATGACCTGCACATGTCTCACGACCAGCATCTTTCAAATGACCTGCAACAGTCACATGACCAGCATCTTTCAAATGACCTGCAACAGTCACATGACCAGCATCTTTCACATGACCTGCAACAGTCACATGAAATGCATCTGTAAAATGACCTGCAACAGTCACATGACCCGCAACTGTCCTGCCAAATAACCTGCAACTGACACATTAACGGCAACTGTCAAATGACCCGCAACTCTCAAATTACCTGCAACTACCAAATAGCCTGAAACTCTCACATGACCTGCAACTGTCACAACACAAAACTGCCAAATAACTTGCAAAGTCAAATGACCTGCAACAGTCAAATTACCTACACATATCACATCACCTGCAATAGTCAAATGACCTGCACATGACACATGACCTGCAACAGTCAAATGACTTGCACATATCACATGACCTGCAACAGTCAAATGACCTGCACATGTCTCACGACCAGCATCTTTCAAATGATCTGCAACAGTCACATGACCAGCATCTTTCAAATGACCTGCAACAGTCACATGACCAGCATCTTTCACATGACCTGCAACAGTCACATGAAATGCATCTGTCAAATGACCTGCAACTGTCACATGACCCGCAACTGTCCTGCCAAATAACCTGCAACTGACACATTAACGGCAACTGTCAAATGACCCGCAACTCTCAAATTACCTGCAACTGCCAAATAGCCTGAAACTCTCACATGACCTGCAACTGTCACAACACAAAACTGCCAAATAACTTGCAATGTCAAATGACCTGCAACAGTCAAATGACCTACACATATCACATCACCTGCAACAGTCAAATGACCTGCACATGACACATGACCTGCAACAGTCAAATGACCTGCACATATCACATGACCTGCAACAGTCAAATGACCTGCACATGTCTCACGACCAGCATCTTTCAAATGACCTGCAACAGTCACATGACCAGCATCTTTCAAATGACCTGCAACAGTCACATGACCAGCATCTTTCACATGACCTGCAACAGTCACATGAAATGCATCTGTCAAATGACCTGCAACTGTCAATTGACCCGCAACTGTCCTGCCAAATAACCTGCAACTGTCACATTAACGGCAACTGTCAAATGACCCGCAACTCTCAAATTACCTGCAACTGCCAAATAGCCTGAAACTCACACTTTACCCGCAACTGTCACATGACCAGAAACTGCCAAATAACCCCCAACAACTAAATAACTTGCAACTGGTCAAACGGCCTGCAACAGCCAAATGAACTACACATATCACATGATGGATTAATCGCCAACGACTCGACCCTGAGGCAGGTGGTACTGGGTTACAGGGTACCAGTAGCAGACCGAAGCCTGACCTGACCTGATGGAGTTTTAGAGTGGAATTAATGTCTTCACATTCCATTAAATATAGAAAAATTTAGAAAAATACAATAAGAAAACACTAATGTACATAAAATAAGATAAAAGTACACTAATATTTAGAAAAGAAGTAGACAAATACAAAAAGAACCTTATAAAAAATAAAATCATACCAAAAATATACTACAGTATATTGTCAAATGACCTGCAACAGTGAAATGACCAGCAAGTGCCAATTAACTCACAACTCCCACATAACCCTCAACTGACAAACAACCTGCAACAGTCACATGACCCGCAACTGTCCTGCCAAATAACCTGCAACTGACACATTAACGGCAACTGTCAAATGACCTGCAACTCTCAAATTACCTGCAACTGCCAAATAGCCTGAAACTCTCACATGACCTGCAACTGTCACAACACAAAACTGCCAAATAACTTGCAATGTCAAATGACCTGCAACAGTCAAATGACCTACACATATCACATCACCTGCAACAGTCAAATGACCTGCACATGACACATGACCTGCAACAGTCAAATGACTTGCACATATCACATGACCTGCAACAGTCAAATGACCTGCACATGTCTCACGACCAGCATCTTTCAAATGACCTGCAACAGTCACATGACCAGCATCTTTCAAATGACCTGCAACAGTCACATGACCAGCATCTTTCACATGACCTGCAACAGTCACATGAAATGCATCTGTCAAATGACCTGCAACTGTCACATGACCCGCAACTGTCCTGCCAAATAACCTGCAACTGACACATTAACGGCAACTGTCAAATGACCCGCAACTCTCAAATTACCTGCAACTGCCAAATAGCCTGAAACTCTCACATGACCTGCAACTGTCACAACACAAAACTGCCAAATAACTTGCAATGTCAAATGACCTGCAACAGTCAAATGACCTACACATATCACATCACCTGCAACAGTCAAATGACCTGCACATGACACATGACCTGCAACAATCAAATGACTTGCACATATCACATGACCTGCAACAGTCAAATGACCTGCACATGTCTCACGACCAGCATCTTTCAAATGACCTGCAACAGTCACATGACCAGCATCTTTCAAATGACCTGCAACAGTCACATGACCAGCATCTTTCACATGACCTGCAACAGTCACATGAAATGCATCTGTAAAATGACCTGCAACAGTCACATGACCCGCAACTGTCCTGCCAAATAACCTGCAACTGACACATTAACGGCAACTGTCAAATGACCTGCAACTCTCAAATTACCTGCAACTGCCAAATAGCCTGAAACTCTCACATGACCTGCAACTGTCACAACACAAAACTGCCAAATAACTTGCAATGTCAAATGACCTGCAACAGTCAAATGACCTACACATATCACATCACCTGCAACAGTCAAATGACCTGCACATGACACATGACCTGCAACAGTCAAATGACTTGCACATATCACATGACCTGCAACAGTCAAATGACCTGCACATGTCTCACGACCAGCATCTTTCAAATGACCTGCAACAGTCACATGACCAGCATCTTTCAAATGACCTGCAACAGTCACATGACCAGCATCTTTCACATGACCTGCAACAGTCACATGAAATGCATCTGTCAAATGACCTGCAACTGTCACATGACCCGCAACTGTCCTGCCAAATAACCTGCAACTGACACATTAACGGCAACTGTCAAATGACCCGCAACTCTCAAATTACCTGCAACTGCCAAATAGCCTGAAACTCTCACATGACCTGCAACTGTCACAACACAAAACTGCCAAATAACTTGCAATGTCAAATGACCTGCAACAGTCAAATGACCTACACATATCACATCACCTGCAACAGTCAAATGACCTGCACATGACACATGACCTGCAACAATCAAATGACTTGCACATATCACATGACCTGCAACAGTCAAATGACCTGCACATGTCTCACGACCAGCATCTTTCAAATGACCTGCAACAGTCACATGACCAGCATCTTTCAAATGACCTGCAACAGTCACATGACCAGCATCTTTCACATGACCTGCAACAGTCACATGAAATGCATCTGTAAAATGACCTGCAACAGTCACATGACCCGCAACTGTCCTGCCAAATAACCTGCAACTGACACATTAACGGCAACTGTCAAATGACCCGCAACTCTCAAATTACCTGCAACTACCAAATAGCCTGAAACTCTCACATGACCTGCAACTGTCACAACACAAAACTGCCAAATAACTTGCAATGTCAAATGACCTGCAACAGTCAAATGACCTACACATATCACATCACCTGCAACAGTCAAATGACCTGCACATGACACATGACCTGCAACAGTCAAATGACGTGCACATATCACATGACCTGCAACAGTCAAATGACCTGCACATGTCTCACGACCAGCATCTTTCAAATGACCTGCAACAGTCACATGACCAGCATCTTTCAAATGACCTGCAACAGTCACATGACCAGCATCTTTCACATGACCTGCAACAGTCACATGAAATGCATCTGTCAAATGACCTGCAACTGTCACATGACCCGCAACTGTCCTGCCAAATAACCTGCAACTGACACATTAACGGCAACTGTCAAATGACCCACAACTCTCAAATTAACTGCAACTGCCTAATAGCCTGAAACTCTCACATGACCTGCAACTGTCACAACACAAAATTGCCAAATAACTTGCAATGTCAAATGACCTGCAACAGTCAAATGACCTACACATATCACATCACCTGCAACAGTCAAATGACCTGCACATGACACATGACCTGCAACAGTCAAATGACTTGCACATATCACATGACCTGCAACAGTCAAATGACCTGCACATGTCTCACGACCAGCATCTTTCAAATGACCTGCAACAGTCACATGACCAGCATCTTTCAAATGACCTGCAACAGTCACATGACCAGCATCTTTCACATGACCTGCAACAGTCACATGAAATGCATCTGTAAAATGACCTGCAACAGTCACATGACCCGCAACTGTCCTGCCAAATAACCTGCAACTGACACATTAACGGCAACTGTCAAATGACCCGCAACTCTCAAATTACCTGCAACTATTAAATAGCCTGAAACTCTCACATGACCTTCAACTGTCACAACACAAAACTGCCAAATAACTTGCAATGTCAAATGACCTGCAACAGTCAAATGACCTACACATATCACATCACCTGCAACAGTCAAATGACCTGCACATGACACATGACCTGCAACAGTCAAATGACCTGCACATATCACATGACCTGCAACAGTCAAATGACCTGCACATGTCTCACGACCAGCATCTTTCAAATGACCTGCAACAGTCACATGACCAGCATCTTTCAAATGACCTGCAACAGTCACATGACCAGCATCTTTCACATGACCTGCAACAGTCACATGAAATGCATCTGTCAAATGACCTGCAACTGTCAATTGACCCGCAACTGTCCTGCCAAATAACCTGCAACTGTCACATTAACGGCAACTGTCAAATGACCCGCAACTCTCAAATTACCTGCAACTGCCAAATAGCCTGAAACTCACACTTTACCCGCAACTGTCACATGACCAGAAACTGCCAAATAACCCCCAACAACTAAATAACTTGCAACTGGTCAAACGGCCTGCAACAGCCAAATGAACTACACATATCACATGATGGATTAATCGCCAACGACTCGACCCTGAGGCAGGTGGTACTGGGTTACAGGGTACCAGTAGCAGACCGAAGCCTGACCTGACCTGATGGAGTTTTAGAGTGGAATTAATGTCTTCACATTCCATTAAATATAGAAAAATTTAGAAAAATACAATAAAAAAACACTAATGTACATAAAATAAGATAAAAGTACACTAATATTTAGAAAAGAAGTGGACAAATACAAAAAGAACCTTATAAAAAATAAAATCATACCAAAAATATACTACAGTATATTGTCAAATGACCTGCAACAGTGAAATGACCAGCAAGTGCCAATTAACTCACAACTCCCACATAACCCTCAACTGACAAACAACCTGCAACTGTCAAGTGACCCGCAACTGTCCTGCCAAATAACCTGCAACTGTCACATTAACAGCAACTGTCAAATGACCCGCAACTCTCAAATTACCTGCAACTGCCAAATAGCCTGAAACTCTCACATGACCTGCAACTGTCAAATAACTTGCAATGTCAAATGACCTGCAACAGTCAAATGACCTACACATATCACATCACCTGCAACAGTCAAATGACCTGCACATGACACATGACCTGCAACAGTCAAATGACCTGCACATGACACATGACCTGCAACAGTCAAATGACCTGCACATGTCTCACGACCAGCATCTTTCAAATGACCTGCAACAGTCACATGACCAGCATCTTTCAAATGACCTGCAACAGCCACATGACCAGCATCTTTCACATGACCTGCAACAGTCACATGAAATGCATTTGTAAAATGACCTGCAACTGTCACATGACCCGCAACTGTCCTGCCAAATAACCTGCAACTGACACATTAACGGCAACTGTCAAATGACCCGCAACTCTCAAATTACCTGCAACTGCCAAATAGCCTGAAACTCTCACATGACCTGCAACTGTCACAACACAAAACTGCCAAATAACTTGCAATGTCAAATGACCTGCAACAGTCAAATGACCTACACATATCACATCACCTGCAACAGTCAAATGACCTGCACATGACACATGACCTGCAACAGTCAAATGACCTGCACATATCACATGACCTGCAACAGTCAAATGACCTGCACATGTCTCTCGACCAGCATCTTTCAAATGACCTGCAACAGTCACATGACCAGCATCTTTCAAATGACCTGCAACAGTCACATGACCAGCATCTTTCACATGACCTGCAACAGTCACATGAAATGCATCTGTCAAATGACCTGCAACTGTCAATTGACCCGCAACTGTCCTGCCAAATAACCTGCAACTGACACATTAATGGCAACTGTCAAATGACCCGCAACTCTCAAATTACCTGCAACTACCAAATAGCCTGAAACTCACACTTTAATCGCAACTGTCACATGACCAGAAACTGCCAAATAACCCCCAACAACTAAATAACTTGCAACTGGTCAAACGGCCTGCAACAGCCAAATGAACTACACATATCACATGATGGATTAATCGCCAACGACTCGACCCTGAGGCAGGTGGTACTGGGTTACAGGGTACCAGTAGCAGACCGAAGCCTGACCTGACCTGATGGAGTTTTAGAGTGGAATTAATGTCTTCACATTCCATTAAATATAGAAAAATTTAGAAAAATACAATAAAAAAACACTAATGTACATAAAATAAGATAAAAGTACACTAATATTTAGAAAAGAAGTGGACAAATACAAAAAGAACCTTATAAAAAATAAAATCATACCAAAAATATACTACAGTATATTGTCAAATGACCTGCAACAGTGAAATGACCAGCAAGTGCCAATTAACTCACAACTCCCACATAACCCTCAACTGACAAACAACCTGCAAATGTCAATTGACCCGCAACTGTCCTGCCAAATAACCTGCAACTGTCACATTAACAGCAACTGTCAAATGACCCGCAACTCTCAAATTACCTGCAACTGCCAAATAGCCTGAAACTCTCACATGACCTGCAACTGTCACAACACAAAACTGCCAAATAACTTGCAATGTCAAATGACCTGCAACAGTCAAATGACCTACACATATCACATCACCTGCAACAGTCAAATGACCTGCACATGACACATGACCTGCAACAGTCAAATGACTTGCACATATCACATGACCTGCAACAGTCAAATGACCTGCACATGTCTCACGACCAGCATCTTTCAAATGACCTGCAACAGTCACATGACCAGCATCTTTCAAATGACCTGCAACAGTCACATGACCAGCATCTTTCACATGACCTGCAACAGTCACATGAAATGCATCTGTAAAATGACCTGCAACAGTCACATGACCCGCAACTGTCCTGCCAAATAACCTGCTACTGACACATTAACGGCAACTGTCAAATGACCCGCAACTCTCAAATTACCTGCAACTACCAAATAGCCTGAAACTCTCACATGACCTGCAACTGTCACAACACAAAACTGCCAAATAACTTGCAATGTCAAATGACCTGCAACAGTCAAATGACCTACACATATCACATCACCTGCAACAGTCAAATGACCTGCACATGACACATGACCTGCAACAGTCAAATGACCTGCACATATCACATGACCTGCAACAGTCAAATGACCTGCACATGTCTCACGACCAGCATCTTTCAAATGACCTGCAACAGTCACATGACCAGCATCTTTCAAATGACCTGCAACAGTCACATGACCAGCATCTTTCACATGACCTGCAACAGTCACATGAAATGCATCTGTAAAATGACCTGCAACAGTCACATGACCCGCAACTGTCCTGCCAAATAACCTGCAACTGACACATTAACGGCAACTGTCAAATGACCCGCAACTCTCAAATTACCTGCAACTACCAAATAGCCTGAAACTCTCACATGACCTGCTACTGTCACAACACAAAACTGCCAAATAACTTGCAATGTCAAATGACCTGCAACAGTCAAATGACCTACACATATCACATCACCTGCAACAGTCAAATGACCTGCACATGACACATGACCTGCAACAGTCAAATGACCTGCACATATCACATGACCTGCAACAGTCAAATGACCTGCACATGTCTCACGACCAGCATCTTTCAAATGACCTGCAACAGTCACATGACCAGCATCTTTCAAATGACCTGCAACAGTCACATGACCAGCATCTTTCACATGACCTGCAACAGTCACATGAAATGCATCTGTAAAATGACCTGCAACAGTCACATGACCCGCAACTGTCCTGCCAAATAACCTGCAACTGACACATTAACGGCAACTGTCAAATGACCCGCAACTCTCAAATTACCTGCAACTTCCAAATAGCCTGAAACTCTGACATGACCTGCAACTGTCACAACACAAAACTGCCAAATAACTTGCAATGTCAAATGACCTGCAACAGTCAAATGACCTACACATATCACATCACCTGCAACAGTCAAATGACCTGCACATGACACATGACCTGCAACAGTAAAATGACTTGCACATATCACATGACCTGCAACAGTCAAATGACCTGCACATGTCTCACGACCAGCATCTTTCAAATGACCTGCAACAGTCACATGACCAGCATCTTTCAAATGACCTGCAACAGTCACATGACCAGCATCTTTCACATGACCTGCAACAGTCACATGAAATGCATCTGTAAAATGACCTGCAACAGTCACATGACCCGCAACTGTCCTGCCAAATAACCTGCAACTGACACATTAACGGCAACTGTCAAATGACCCGCAACTCTCAAATTACCTGCAACTACCAAATAGCCTGAAACTCTCACATGACCTGCAACTGTCACAACACAAAACTGCCAAATAACTTGCAATGTCAAATGACCTGCAACAGTCAAATGACCTACACATATCACATCACCTGCAACAGTCAAATGACCTGCACATGACACATGACCTGCAACAGTCAAATGACTTGCACATATCACATGACCTGCAACAGTCAAATGACCTGCACATGTCTCACGACCAGCATCTTTCAAATGACCTGCAACAGTCACATGACCAGCATCTTTCAAATGACCTGCAACAGTCACATGACCAGCATCTTTCACATGACCTGCAACAGTCACATGAAATGCATCTGTAAAATGACCTGCAACAGTCACATGACCCGCAACTGTCCTGCCAAATAACCTGCAACTGACACATTAACGGCAACTGTCAAATGACCCGCAA
Source organism: Siphamia tubifer (assembly GCA_020466265.1). NCBI lineage: Eukaryota > Metazoa > Chordata > Actinopteri > Kurtiformes > Apogonidae > Siphamia > Siphamia tubifer. The sequence goes on along the minus strand of CM035792.1, from coordinate 12,119,033 downwards.
CTCTCAAATTACCTGCAACTACCAAATAGCCTGAAACTCTCACATGACCTGCAACTGTCACAACACAAAACTGCCAAATAACTTGCAAAGTCAAATGACCTGCAACAGTCAAATTACCTACACATATCACATCACCTGCAACAGTCAAATGACCTGCACATGACACATGACCTGCAACAGTCAAATGACTTGCACATATCAAATGACCTGCAACAGTCAAATGACCTGCACATGTCTCACGACCAGCATCTTTCAAATGACCTGCAACAGTCACATGACCAGCATCTTTCAAATGACCTGCAACAGTCACATGACCAGCATCTTTCACATGACCTGCAACAGTCACATGAAATGCATCTGTCAAATGACCTGCAACTGTCACATGACCCGCAACTGTCCTGCCAAATAACCTGCAACTGACACATTAACGGCAACTGTCAAATGACCCGCAACTCTCAAATTACCTGCAACTGCCAAATAGCCTGAAACTCTCACATGACCTGCAACTGTCACAACACAAAACTGCCAAATAACTTGCAATGTCAAATGACCTGCAACAGTCAAATGACCTACACATATCACATCACCTGCAACAGTCAAATGACCTGCACATGACACATGACCTGCAACAGTCAAATGACTTGCACATATCACATGACCTGCAACAGTCAAATGACCTGCACATGTCTCACGACCAGCATCTTTCAAATGACCTGCAACAGTCACATGACCAGCATCTTTCAAATGACCTGCAACAGTCACATGACCAGCATCTTTCACATGACCTGCAACAGTCACATGAAATGCATCTGTAAAATGACCTGCAACAGTCACATGACCCGCAACTGTCCTGCCAAATAACCTGCAACTGACACATTAACGGCAACTGTCAAATGACCCGCAACTCTCAAATTACCTGCAACTACCAAATAGCCTGAAACTCTCACATGACCTGCAACTGTCACAACACAAAACTGCCAAATAACTTGCAATGTCAAATGACCTGCAACAGTCAAATGACCTACACATATCACATCACCTGCAACAGTCAAATGACCTGCACATGACACATGACCTGCAACAGTCAAATGACCTGCACATATCACATGACCTGCAACAGTCAAATGACCTGCACATGTCTCACGACCAGCATCTTTCAAATGACCTGCAACAGTCACATGACCAGCATCTTTCAAATGACCTGCAACAGTCACATGACCAGCATCTTTCACATGACCTGCAACAGTCACATGAAATGCATCTGTCAAATGACCTGCAACTGTCAATTGACCCGCAACTGTCCTGCCAAATAACCTGCAACTGTCACATTAACGGCAACTGTCAAATGACCCGCAACTCTCAAATTACCTGCAACTGCCAAATAGCCTGAAACTCACACTTTACCCGCAACTGTCACATGACCAGAAACTGCCAAATAACCCCCAACAACTAAATAACTTGCAACTGGTCAAACGGCCTGCAACAGCCAAATGAACTACACATATCACATGATGGATTAATCGCCAACGACTCGACCCTGAGGCAGGTGGTACTGGGTTACAGGGTACCAGTAGCAGACCGAAGCCTGACCTGACCTGATGGAGTTTTAGAGTGGAATTAATGTCTTCACATTCCATTAAATATAGAAAAATTTAGAAAAATACAATAAAAAAACACTAATGTACATAAAATAAGATAAAAGTACACTAATATTTAGAAAAGAAGTGGACAAATACAAAAAGAACCTTATAAAAAATAAAATCATACCAAAAATATACTACAGTATATTGTCAAATGACCTGCAACAGTGAAATGACCAGCAAGTGCCAATTAACTCACAACTCCCACATAACCCTCAACTGACAAACAACCTGCAACTGTCAAGTGACCCGCAACTGTCCTGCCAAATAACCTGCAACTGTCACATTAACAGCAACTGTCAAATGACCCGCAACTCTCAAATTACCTGCAACTGCCAAATAGCCTGAAACTCTCACATGACCTGCAACTGTCAAATAACTTGCAATGTCAAATGACCTGCAACAGTCAAATGACCTACACATATCACATCACCTGCAACAGTCAAATGACCTGCACATGACACATGACCTGCAACAGTCAAATGACCTGCACATGACACATGACCTGCAACAGTCAAATGACCTGCACATGTCTCACGACCAGCATCTTTCAAATGACCTGCAACAGTCACATGACCAGCATCTTTCAAATGACCTGCAACAGCCACATGACCAGCATCTTTCACATGACCTGCAACAGTCACATGAAATGCATTTGTAAAATGACCTGCAACTGTCACATGACCCGCAACTGTCCTGCCAAATAACCTGCAACTGACACATTAACGGCAACTGTCAAATGACCCGCAACTCTCAAATTACCTGCAACTGCCAAATAGCCTGAAACTCTCACATGACCTGCAACTGTCACAACACAAAACTGCCAAATAACTTGCAATGTCAAATGACCTGCAACAGTCAAATGACCTACACATATCACATCACCTGCAACAGTCAAATGACCTGCACATGACACATGACCTGCAACAGTCAAATGACCTGCACATATCACATGACCTGCAACAGTCAAATGACCTGCACATGTCTCTCGACCAGCATCTTTCAAATGACCTGCAACAGTCACATGACCAGCATCTTTCAAATGACCTGCAACAGTCACATGACCAGCATCTTTCACATGACCTGCAACAGTCACATGAAATGCATCTGTCAAATGACCTGCAACTGTCAATTGACCCGCAACTGTCCTGCCAAATAACCTGCAACTGACACATTAATGGCAACTGTCAAATGACCCGCAACTCTCAAATTACCTGCAACTACCAAATAGCCTGAAACTCACACTTTAATCGCAACTGTCACATGACCAGAAACTGCCAAATAACCCCCAACAACTAAATAACTTGCAACTGGTCAAACGGCCTGCAACAGCCAAATGAACTACACATATCACATGATGGATTAATCGCCAACGACTCAACCCTGAGGCAGGTGGTACTGGGTTACAGGGTACCAGTAGCAGACCGAAGCCTGACCTGACCTGATGGAGTTTTAGAGTGGAATTAATGTCTTCACATTCCATTAAATATAGAAAAATTTAGAAAAATACAATAAAAAAACACTAATGTACATAAAATAAGATAAAAGTACACTAATATTTAGAAAAGAAGTAGATAAATACAAAAAGAACCTTATAAAAAATAAAATCATACCAAAAATATACTACAGTATATTGTCAAATGACCTGCAACAGTGAAATGACCAGCAAGTGCCAATTAACTCACAACTCCCACATAACCCTCAACTGACAAACAACCTGCAAATGTCAATTGACCCGCAACTGTCCTGCCAAATAACCTGCAACTGTCACATTAACAGCAACTGTCAAATGACCCGCAACTCTCAAATTACCTGCAACTGCCAAATAGCCTGAAACTCTCACATGACCTGCAACTGTCACAACACAAAACTGCCAAATAACTTGCAATGTCAAATGACCTGCAACAGTCAAATGACCTACACATATCACATCACCTGCAACAGTCAAATGACCTGCACATGACACATGACCTGCAACAGTCAAATGACTTGCACATATCACATGACCTGCAACAGTCAAATGACCTGCACATGTCTCACGACCAGCATCTTTCAAATGACCTGCAACAGTCACATGACCAGCATCTTTCAAATGACCTGCAACAGTCACATGACCAGCATCTTTCACATGACCTGCAACAGTCACATGAAATGCATCTGTAAAATGACCTGCAACAGTCACATGACCCGCAACTGTCCTGCCAAATAACCTGCAACTGACACATTAACGGCAACTGTCAAATGACCCGCAACTCTCAAATTACCTGCAACTACCAAATAGCCTGAAACTCTCACATGACCTGCAACTGTCACAACACAAAACTGCCAAATAACTTGCAATGTCAAATGACCTGCAACAGTCAAATGACCTACACATATCACATCACCTGCAACAGTCAAATGACCTGCACATGACACATGACCTGCAACAGTCAAATGACCTGCACATATCACATGACCTGCAACAGTCAAATGACCTGCACATGTCTCACGACCAGCATCTTTCAAATGACCTGCAACAGTCACATGACCAGCATCTTTCAAATGACCTGCAACAGTCACATGACCAGCATCTTTCACATGACCTGCAACAGTCACATGAAATGCATCTGTAAAATGACCTGCAACAGTCACATGACCCACAACTGTCCTGCCAAATAACCTGCTACTGACACATTAACGGCAACTGTCAAATGACCCGCAACTCTCAAATTACCTGCAACTACCAAATAGCCTGAAACTCTCACATGACCTGCAACTGTCACAACACAAAACTGCCAAATAACTTGCAATGTCAAATGACCTGCAACAGTCAAATGACCTACACATATCACATCACCTGCAACAGTCAAATGACCTGCACATGACACATGACCTGCAACAGTCAAATGACCTGCACATATCACATGACCTGCAACAGTCAAATGACCTGCACATGTCTCACGACCAGCATCTTTCAAATGACCTGCAACAGTCACATGACCAGCATCTTTCAAATGACCTGCAACAGTCACATGACCAGCATCTTTCACATGACCTGCAACAGTCACATGAAATGCATCTGTAAAATGACCTGCAACAGTCACATGACCCGCAACTGTCCTGCCAAATAACCTGCAACTGACACATTAACGGCAACTGTCAAATGACCCGCAACTCTCAAATTACCTGCAACTACCAAATAGCCTGAAACTCTCACATGACCTGCAACTGTCACAACACAAAACTGCCAAATAACTTGCAATGTCAAATGACCTGCAACAGTCAAATGACCTACACATATCACATCACCTGCAACAGTCAAATGACCTGCACATGACACATGACCTGCAACAGTCAAATGACCTGCACATATCACATGACCTGCAACAGTCAAATGACCTGCACATGTCTCACGACCAGCATCTTTCAAATGACCTGCAACAGTCACATGACCAGCATCTTTCAAATGACCTGCAACAGTCACATGACCAGCATCTTTCACATGACCTGCAACAGTCACATGAAATGCATCTGTAAAATGACCTGCAACAGTCACATGACCCGCAACTGTCCTGCCAAATAACCTGCAACTGACACATTAACGGCAACTGTCAAATGACCCGCAACTCTCAAATTACCTGCAACTTCCAAATAGCCTGAAACTCTGACATGACCTGCAACTGTCACAACACAAAACTGCCAAATAACTTGCAATGTCAAATGACCTGCAACAGTCAAATGACCTACACATATCACATCACCTGCAACAGTCAAATGACCTGCACATGACACATGACCTGCAACAGTCAAATGACTTGCACATATCACATGACCTGCAACAGTCAAATGACCTGCACATGTCTCACGACCAGCATCTTTCAAATGACCTGCAACAGTCACATGACCAGCATCTTTCAAATGACCTGCAACAGTCACATGACCAGCATCTTTCACATGACCTGCAACAGTCACATGAAATGCATCTGTAAAATGACCTGCAACAGTCACATGACCCGCAACTGTCCTGCCAAATAACCTGCAACTGACACATTAACGGCAACTGTCAAATGACCCGCAACTCTCAAATTACCTGCAACTACCAAATAGCCTGAAACTCTCACATGACCTGCAACTGTCACAACACAAAACTGCCAAATAACTTGCAATGTCAAATGACCTGCAACAGTCAAATGACCTACACATATCACATCACCTGCAACAGTCAAATGACCTGCACATGACACATGACCTGCAACAGTCAAATGACTTGCACATATCACATGACCTGCAACAGTCAAATGACCTGCACATGTCTCACGACCAGCATCTTTCAAATGACCTGCAACAGTCACATGACCAGCATCTTTCAAATGACCTGCAACAGTCACATGACCAGCATCTTTCACATGACCTGCAACAGTCACATGAAATGCATCTGTAAAATGACCTGCAACAGTCACATGACCCGCAACTGTCCTGCCAAATAACCTGCAACTGACACATTAACGGCAACTGTCAAATGACCCGCAACTCTCAAATTACCTGCAACTACCAAATAGCCTGAAACTCTCACATGACCTGCAACTGTCACAACACAAAACTGCCAAATAACTTGCAAAGTCAAATGACCTGCAACAGTCAAATTACCTACACATATCACATCACCTGCAACAGTCAAATGACCTGCACATGACACATGACCTGCAACAGTCAAATGACTTGCACATATCACATGACCTGCAACAGTCAAATGACCTGCACATGTCTCACGACCAGCATCTTTCAAATGACCTGCAACAGTCACATGACCAGCATCTTTCAAATGACCTGCAACAGTCACATGACCAGCATCTTTCACATGACCTGCAACAGTCACATGAAATGCATCTGTCAAATGACCTGCAACTGTCACATGACCCGCAACTGTCCTGCCAAATAACCTGCAACTGACACATTAACGGCAACTGTCAAATGACCCGCAACTCTCAAATTACCTGCAACTGCCAAATAGCCTGAAACTCTCACATGACCTGCAACTGTCACAACACAAAACTGCCAAATAACTTGCAATGTCAAATGACCTGCAACAGTCAAATGACCTACACATATCACATCACCTGCAACAGTCAAATGACCTGCACATGACACATGACCTGCAACAGTCAAATGACTTGCACATATCACATGACCTGCAACAGTCAAATGACCTGCACATGTCTCACGACCAGCATCTTTCAAATGACCTGCAACAGTCACATGACCAGCATCTTTCAAATGACCTGCAACAGTCACATGACCAGCATCTTTCACATGACCTGCAACAGTCACATGAAATGCATCTGTAAAATGACCTGCAACAGTCACATGACCCGCAACTGTCCTGCCAAATAACCTGCAACTGACACATTAACGGCAACTGTCAAATGACCCGCAACTCTCAAATTACCTGCAACTACCAAATAGCCTGAAACTCTCACATGACCTGCAACTGTCACAACACAAAACTGCCAAATAACTTGCAATGTCAAATGACCTGCAACAGTCAAATGACCTACACATATCACATCACCTGCAACAGTCAAATGACCTGCACATGACACATGACCTGCAACAGTCAAATGCCCTGCACATATCACATGACCTGCAACAGTCAAATGACCTGCACATGTCTCACGACCAGCATCTTTCAAATGACCTGCAACAGTCACATGACCAGCATCTTTCAAATGACCTGCAACAGTCACATGACCAGCATCTTTCACATGACCTGCAACAGTCACATGAAATGCATCTGTAAAATGACCTGCAACTGTCACATGACCCGCAACTGTCCTGCCAAATAACCTGCAACTGACACATTAACGGCAACTGTCAAATGACCCGCAACTCTCAAATTACCTGCAACTATTAAATAGCCTGAAACTCTCACATGACCTTCAACTGTCACAACACAAAACTGCCAAATAACTTGCAATGTCAAATGACCTGCAACAGTCAAATGACCTACACATATCACATCACCTGCAACAGTCAAATGACCTGCACATATCACATGACCTGCAACAGTCAAATGACCTGCACATGTCTCACGACCAGCATCTTTCAAATGACCTGCAACAGTCACATGACCAGCATCTTTCAAATGACCTGCAACAGTCACATGACCAGCATCTTTCACATAACCTGCAACAGTCACATGAAATGCATCTGTCAAATGACCTGCAACTGTCAATTGACCCGCAACTGTCCTGCCAAATAACCTGCAACTGTCACATTAACGGCAACTGTCAAATGACCCGCAACTCTCAAATTACCTGCAACTGCCAAATAGCCTGAAACTCACACTTTACCCGCAACTGTCACATGACCAGAAACTGCCAAATAACCCCCAACAACTAAATAACTTGCAACTGGTCAAACGGCCTGCAACAGCCAAATGAACTACACATATCACATGATGGATTAATCGCCAACGACTCGACCCTGAGGCAGGTGGTACTGGGTTACAGGGTACCAGTAGCAGACCGAAGCCTGACCTGACCTGATGGAGTTTTAGAGTGGAATTAATGTCTTCACATTCCATTAAATATAGAAAAATTTTGAAAAATACAATAAGAAAACACTAATGTACATAAAATAAGATAAAAGTACACTAATATTTAGAAAAGAAGTAGACAAATACAAAAAGAACCTTATAAAAAATAAAATCATACCAAAAATATACTACAGTATATTGTCAAATGACCTGCAACAGTGAAATGACCAGCAAGTGCCAATTAACTCACAACTCCCACATAACCCTCAACTGACAAACAACCTGCAACTGTCAATTGACCCGCAACTGTCCTGCCAAATAACCTGCAACTGTCACATTAACAGCAACTGTCAAATGACCCGCAACTCTCAAATTACCTGCAACTGCCAAATAGCCTGAAACTCTCACATGACCTGCAACTGTCACAACACAAAACTGCCAAATAACTTGCAATGTCAAATGACCTGCAACAGTCAAATGACCTACACATATCACATCACCTGCAACAGTCAAATGACCTGCACATGACACATGACCTGCAACAGTCAAATGACTTGCACATATCACATGACCTGCAACAGTCAAATGACCTGCACATGTCTCACGACCAGCATCTTTCAAATGACCTGCAACAGTCACATGACCAGCATCTTTCAAATGACCTGCAACAGTCACATGACCAGCATCTTTCACATGACCTGCAACAGTCACATGAAATGCATCTGTAAAATGACCTGCAACAGTCACATGACCCGCAACTGTCCTGCCAAATAACCTGCAACTGACACATTAACGGCAACTGTCAAATGACCCGCAACTCTCAAATTACCTGCAACTGCCAAATAGCCTGAAACTCTCACATGACCTGCAACTGTCACAACACAAAACTGCCAAATAACTTGCAATGTCAAATGACCTGCAACAGTCAAATGACCTACACATATCACATCACCTGCAACAGTCAAATGACCTGCACATGACACATGACCTGCAACAATCAAATGACTTGCACATATCACATGACCTGCAACAGTCAAATGACCTGCACATGTCTCACGACCAGCATCTTTCAAATGACCTGCAACAGTCACATGACCAGCATCTTTCAAATGACCTGCAACAGTCACATGACCAGCATCTTTCACATGACCTGCAACAGTCACATGAAATGCATCTGTAAAATGACCTGCAACAGTCACATGACCCGCAACTGTCCTGCCAAATAACCTGCAACTGACACATTAACGGCAACTGTCAAATGACCCGCAACTCTCAAATTACCTGCAACTACCAAATAGCCTGAAACTCTCACATGACCTGCAACTGTCACAACACAAAACTGCCAAATAACTTGCAATGTCAAATGACCTGCAACAGTCAAATGACCTACACATATCACATCACCTGCAACAGTCAAATGACCTGCACATGACACATGACCTGCAACAGTCAAATGACCTGCACATATCACATGACCTGCAACAGTCAAATGACCTGCACATGTCTCACGACCAGCATCTTTCAAATGACCTGCAACAGTCACATGACCAGCATCTTTCAAATGACCTGCAACAGTCACATGACCAGCATCTTTCACATGACCTGCAACAGTCACATGAAATGCATCTGTAAAATGACCTGCAACAGTCACATGACCCGCAACTGTCCTGCCAAATAACCTGCAACTGACACATTAACGGCAACTGTCAAATGACCCGCAACTCTCAAATTACCTGCAACTACCAAATAGCCTGAAACTCTCACATGACCTGCAACTGTCACAACACAAAACTGCCAAATAACTTGCAATGTCAAATGACCTGCAACAGTCAAATGACCTACACATATCACATCACCTGCAACAGTCAAATGACCTGCACATGACACATGACCTGCAACAGTCAAATGACTTGCACATATCACATGACCTGCAACAGTCAAATGACCTGCACATGTCTCACGACCAGCATCTTTCAAATGACCTGCAACAGTCACATGACCAGCATCTTTCAAATGACCTGCAACAGTCACATGACCAGCATCTTTCACATGACCTGCAACAGTCACATGAAATGCATCTTTCAAATGACCTGCAACAGTCACATGACCAGCATCTTTCACATGACCTGCAACAGTCACATGAAATGCATCTGTCAAATGACCTGCAACTGTCAATTGACCCGCAACTGTCCTGCCAAATAACCTGCAACTGACACATTAATGGCAACTGTCAAATGACCCGCAACTCTCAAATTACCTGCAACTACCAAATAGCCTGAAACTCACACTTTAATCGCAACTGTCACATGACCAGAAACTGCCAAATAACCCCCAACAACTAAATAACTTGCAACTGGTCAAACGGCCTGCAACAGCCAAATGAACTACACATATCACATGATGGATTAATCGCCAACGACTCGACCCTGAGGCAGGTGGTACTGGGTTACAGGGTACCAGTAGCAGACCGAAGCCTGACCTGACCTGATGGAGTTTTAGAGTGGAATTAATGTCTTCACATTCCATTAAATATAGAAAAATTTAGAAAAATACAATAAAAAAACACTAATGTACATAAAATAAGATAAAAGTACACTAATATTTAGAAAAGAAGTGGACAAATACAAAAAGAACCTTATAAAAAATAAAATCATACCAAAAATATACTACAGTATATTGTCAAATGACCTGCAACAGTGAAATGACCAGCAAGTGCCAATTAACTCACAACTCCCACATAACCCTCAACTGACAAACAACCTGCAAATGTCAATTGACCCGCAACTGTCCTGCCAAATAACCTGCAACTGTCACATTAACAGCAACTGTCAAATGACCCGCAACTCTCAAATTACCTGCAACTGCCAAATAGCCTGAAACTCTCACATGACCTGCAACTGTCACAACACAAAACTGCCAAATAACTTGCAATGTCAAATGACCTGCAACAGTCAAATGACCTACACATATCACATCACCTGCAACAGTCAAATGACCTGCACATGTCTCACGACCAGCATCTTTCAAATGACCTGCAACAGTCACATGACCAGCATCTTTCAAATGACCTGCAACAGTCACATGACCAGCATCTTTCACATGACCTGCAACAGTCACATGAAATGCATCTGTAAAATGACCTGCAACAGTCACATGACCCGCAACTGTCCTGCCAAATAACCTGCAACTGACACATTAACGGCAACTGTCAAATGACCCGCAACTCTCAAATTACCTGCAACTACCAAATAGCCTGAAACTCTCACATGACCTGCAACTGTCACAACACAAAACTGCCAAATAACTTGCAATGTCAAATGACCTGCAACAGTCAAATGACCTACACATATCACATCACCTGCAACAGTCAAATGACCTGCACATGACACATGACCTGCAACAGTCAAATGACCTGCACATATCAAATGACCTGCAACAGTCAAATGACCTGCACATGTCTCACGACCAGCATCTTTCAAATGACCTGCAACAGTCACATGACCAGCATCTTTCACATGACCTGCAACAGTCACATGAAATGCATCTGTAAAATGACCTGCAACAGTCACATGACCCGCAACTGTCCTGCCAAATAACCTGCAACTGACACATTAACGACAACTGTCAAATGACCCGCAACTCTCAAATTACCTGCAACTACCAAATAGCCTGAAACTCTCACATGACCTGCAACTGTCACAACACAAAACTGCCAAATAACTTGCAATGTCAAATGACCTGCAACAGTCAAATGACCTACACATATCACATCACCTGCAACAGTCAAATGACCTGCACATGACACATGACCTGCAACAGTCAAATGACTTGCACATATCACATGACCTCCAACAGTCAAATGACCTGCACATGTCTCACGACCAGCATCTTTCAAATGACCTGCAACAGTCACATGACCAGCATCTTTCAAATGACCTGCAACAGTCACATGACCAGCATCTTTCACATGACCTGCAACAGTCACATGAAATGCATCTGTAAAATGACCTGCAACAGTCACATGACCCGCAACTGTCCTGCCAAATAACCTGCAAGTGACACATTAACGGCAACTGTCAAATGACCCGCAACTCTCAAATTACCTGCAACTGCCAAATAGCCTGAAACTCACACTTTACCCGCAACTGTCACATGACCAGAAACTGCAAAAATAACCCCCAACAACTAAATAACATGCAACTGGTCAAACGGCCTGCAACAGCCAAATGAACTACACATATCACATGATGGATTAATCGCCAACGACTCGACCCTGAGGCAGGTGGTACTGGGTTACAGGGTACCAGTAGCAGACCGAAGCCTGACCTGACCTGATGGAGTTTTAGAGTGGAATTAATGTCTTCACATTCCATTAAATATAGAAAAATTTAGAAAAATAAAATAAAAAAACACTAATGTACATAAAATAAGATAAAAGTACACTAATATTTAGAAAAGAAGTGGACAAATACAAAAAGAACCTTATAAAAAATAAAATCATACCAAAAATATACTACAGTATATTGTCAAATGACCTGCAACAGTGAAATGACCAGCAAGTGCCAATTAACTCACAACTCCCACATAACCCTCAACTGACAAATAACCTGCAACTGTCACATTAACGGCAACTGTCAAATGACCCGCAACTCTCAAATTACCTGCAACTGCCAAATAGCCTGAAACTCTCACATGACCTTCAACTGTCACAACACAAAACTGCCAAATAACTTGCAATGTCAAATGACCTGCAACAGTCAAATGACCTACACATATCACATCACCTGCAACAGTCAAATGACCTGCACATGTCTCACGACCAGCATCTTTCACATGACCTGCAACAGTCACATGAAATGCATCTTTCAAATGACCTGCAACAGTCACATGACCAGCATCTTTCACATGACCTGCAACAGTCACATGATATGCATCTGCCAAATAACCTGCAACTGTCACATTAACGGCAACTGTCAAATGACCCGCAACTCTCAAATTACCTGCAACTGCCAAATAGCCTGAAACTCTCACATGACCTGCAACTGTCACAACACAAAACTGCCAAATAACTTGCAACTGTCAAATGACCTGCACATGTCTCACGACCAGCATCTGTTCTAGCCCTTTTTTATTGTACATTTAATTAAGTTTTAAACCTATTTTTGTTGAATATTTTACCCTTTTTTAAAATTATTTAATTAATTTTCTTGAATATTTTGGTAATTTTTATATTATTATTTTTTTTATTTTGTAGATAAACCAAAGCCAAATTAACTAATGCAATGAAATTCATCCCATAATAAGAAATGTATTTTGACATTCAAAGACTTCTATCCATTAGTACCAGTTAACTAATTACAAAATAATATTAATGATGCAAACCAGGCATGAGAAAAAGATTTAATGTTTGTTATATTCTAATCATTTTAACCATTTCCTTCAGTCCGACTATACATTGTCAAGGGACGCATCCATCCCCAGACAACCTTTCCACTTTATTTCACCTATTTTATAATGTTTTCACTGGGAGGAGGAAGGAAGAAAGGAAGAAAAAAGACCAAAGACAAATAAAACCCCAGAATGAGCTATTCAGGAAATGAGCAAAAGATGGCACAGTATGAATGAAGCTAGAAGAAGCAAGAAGTAGAACCTGGAGAGAGTTTGCGGGGCAGCTTAATCCAAACATTTGGAAGAAACGTTACAGAAGTGATTAACCCTTTAAACTTCCACTCAATTTTGCCTAAATTTCTAAATAAAGTCAATTGAATGCTGTCCTTGAACCATTTTGATAACATGCAATTGGTGTTTGATTATATTATAAATGAAAATATTAAGATGAAAACTGAGATATTGGAGGCAGGTCCCATTAAATTATACAATGGATAAAACATTTGTCGATATTTATTGATTTTCTGATGTGTTTTGGACTACATTGACCTTTTTTTTTTTGGTTTATTTTGGATATTTTTGTTAGACTATAACTGTGTTTGTTGGAATATGGTTCCTCTGTGGATAATTCTCAGACATCAAGGTTCAGATCACCCGTTTGTCATTTATATTTTGAACAAATGACTGATTGTACCTGCTGTGGATATTTTATCTGAAAGTGGTTTATATCTTCCGATGTGTGAGAATCTCCGTTGTCAAACTATATTAGGTCATGTGACATTTGGGACAGGTTTGGATGATATGAGGTACATTTTTGAGCGAGTATTTCCAGCCTATATGTGGACCCTTGGAAGTCTAAAGGTTTAGGGATAGTATAGATTAATTTTAGGACATAGCGCAACAATGGAGAGCACAGTAATTTTAATGAAATAACCATGGAATGACACCTTTATTATACATAAGGCATTTTCTACTCTGACAATCTGGTTATGACCCCTGACATGCTTATCACGCCAGGGGTCAGCTGAAAATAGGGAAATAATTTTAAAATACAGAAATATTAAGGTGGTTGCAGAACTTATTTGTAGTCAGTCTTGTCAGTAGTATTTGCAATATCTTAACAAAACACTATACATAAGATATACAAGATATATCTCTTGATACACAAACTACTGAATTTCAAATAGATACAAATGCAAAATTGTTCCTTCAATAATCAATGCAATCTTTTCATATTTCTAGTGTTTTTATATTGTGTACATATGACTTATCTATTATCTCAGATTTTTTATATTGAGGTGTGCACTTCTTTTATTATCATAGAATTTTATAGTCTATGTTTTCTGTTCTCTTTTTCATTTGTACTGAACTGAGGACATGCTTAAAATCTCATTGTACTTTTTTTATGTATAAGGACAATAAAGGCAATCTATCTATCTATCTATCTAGATCTGAGTTAAACCAATTAGGCCTACATGTCACTTGCCATCAATCCTATATAAACCCTTACAAAAACACTTACATTCAAATGGTGGAACAATTTCGGACAGTTTATTCTATGGGAGACTTTAATGCACACACTTAAGGAGGAGTGCAGATACTGGTGTGAACAAAAACTGGTAAAAGTACAAAAGTAATAAGTAAAACTGTAAAACTATATATATATAGTACAGATATTTCTGAGCAAATATCAGGAGTAAAAGTAAAAAGTTAACAAAAACTAAAAACTCAAGTCAGTACAGATACCTAAAACAACTTCAAAGTACAGTTATGAAAAACTATTATTAAGTTACTGTCCACCTGTAAAAAAAGAGTACACAAATAAAAGCCATTTAAAGTACAGTCATGAAGTATGTTTACTGAGTAACTGTCCACCTGTGGAAAAAAGTACACAAATAAAAGACATTCAAAGTACAGTCATAAAGTACTTTCACTAAATTACTGTCCACCTGTGGAAAAAAGTACACAAATAAAAGCCATTCAAAGTACAGTCATAAAGTACTTTTACTAAGTAACTGTCCACCTGTGGAAAAAAGTACACAAATAAAAGACATTCAAAGTACAGTCATGAAGTATGTTTACTGAGGTACTGTCCACCTGTGAAAAAAAAGAGTACACAAACCAAAAAACATAACCAAAACCAGTCTTCTTTTATTTTACAGTGGCCTGCAATTACACACGAAAAAAGAAAGAATGTTAAACTTACATCGTACACATCTGCTGCTTTGGGAAGTAGAGCACTGCTGTCCATGACCATCTGGAAAATACACAGAAATACACATTAATTGCCAATCAATCAATGAAATATTTGCATTCTAACATGGACTACTCAACTTCTTAAAAACTAAAAAAAGCATGACATCTACAGTCTAAGAAGGAATGTGTCATTTTTCTGACACGTGCATTGTGTTCAGATGGTTTTCACACATGTGGAGAATATGACACAACATGAGCATTATTCAGAGAAAGTATCCAACACATTTTGTGGTAAATTACACATTACTTGTTCTTATCTTAAATGTACAAAGTACTGGAATATACCAACTTTTATTCATAACAAAATATGACTGTGGCTTCATGATAACAAAATAGCTTTGATTTCTCATTATTTCCACTGACCTTTCACCTCAGTGATTTAACACCATTTTGAGTTCTCATAAAACACATGCATTCTACTACCATTAATATGCATATATGGTAAACCTTGTTGATTTTAGGACTCTTGATATTGTAAGAGATTTGAAATGAAAAACTTTATGCAAACCCAAAATATTTTTTTTAATTTAACATTTGTGTGTAATTTAGTGAGACTTCAATTAAATGTTTATACTTAAATGAATTTTTGTACAGTACTGTAAGATTACATTATCATGTGTATTCATAAAAATACAAAATATATTACAAAAACATCTTAATCATTTTTTCCCCTCAACTTAATTGTTTTTATGAATAGGTGCCAGTTGAAGTAAGAAAACGTGAATAAATTTATCAATCATGAAGTACATGTGTTAAAAAATTTTGATTGCTTTCACAAAATCTGTCAGAATAACAGTGTCAAGAGAGGACTGCTATGTGTTGGGTTAAAGTTAACACAAAATGTATTGTCCCCGAGCACAGACACCATGTGTTGAAATTCAACACAGTGTGTGTAATTTCTGACCGATTACTTAGAGTGTACAGACTACATTATGTTCATATCAATAGCAGTGTTGCTACTGACGATGTAGTTTAAGACTATACCATGTTATTATATTTTGCTTCAAACTTGAGAACCTCCAACTGTTGATTTACCTTATTTTTAGTATTTGGCACAGTTAAGGCAAGAATGTGAGAGAGTTAACCATATGTGGACATGAAATGTTAACAAAAAGAGAATCACACTTTTATATAAATTGTTTATTAGGATGAAGATGATTGTTAAATGTTGGCTTCAACTATATTTAAGTACTGGATAAGACTTAGCCTGTAAGAGTCATGTAATACAGTAAATAGTTTTGTTTCAAATATCTTTCTTACTCATTTCATTCAACTTTTCCTTACCTGGTCCATTTAATTGTCCATACATGGAGGTAGAGTCTTAACTGGAGCTTATTTTCCCTCCAATTATCTCTTCCTGTGGGTGGAGTCCAGGGGAGGAGCCTTCGTTTCCCTCCAAAAGGTTTACACACTTGTAATACCTAATACAAAGACATAATTAGGAATAAATACATAATGAATAAAATTAATAAAAATTACAAAAAATACATATTTAACTTTAAATTATGTAAAAATTTAAATTAGCTAGGAGCATTTTTGTCTAATATAAGAACAATTTTAGATAGGAAGCCAAAGTATTTTTCTGTTTAATGTTTTTTTTATTAGATACAAACCACAAAATACATACAGGTAAGAGAAAACCTCATTTTTGTTTTACAGTGCCCCATAGGAGCCACCAAAAATACCTCAAAACAACAGTAAATCCATAACTTATGGATGAAGAAATGGAAACAAGCAAATTGACTGGGTAAAAATAAATATCAAACATTAAGAATAAATACATATATATATATATATATATATATATATATATATATATATATATATATATATAGTACAGATATTTATGAGCAAATATCAGGAGTAAAAGTAAAAAGTTAACAAAAACTAAAAACTCAAGTCAGTACAGATACCTAAAACAAATTCGAAGTACAGTTATGAAAAACTATTATTGAGTTACTGTCCACCTGTAAAAAAAGAGTACACAAATAAAAGCCATTTAAAGTACAGTCATAAAGTACTTTTACTAAGTTACTGTCCACCTGTGGAAAAAAAAGAGTACACAAACCAAAAAACATAACCAAAACCAGTCTTCTTTTATTTTACAGTGGCCTGCAATTACACACGAAAAAAGAAAGAATGTTAAACTTACATCGTACACATCTGCTGCTTTGGGAAGTAGAGCACTGCTGTCCATGACCATCTGGAATATACACAGAAATACACATTAATTGCCAATCAATCAATGAAATATTTGCATTCTAACATGGACTACTCAACTTCTTAAAAACTAAAAAAAGCATGACATCTACAGTCTAAGAAGGAATGTGTCATTTTTCTGACACGTGCATTGTGTTCAGATGGTTTTCACACATGTGGAGAATATGACACAACATGAGCATTATTCAGAGAAAGTATCCAACACATTTTGTGGTAAATTACACATTACTTGTTCTTATCTTAAATGTACAAAGTACTGGAATATACCAACTTTTATTCATAACAAAATATGACTGTGGCTTCATGATAACAAAATAGCTTTGATTTCTCATTATTTCCACTGACCTTTCACCTCAGTGATTTAACACCATTTTGAGTTCTCATAAAACACATGCATTCTACTACCATTAATATGCATATATGGTAAACCTTGTTGATTTTAGGACTCTTGATATTGTAAGAGATTTGAAATGAAAAACTTTATGCAAACCCAAAATATATTTTTTTTAATTTAACATTTGTGTGTAATTTAGTGAGACTTCAATTAAATGTTTATACTTAAATGAATTTTTGTACAGTACTGTAAGATTACATTATCATGTGTATTCATAAAAATACAAAATATATTACAAAAACATCTTAATCATTTTTTCCCCTCAACTTAATTGTTTTTATGAATAGGTGCCAGTTGAAGTAAAAAAAAAACATGAATAAATGTATCAATCATGAAGTACATGTGTTAAAAGATTTTGATTGCTTTCACAAAATCTGTCAGAATAACAGTGTCAAGAGAGGACTGCTATGTGTTGGGTTAAAGTTAACACAAAATGTATTGTCCCCAAGCACAGACACCATGTGTTGAAATTCAACACATAGTGTGTAATTTCTGACCGATTACTGAGTGTACAGACTACATTATGTTCATATCAATAGCAGTGTTGCTACTAACGATGTAGTTTAAGACTATACCATGTTATTATATTTTGCTTCAAACTTGAGAACCTCCAACTGTTGATTTACCTTATTTTTAGTATTTGGCACAGTTAAGGCAAGAATGTGAGAGAGTTAACCATATGTGGACATGAAATGTTGATGCAAAAAGAGAATCACACTTTTATATGAATTGTTTTTTAGGATGAAGATGATTGTTAAATGTTGGCTTCAACTATATTTAAGTACTGGATAAGACTTAGCCTGTAAGAGTCATGTAATACAGTAAATAGTTTTGTTTCAAATATCTTTCTTACTCATTTCATTCAACTTTTCCTTACCTGGTTCATTTAATTGTCCATACATGGAGGTAGAGTCTTAACTGGAGCTGATTTTCCCTCCAATTATCTCTTCCTGTGGGTGGAGTCCAGGGGAGGAGCCTTTGTTTCCCTCCAAAAGGTTTACACACTTGTAATACCTAATACAAAGACATAATTAGGAATAAATACATAATGAATAAAATTAATAAAAGTTACAAAAAATACATATTTAACTTTAAATTATGTAAAAATTAAAATTACTTAGGAGCATTTTTGTCTAATATAAGAACGATTTTAGATAGGAAGCCAAAGTATTTTTCTGTTTAATGTTTTTTTATTAGATGCCAACCACAAAATACATACAGGTAAGAGAAAACCTCATTTTTGTTTTACAGTGCCCCATAGGAGCCACCAAAAATACCTAAAAACAACAGTAAATCCATAACTTATGGATGAAGAAATGGAAACAAGCAAATTGACTGGGTAAAAAGAAATATCAAACATTAAGAATAAACACCCACAACACTAATATATGTTGATATAAACAAAAGAACAAGCCGCAATTAATTGTCTTTCCTGACATGTTCATTTGAAAAACTTAAAACAAGTAAGGCCAATGACTTCTTTTATTAATTGCAATCGTATTTATCAATCAATCGATGAATTAATAATGGATTAGACTTTTTTTTATGATCGTGCAATTATACTATTCAAAGGCTGGTGGCAGCCACTTGCTGGCACCGGTTTCCACGGTCGATAGAGGGCGCTATGGTCGCGGCCATGTCACGTAAAAACGGCTGCGCGGAGCGGAGTTCGACCTCTTTAGATATACGCTCTTTGATACAACCTCGTCTGTGTCCTACAGTATGGAGGAGCTAGAAAGAAAGGCAAGTTAGGACGGTGGAAGCTACGTAAACCAGGTTCAAATAGCTCGTAATACAGGTTGCCGTTACCAAGGACAATGCATTTTAACTCGGAAATAAATGCAGGTATGTGAGTAAGGTTATTTGATGTTCATAAAGATCATTGACTACATTCTAAAAACGCGGGCTGAGAAGCGGGTTGGGTCCGGTCCTTTCAAATACATTCATGAAGGATGGACATTATTATCATATTGGGAAAACGCCCGTCTTTAACGATAAAATGTCAGTTTTAATGCGTTAAGCACTAGCATAAATGTGACATATTTGGCTTCCGATAGCAGTGATGCGCGCGCTGACCAGAAGTGAACGGATGCTCGCGGTCGCTGTCGTTAGAGTTACACATTAAGATAACCTGGTAAATACGCTTTATTAACGGAATACCCGTGAAGATAACATACAACCTCGTCTGTATCCTACAGTATGGAAGGAGCAAGAATGAAAGGCAAGTTAGGACGGTGGAAGCTCCGTAAACCAGGTTCAAATGGCTCGTATTAAAGTTGCCGATACCAATGACAATGCATTTTAACACGGAAATAAATGCAGGTATGTGAGTAAGGTCATTTGATGTTCATAAAGACCATTGACTACATTTTAAAAACGCGGGCTGAGAAACGGGTTGGGTCCGGTCCTTTCAAATACATTCATGAAGGATGGACATTATTATCATATTGGGAAAACGCCCGTCTTTTTCGGATAATATGTCAGTTTTAATGCGTTAAGCACTAGCATAAATGTGACATATTTGGCTTCCGATAGCAGTGATGCGCGCGCTGACCAGAAGTGAACGGATGCTCGCGGTCGCTATCGTTAGTGTTACACATTAAGATAACCTGGTAAATACGCTTTATTAACGGAATACCCGTACAGATAACATACAACCTCGTCTGTATCCTACAGTATGGAAGGAGCAAGAATGAAAGGCAAGTTAGGACGGTGGAAGCTCCTTAAACCAGGTTCAAATAGCTCGTATTAAAGTTGCCGATACCAATGACAATGCATTTTAATACGGAAATAAATGCAGGTATGTAAGGTCATTTGATGTTCATAAAGACCATTGACTACATTTTAAAAACGCGGGCTGAGAAGCGGGTCGAGTCCGGTCCTTTCAAATACATTTATTATTGTCCGAGCTACGGCTGAGGGGAGTTTATGCATATACCCGGTGCATATTTGCGCTCCGTTATCTCTTGTCCGGTGTTTTTTTCCATTGTCTTTTTTTTTCCCGGTATGTCAAGAGTGAAGGAGGCTCTACCGCAGAGTATGATTAAAATTGGACATTGTTTATATTGACTGCATTCACTGCCATTTACCCACACACACAGACATGCACAACCTCACTCACCTGGTGGCGAACAGGACTAAACCGAGTCCCCCCCTCTTCACCAGTTATATACCCTAAATTGGCGGGCTTCATAGATCACATGGTCCCGGGGTGGGTGGATCTTAAGGGTATTTAAAGGGTGGACGGACTGCCAGTCCTTCTCTTATCCAGGGAGGAGACGCTGCCAGGAAGACCAACAGAGGTAAGCGAGAAGAAGCTGTATTTTATTAGATTATGACTTGGTCATACACACTTAAATAACCCTTTGCTTATAATGCCTAAATATGTAGAATATAAATGGTAATATGGTAATCCAGAAACAGTAGAGCACATGTTTATACAATTGTTTGTAGGCAGCTAGTTTTGGTGTTGTAGTAAATTAGTTTTTGTGTTGTAGTAAATTAGCTTTTGTGTTGTAGTAAATTAGCTTTTGTGTTGTAGTAAATTAGCTTTTGTGTTGTAGTAAATTAGCTTTTGTGTTGTAGTCAGTTAACTTTGGTGCTGTAGTCAATTAGCTTTGGTGTTGTAGTCAATTAGCTTTGGTGTTGTAGTCAATTAGCTTTGGGGTTGTAGTCAGTTAGCTTTTGGGGTTGTAGTCAGTTAGCTTTTGGTGTTGTAGTCAGTTAGCTTTTGGTGTTGTAGTCAGTTAGCTTTTGGTGTTGTAGTCAGTTAGCTTTTGGTGTTGTAGTCAGTTAGCTTTTGGTGTTGTAGTCAGTTAGCTTTTGGTGTTGTAGTCAGTTAGCTTTTGGTGTTGTAGTCAGTTAGCTTTTGGTGTTGTAGTGAGTTAGCTTTTGGTGTTGTAGTGAGTTAGCTTTTGGTGTTGTAGTGAGTTAGCTTTTGGTGTTGTAGTGAGTTAGCTTTTGGTGTTGTAGTGAGTTAGCTTTTGGTGTTGTAGTGAGTTAGCTTTTGGTGTTGTAGTGAGTTAGCTTTTGGTGTTGTAGTGAGTTAGCTTTTGGTGTTGTAGTGAGTTAGCGTTGGTCTTGTAGTGAGTTAGCGTTGGTCTTGTAGTGAGTTAGCGTTGGTCTTGTAGTGAGTTAGCTTTGGTCTTGTAGTGAGTTAGCTTTGGTCTTGTAGTGAGTTAGCTTTGGTCTTGTAGTGAGTTAGCTTTGGTCTTGTAGTGAGCCAGCTTTGGTGTTGTAGTGAGTTAGCGTTGGTCTTGTAGTGAGTTAGCTTGGGTGTTTGTCGGAGGCAGAGAGCTAGCTTTGTTTTTTTGAGGGAACTAGCTTTGGTCTTGTAGTGAGCCAGCTTTGGTCTTGTAGTGAGCCAGCTTTGGTCTTGTAGTGAGCCAGCTTTGGTCTTGTAGTGAGCCAGCTTTGGTCTTGTAGTGAGCCAGCTTTGGTCTTGTAGTGAGCCAGCTTTGGTCTTGTAGTGAGCCAGCTTTGGTCTTGTAGTGAGCCAGCTTTGGTCTTGTAGTGAGCCAGCTTTGGTCTTGTAGTGAGTTAGCGTTGGTCTTGTAGTGAGTTAGCTTTGGTCTTGTAGTGAGTTAGCTTTGGTCTTGTAGTGAGTTAGCTTTGGTCTTGTAGTGAGTTAGCTTTGGTCTTGTAGTGAGTTAGCGTTGGTGTTGTAGTGAGTTAGCGTTGGTGTTGTAGTGAGTTAGCGTTGGTGTTGTAGTGAGTTAGCGTTGGTGTTGTAGTGAGTTAGCGTTGGTCTTGTAGTGAGTTAGCTTGGGTGTTTGTCGGAGGCAGAGAGCAAGCTTGGGTGTTTGTCGGAGGCAGAGAGCTAGCTTTGTTTTTTTGAGGGAACTAGCTTTGGTCTTGTAGTGAGCCAGCTTTGGTGTTGTAGTGAGTTAGCGTTGGTCTTGTAGTGAGTTAGCTTGGGTGTTTGTCGGAGGCAGGGTGTTTGTCGGAGGCAGGGTGTTTGTCGGAGGCAGAGAGCTAGCTTTGTTTGTTTGAGGGAACTAGCTTTGGTCTTGTAGTGAGCCAGCTTTGGTCTTGTAGTGAGCCAGCTTTGGTCTTGTAGTGAGCCAGCTTTGGTCTTGTAGTGAGCCAGCTTTGGTCTTGTAGTGAGCCAGCTTTGGTCTTGTAGTGAGCCAGCTTTGGTCTTGTAGTGAGCCAGCTTTGGTCTTGTAGTGAGCCAGCTTTGGTCTTGTAGTGAGCCAGCTTTGGTCTTGCAGTGAGCCAGCTTTGGTGTTGTATTCAATTAGCTTTGGTGTTGTAGTGAGTTAGCGTTGGTGTTGTAGTGAGTTAGCGTTGGTGTTGTAGTGAGTTAGCGTTGGTGTTGTAGTGAGTTAGCGTTGGTGTTGTAGTGAGTTAGCGTTGGTGTTGAAGTGAGTTAGCTTTGGGTGTTGTAGTCAGTTAGCTTTGGGTGTTGTAGTCAGTTAGCTTTGGGTGTTGTAGTCAGTTAGCTTTGGTCTTGTAGTGAGTTAGCTTTGGTCTTGTAGTGAGTTAGCTTTGGTCTTGTAGTGAGCCAGCTTTGGTCTTGTAGTGAGCCAGCTTTGGTCTTGTAGTGAGCCAGCTTTGGTCTTGTAGTGAGCCAGCTTTGGTCTTGTAGTGAGCCAGCTTTGGTCTTGTAGTGAG
Source organism: Siphamia tubifer (assembly GCA_020466265.1). Taxonomy (NCBI): domain Eukaryota; kingdom Metazoa; phylum Chordata; class Actinopteri; order Kurtiformes; family Apogonidae; genus Siphamia; species Siphamia tubifer. The sequence continues at coordinate 12,095,002 of CM035792.1, read as the reverse complement.
CCAGCTTTGGTCTTGTAGTGAGCCAGCTTTGGTCTTGTAGTGAGCCAGCTTTGGTCTTGTAGTGAGCCAGCTTTGGTCTTGTAGTGAGCCAGCTTTGGTCTTGTAGTGAGCCAGCTTTGGTCTTGTAGTGAGCCAGCTTTGGTCTTGTAGTGAGCTAGCTTTGGTCTTGTAGTGAGCCAGCTTTGGGTGTTGTAGTCAGTTAGCTTTGGGTGTTGTAGTCAGTTAGCTTTGGGTGTTGTAGTGAGCCAGCTTTGGTCTTGCAGTCAGTTAGCTTTGGGTGTTGTAGTCAGTTAGCTTTGGGTGTTGTAGTGAGCCAGCTTTGGTCTTGTAGTCAATTAGCTTTGGGTGTTGTAGTCAATTAGCTTTGGTGTTGTAGTCAATTAGCTTTGGTGTTGTAGTGAGTTAGTTTTGGTGTTGTAGTCAGTTAGTTTTGGTGTTGTAGTGAGTTAGCTTTGGTCTTGTAGTGAGTTAGCTTGGGTGTTTGTCGGAGGCAGAGAGCTAGCTTGGGTGTTTGTCGGAGGCAGAGAGCTAGCTTTGTTTATTTGAGGGAACTAGCTTTGGTCTTGTAGTGAGCCAGCTTTGGTGTTGTAGTGAGTTAGCGTTGGTCTTGTAGTGAGTTAGCTTGGGTGTTTGTCGGAGGCAGAGAGCTAGCTTTGTTTTTTTGAGGGAACTAGCTTTGGTGTTGTAGTGAGCCAGCTTTGGTGTTGTAGTGAGCCAGCTTTGGTGTTGTAGTGAGCCAGCTTTGGTCTTGTAGTCAATTAGCTTTGGGTGTTGTAGTCAATTAGCTTTGGGTGTTGTAGTCAATTAGCTTTGGGTGTTGTAGTCAATTAGCTTTGGTCTTGTAGTCAATTAGCTTTGGGTGTTGTAGTCAGTTAGCTTTGGGTGTTGTAGTGAGCCAGCTTTGGTCTTGTAGTCAATTAGCTTTGGGTGTTGTAGTCAGTTAGCTTTTGGTGTTGTAGTGAGCCAGCTTTGGTCTTGTAGTCAATTAGCTTTGGGTGTTGTAGTGAGTTAGCTTTGGGTGTTGTAGTGAGTTAGCGTTGGTCTTGTAGTGAGTTAGCTTGGGTGTTTGTCGGAGGCAGAGAGCTAGCTTGGGTCTTTGTCAGAGGCAGAGAGCAAGCTTTGTTTTTTTGAGGGAACTAGCTTTGGTCTTGTAGTGAGCCAGCTTTGGTGTTGTAGTCAATTAGCTTTGGGTGATGTAGTGAGCCAGCTTTGGTCTTGTAGTCAATTAGCTTCGGGTGTTGTAGTCAGTTAGCTTTGGGTGTTGTAGTGAGCCAGCTTTGGTCTTGTAGTGAGCCAGCTTTGGTCTTGTAGTCAATTAGCTTTGGGTGTTGTAGTCAGTTAGCTTTGGGTGTTGTAGTCAGTTAGCTTTGGGTGTTGTAGTCAGTCAGCTTTGGTCTTGTAGTCAATTAGCTTTGGGTGTTGTAGTCAGTTAGCTTTGGGTGTTGTAGTCAGTTAGCTTTGGGTGTTGTAGTCAGTTAGCTTTGGGTGTTGTAGTGAGTTAGCGTTGGTCTTGTAGTGAGTTAGCGTTGGTCTTGTAGTGAGTTAGCGTTGGTCTTGTAGTGAGCCAGCTTTGGTGTTGTAGTGAGTTAGCGTTGGTGTTGTAGTGAGTTAGCGTTGGTCTTGTAGTGAGTTAGCTTGGGTGTTTGTCGGAGGCAGAGAGCTAGCTTGGGTGTTTGTCGGAGGCAGCGAGCTAGCTTTGTTTGTTTGAGGGAACTAGCTTTGGTCTTGTAGTGAGCCAGCTTTGGTGTTGTAGTGAGTTAGCGTTGGTCTTGTAGTGAGTTAGCTTGGGTGTTTGTCGGAGGCAGAGAGCTAGCTTTGTTTTTTGAGGGAACTAGCTTCAGTGTTGTAGTGAGCCAGTTTTGGTGTTGTAGTGAGCCAGCTTTGGTCTTGTAGTCAATTAGCTTTGGGTGTTGTAGTCAGTTAGCTTTGGGTGTTGTAGTCAGTCAGCTTTGGTCTTGTAGTCAATTAGCTTTGGGTGTTGTAGTCAGTTAGCTTTGGGTGTTGTAGTCAGTTAGCTTTGGGTGTTGTAGTCAGTTAGCTTTGGGTGTTGTAGTGAGTTAGCGTTGGTCTTGTAGTGAGTTAGCGTTGGTCTTGTAGTGAGTTAGCGTTGGTCTTGTAGTGAGTTAGCGTTGGTCTTGTAGTGAGTTAGCGTTGGTCTTGTAGTGAGTTAGCGTTGGTCTTGTAGTGAGTTAGCGTTGGTCTTGTAGTGAGTTAGCGTTGGTCTTGTAGTGAGCCAGCTTTGGTGTTGTAGTGAGCCAGCTTTGGTGTTGTAGTGAGTTAGCTTGGGTGTTTGTCGGAGGCAGAGAGCTAGCTTGGGTCTTTGTCGGAGGCAGAGAGCTAGCTTTGTTTTTTTGAGGGAACTAGCTTTGGTCTTGTAGTGAGCCAGCTTTGGTGTTGTAGTCAATTAGCTTTGGTGTTGTAGTCAATTAGCTTTGGTGTTGTAGTCAATTAGCTTTGGTGTTGTAGTCAATTAGCTTTGGTGTTGTAGTCAATTAGCTTTGGTGTTGTAGTCAATTAGCTTTGGTGTTGTAGTCAATTAGCTTTGGTGTTTTAGTCAATTAGCTTTGGTGTTTTAGTCAATTAGCTTTGGTGTTTTAGTGAGTTAGCTTGGGTGTTTGTCGGAGGCAGAGAGCTAGCTTGGGTGTTTGTCGGAGGCAGAGAGCTAGCTTTGTTTATTTGAGGGAACTAGCTTTGGTCTTGTAGTGAGCCAGCTTTGGTGTTGTAGTGAGTTAGCGTTGGTCTTGTAGTGAGTTAGCTTGGGTGTTTGTCGGAGGCAGAGAGCTAGCTTTGTTTTTTTGAGGGAACTAGCTTTGGTGTTGTAGTGAGCCAGCTTTGGTGTTGTAGTGAGCCAGCTTTGGTGTTGTAGTGAGCCAGCTTTGGTCTTGTAGTCAATTAGCTTTGGGTGTTGTAGTGAATTAGCTTTGGGTGTTGTAGTCAATTAGCTTTGGGTGTTGTAGTCAATTAGCTTTGGTCTTGTAGTCAATTAGCTTTGGGTGTTGTAGTCAGTTAGCTTTGGGTGTTGTAGTGAGCCAGCTTTGGTCTTGTAGTCAATTAGCTTTGGGTGTTGTAGTCAGTTAGCTTTTGGTGTTGTAGTGAGCCAGCTTTGGTCTTGTAGTCAATTAGCTTTGGGTGTTGTAGTGAGTTAGCTTTGGGTGTTGTAGTGAGTTAGCGTTGGTCTTGTAGTGAGTTAGCTTGGGTGTTTGTCGGAGGCAGAGAGCTAGCTTGGGTCTTTGTCAGAGGCAGAGAGCAAGCTTTGTTTTTTTGAGGGAACTAGCTTTGGTCTTGTAGTGAGCCAGCTTTGGTGTTGTAGTCAATTAGCTTTGGGTGATGTAGTGAGCCAGCTTTGGTCTTGTAGTCAATTAGCTTCGGGTGTTGTAGTCAGTTAGCTTTGGGTGTTGTAGTGAGCCAGCTTTGGTCTTGTAGTGAGCCAGCTTTGGTCTTGTAGTGAGCCAGCTTTGGTCTTGTAGTCAATTAGCTTTGGGTGTTGTAGTCAGTTAGCTTTGGGTGTTGTAGTCAGTCAGCTTTGGTCTTGTAGTCAATTAGCTTTGGGTGTTGTAGTCAGTTAGCTTTGGGTGTTGTAGTCAGTTAGCTTTGGGTGTTGTAGTCAGTTAGCTTTGGGTGTTGTAGTGAGTTAGCGTTGGTCTTGTAGTGAGTTAGCGTTGGTCTTGTAGTGAGTTAGCGTTGGTCTTGTAGTGAGCCAGCTTTGGTGTTGTAGTGAGTTAGCGTTGGTCTTGTAGTGAGTTAGCTTGGGTGTTTGTCGGAGGCAGAGAGCTAGCTTGGGTCTTTGTCGGAGGCAGAGAGCTAGCTTTGTTTTTTTGAGGGAACTAGCTTTGGTGTTGTAGTCAATTAGCTTTGGTGTTGTAGTCAATTAGCTTTGGTGTTGTAGTCAATTAGCTTTGGTGTTGTAGTGAGTTAGCTTTGGTGTTGTAGTCAGTTAGTTTTGGTGTTGTAGTGAGTTAGCTTTGGTCTTGTAGTGAGTTAGCTTGGGTGTTTGTCGGAGGCAGAGAGCTAGCTTGGGTGTTTGTCAGAGGCAGAGAGCTAGCTTGGGTGTTTGTCAGAGGCAGAGAGCTAGCTTTGTTTATTTGAGGGAACTAGCTTTGGTCTTGTAGTGAGCCAGCTTTGGTGTTGTAGTGAGTTAGCTTGGGTGTTTGTCGGAGGCAGAGAGCTAGCTTTGTTTTTTTGAGGGAACTAGCTTTGGTGTTGTAGTGAGCCAGCTTTGGTGTTGTAGTGAGCCAGCTTTGGTCTTGTAGTCAATTAGCTTTGGGTGTTGTAGTCAGTTAGCTTTGGGTGTTGTAGTGAGCCAGCTTTGGTCTTGCAGTCAGTTAGCTTTGGGTGTTGTAGTCAGTTAGCTTTGGGTGTTGTAGTGAGCCAGCTTTGGTCTTGTAGTCAATTAGCTTTGGGTGTTGTAGTCAATTAGCTTTGCTGTTGTAGTGAGTTAGTTTTGGTGTTGTAGTCAGTTAGTTTTGGTGTTGTAGTGAGTTAGCTTTGGTCTTGTAGTGAGTTAGCTTGGGTGTTTGTCGGAGGCAGAGAGCTAGCTTGGGTGTTTGTCGGAGGCAGAGAGCTAGCTTTGTTTATTTGAGGGAACTAGCTTTGGTGTTGTAGTGAGTTAGCGTTGGTCTTGTAGTGAGTTAGCTTGGGTGTTTGTCGGAGGCAGAGAGCTAGCTTTGTTTTTTTGAGGGAACTAGCTTTGGTGTTGTAGTGAGCCAGCTTTGGTGTTGTAGTGAGCCAGCTTTGGTCTTGTAGTCAATTAGCTTTGGGTGTTGTGGTCAGTTAGCTTTGGGTGTTGTAGTGAGCCAGCTTTGGTCTTGCAGTCAGTTAGCTTTGGGTGTTGTAGTCAGTTAGCTTTGGGTGTTGTAGTGAGCCAGCTTTGGTCTTGTAGTCAATTAGCTTTGGGTGTTGTAGTCAGTTAGCTTTGGGTGTTGTAGTGAGCCAGCTTTGGTCTTGTAGTCAATTAGCTTTGGGTGTTGTAGTGAGTTAGCTTTGGGTGTTGTAGTGAGTTAGCGTTGATCTTGTAGTGAGTTAGCTTGGGTGTTTGTCGGAGGCAGAGAGCTAGGTTGGGTCTTTGTCAGAGGCAGAGAGCTAGCTTTGTTTTTTTGAGGGAACTAGCTTTGGTGTTGTAGTGAGCCAGCTTTGGTGTTGTAGTGAGCCAGCTTTGGTGTTGTAGTGAGCCAGCTTTGGTGTTGTAGTCAATTAGCTTTGGTGTTGTCGTCAATTAGCTTTGGTGTTGTAGTGAGTTAGCGTTGGTGTTGTAGTGAGTTAGCTTTGGTCTTGTAGTGAGTTAGCTTGGGTGTTTGTCGGAGGCAGAGAGCTAGCTTGGGTGTTTGTCGGAGGCAGAGAGCTAGCTTTTTTTATTTGAGGGAACTAGCTTTGGTCTTGTAGTGAGCCAGCTTTGGTGTTGTAGTGAGTTAGCGTTGGTCTTGTAGTGAGTTAGCTTGGGTGTTTGTCGGAGGCAGAGAGCTAGCTTGGGTGTTTGTCGGAGGCAGAGAGCTAGCTTTGTTTTTTTGAGGGAACTAGCTTTGGTGTTGTAGTGAGCCAGCTTTGGTGTTGTAGTGAGCCAGCTTTGGTGTTGTAGTGAGCCAGCTTTGGTGTTGTAGTGAGCCAGCTTTGGTGTTGTAGTGAGCCAGCTTTGGTGTTGTAGTGAGCCAGCTTTGGTCTTGTAGTCAATTAGCTTTGGGTGTTGTAGTCAATTAGCTTTGTGTGTTGTTGTGAGCCAGCTTTGGTCTTGTAGTCAATTAGCTTTGGGTGTTGTAGTCAGTTAGCTTTGGGTGTTGTAGTGAGCCAGCTTTGGTCTTGTAGTCAATTAGCTTTGGGTGTTGTAGTCAGTTAGCTTTTGGTGTTGTAGTGAGCCAGCTTTGGTCTTGTAGTCAATTAGCTTTGGGTGTTGTAGTGAGTTAGCTTTGGGTGTTGTAGTGAGTTAGCGTTGGTCTTGTAGTGAGTTAGCTTGGGTGTTTGTCGGAGGCAGAGAGCTAGCTTGGGTCTTTGTCAGAGGCAGAGAGCAAGCTTTGTTTTTTTGAGGGAACTAGCTTTGGTCTTGTAGTGAGCCAGCTTTGGTGTTGTAGTCAGTTAGCTTTGGGTGTTGTAGTGAGCCAGCTTTGGTCTTTTAGTGAGCCAGCTTTGGTCTTGTAGTGAGCCAGCTTTGGTCTTGTAGTCAATTAGCTTTGGGTGTTGTAGTCAGTTAGCTTTGGGTGTTGTAGTCAGTCAGCTTTGGTCTTGTAGTCAATTAGCTTTGGGTGTTGTAGTCAGTTAGCTTTGGGTGTTGTAGTCAGTTAGCTTTGGGTGTTGTAGTCAGTTAGCTTTGGGTGTTGTAGTGAGTTAGCGTTGGTCTTGTAGTGAGTTAGCGTTGGTCTTGTAGTGAGTTAGCGTTGGTCTTGTAGTGAGCCAGCTTTGGTGTTGTAGTGAGTTAGCGTTGGTCTTGTAGTGAGTTAGCTTGGGTGTTTGTCGGAGGCAGAGAGCTAGCTTGGGTCTTTGTCGGAGGCAGAGAGCTAGCTTTGTTTTTTTGAGGGAACTAGCTTTGGTGTTGTAGTCAATTAGCTTTGGTGTTGTAGTCAATTAGCTTTGGTGTTGTAGTGAGTTAGCTTTGGTGTTGTAGTCAGTTAGTTTTGGTGTTGTAGTGAGTTAGCTTTGGTCTTGTAGTGAGTTAGCTTGGGTGTTTGTCGGAGGCAGAGAGCTAGCTTGGGTGTTTGTCGGAGGCAGAGAGCTAGCTTGGGTGTTTGTAGGAGGCAGAGAGCTAGCTTTGTTTATTTGAGGGAACTAGCTTTGGTCTTGTAGTGAGCCAGCTTTGGTGTTGTAGTGAGTTAGCTTGGGTGTTTGTCGGAGGCAGAGAGCTAGCTTTGTTTTTTTGAGGGAACTAGCTTTGGTGTTGTAGTGAGCCAGCTTTGGTGTTGTAGTGAGCCAGCTTTGGTCTTGTAGTCAATTAGCTTTGGGTGTTGTAGTCAGTTAGCTTTGGGTGTTGTAGTGAGCCAGCTTTGGTCTTGCAGTCAGTTAGCTTTGGGTGTTGTAGTCAGTTAGCTTTGGGTGTTGTAGTGAGCCAGCTTTGGTCTTGTAGTCAATTAGCTTTGGGTGTTGTAGTCAATTAGCTTTGGTGTTGTAGTGAGTTAGTTTTGGTGTTGTAGTCAGTTAGTTTTGGTGTTGTAGTGAGTTAGCTTTGGTCTTGTAGTGAGTTAGCTTGGGTGTTTGTCGGAGGCAGAGAGCTAGCTTGGGTGTTTGTCGGAGGCAGAGAGCTAGCTTTGTTTATTTGAGGGAACTAGCTTTGGTGTTGTAGTGAGTTAGCGTTGGTCTTGTAGTGAGTTAGCTTGGGTGTTTGTCGGAGGCAGAGAGCTAGCTTTGTTTTTTTGAGGGAACTAGCTTTGGTGTTGTAGTGAGCCAGCTTTGGTGTTGTAGTGAGCCAGCTTTGGTCTTGTAGTCAATTAGCTTTGGGTGTTGTGGTCAGTTAGCTTTGGGTGTTGTAGTGAGCCAGCTTTGGTCTTGCAGTCAGTTAGCTTTGGGTGTTGTAGTCAGTTAGCTTTGGGTGTTGTAGTGAGCCAGCTTTGGTCTTGTAGTCAATTAGCTTTGGGTGTTGTAGTCAGTTAGCTTTGGGTGTTTTAGTGAGCCAGCTTTGGTCTTGTAGTCAATTAGCTTTGGGTGTTGTAGTGAGTTAGCTTTGGGTGTTGTAGTGAGTTAGCGTTGATCTTGTAGTGAGTTAGCTTGGGTGTTTGTCGGAGGCAGAGAGCTAGGTTGGGTCTTTGTCAGAGGCAGAGAGCTAGCTTTGTTTTTTTGAGGGAACTAGCTTTGGTGTTGTAGTGAGCCAGCTTTGGTGTTGTAGTGAGCCAGCTTTGGTGTTGTAGTGAGCCAGCTTTGGTGTTGTAGTCAATTAGCTTTGGTGTTGTCGTCAATTAGCTTTGGTGTTGTAGTGAGTTAGCGTTGGTGTTGTAGTGAGTTAGCTTTGGTCTTGTAGTGAGTTAGCTTGGGTGTTTGTCGGAGGCAGAGAGCTAGCTTGGGTGTTTGTCGGAGGCAGAGAGCTAGCTTTTTTTATTTGAGGGAACTAGCTTTGGTCTTGTAGTGAGCCAGCTTTGGTGTTGTAGTGAGTTAGCGTTGGTCTTGTACTGAGTTAGCTTGGGTGTTTGTCGGAGGCAGAGAGCTAGCTTGGGTGTTTGTCGGAGGCAGAGAGCTAGCTTTGTTTTTTTGAGGGAACTAGCTTTGGTGTTGTAGTGAGCCAGCTTTGGTGTTGTAGTGAGCCAGCTTTGGTGTTGTAGTGAGCCAGCTTTGGTGTTGTAGTGAGCCAGCTTTGGTCTTGTAGTCAATTAGCTTTGGGTGTTGTAGTCAATTAGCTTTGTGTGTTGTTGTGAGCCAGCTTTGGTCTTGTAGTCAATTAGCTTTGGGTGTTGTAGTCAGTTAGCTTTGGGTGTTGTAGTGAGCCAGCTTTGGTCTTGTAGTCAATTAGCTTTGGGTGTTGTAGTCAGTTAGCTTTTGGTGTTGTAGTGAGCCAGCTTTGGTCTTGTAGTCAATTAGCTTTGGGTGTTGTAGTGAGTTAGCTTTGGGTGTTGTAGTGAGTTAGCGTTGGTCTTGTAGTGAGTTAGCTTGGGTGTTTGTCGGAGGCAGAGAGCTAGCTTGGGTCTTTGTCAGAGGCAGAGATCAAGCTTTGTTTTTTTGAGGGAACTAGCTTTGGTCTTGTAGTGAGCCAGCTTTGGTGTTGTAGTCAATTAGCTTTGGGTGTTGTAGTGAGCCAGCTTTGGTCTTGTAGTCAATTAGCTTCGGGTGTTGTAGTCAGTTAGCTTTGGGTGTTGTAGTGAGCCAGCTTTGGTCTTGTAGTGAGCCAGCTTTGGTCTTGTAGTGAGCCAGCTTTGGTCTTGTAGTGAGCCAGCTTTGGTCTTGTAGTGAGCCAGCTTTGGTGTTGTAGTCAATCAGTTTTGGTGTTGTAGTCAATTAGCTTTGGTGTTGTAGTCAATTAGCTTTGGTGTTGTAGTCAATTAGCTTTGGTGTTGTAGTGAGTTATCTTGGGTGTTTGTCGGAGGCAGAGAGCTAGCTTGGGTGTTTGTCGGAGGCAGAGAGCTAGCTTTGTTTTTTTTTAGGGAACTAGCTTTGGTGTTGTAGTGAGCCAGCTTTGGTGTTGTAGTTAGCCAGCTTTGGTGTTGTAGTTAGCCAGCTTTGGTGTTGTAGTTAGCCAGCTTTGGTGTTGTAGTCAATTAGCTTTGGTGTTGTAGTCAATTAGCTTTGGGGGTTGTAGTGAGTTAGCTTTGGGTGTTGTAGTGAGTTAGCTTTGGGTGTTTTAGTGAGTTAGCTTTGGGTCTTTTAGTGAGTTAGCTTTGGGTCTTTTAGTGAGTTAGCGTTGGTCTTGTAGTGAGTTAGCGTTGGTCTTGTAGTGAGTTAGCTTGGGTGTTTGTCGGAGGCAGAGAGCTAGCTTGGGTGTTTGTCGGAGGCAGAGAGCTAGCTTTGTTTTCTTGAGGGAACTAGCTTTGGTCTTGTAGTGAGCCAGCTTTGGTGTTGTAGTGAGTTAGCTTTGGTGTTGTAGTGAGTTAGCTTTGGTCTTGTAGTGAGTTAGCTTGGGTGTTTGTCAGAGGCAGAGAGCAAGCTTGGGTGTTTGTCGGAGGCAGAGAGCTAGCTTTGCTTTCTTGAGGGAACTAGCTTTGGTCTTGTAGTGAGCCAGCTTTGGTGTTGTAGTGAGCCAGCTTTGGTCTTGTAGTCAATTAGTTTTGGGTGTTGTAGTCAGTTAGCTTTGGGTGTTGTAGTGAGCCAGCTTTGGTCTTGTAGTCAATTAGCTTTGGGTGTTGTAGTGAGCCAGCTTTGGGTCTTGTAGTCAATTAGCTTTGGGTGTTGTAGTCAGTTAGCTTTGGGTGTTGTTGTCAGCTAGCTTTTGGTCTTGTAGTGAGTTAGCTTTTGGTCTTGTAGTGAGTTAGCTTTTGGTCTTGTAGTGAGTTAGCTTTTGGTCTTGTAGTGAGTTAGCTTTGGTCTTGTAGTGAGTTAGCTTTGGTCTTGTAGTGAGTTAGCTTGGGTGTTTGTCGGAGGCAGAGAGCTAGCTTGGGTGTTTGTCGGAGGCAGAGAGCTAGCTTGGGTGTTTGTCGGAGGCAGAGAGCTAGCTTTGTTTTTTTGAGGGAACTAGCTTTGGTCTTGTAGTGAGCCAGCTTTTGTGTTAGTGAGTTAGCGTTGGTCTTCTAGTGAGTTAGCTTGGGTGTTTGTCGGAGGCAGAGAGCTAGCTTTGGCACCCAAGCCGGCCCTCTGCCTCCGGACCGGCACCCACGCCGGCCCTCTGCCGCCGGACCGGCACCCACGCCGGCCCTCTGCCGCCGGACCGGCACCCACGCCGGCCCTCTGCCGCCGGACCGGCACCCACGCCGGCCCTCTGCCGCCGGACCGGCACCCACACCGGCCCTCTGCCGCCGGACCGGCACCCACGCCGGCCCTCTGCCGCCGGACCGGCACCCACGCCGGCCCTCTGCCGCCAGACTAACACCAAAGGTAGCCCCCTGCCTTGGGGTACAGGACCCCAGGTGTTGGCTGTGTAGAGAGTCCTCTGAGACAGTCCAGCACATCACAGCAGGGTGTAAGATGCTGGGAGGCAAGGCATACATGGAGTGGCATAACCAGGTTACGGGCATACTGTACAGGAACATCTGTACAGAGTATGGACTGGAGGTCCCAGGGTCAAGATGGGAGACCCCCCCCCCAAAGGTGACAGAACAAACCGGCCAAGATCCTGTGGGACTTCCAGATCCAGACTGACATAGTGGTAGTGTATAAAAATGAGAAAACAGTGGTGGTGATAGATGTAGCTATCCCCAGTGATAAAAACATCAGAAAGAACACAAGAAGCTTGACAAATACCAAGGGTTGAAAGAGAAGTTGGAGAAAGATTGGAGTGTGAACGCAACAGTGGTACCAGTAGTCTCCCCAACCTGGGAGAATGATCCAGCAGATACCAGGAACAACATCAGAGATCTCTGTACAAAAGAGCGCATTGCTAGGAACAGCTAAGATCCTGATATTATAACACAAGGACACGTCCAAATGACATTTTTTGGTTTGTTCTCTCCATAACCAAAGTTGGACACAGCCATGACAGTTCATAATTTAATACCATGTAGTGGTTTTTTTTTGCTTATGTCTGATACGAGGTGCTAATATTTCTAAGCTGATATTTGGAGACAATGCTCTTTTTTTTTATTTCTCTGTGAAATGATAATAAATGGCAGGGAGAAAAGTGTGTTCTTTTACATCTAAACTGATTTCCATGAGCTACAGGTGATTAACTGGAAGTCGAAGAATACCATAATATTGTTGATGTGAAATGAAATTGTCTTAAAAAAAGGTTACTTACACATTTGATTTCCACTTATTGGAACAAATATGGATTACAATAAACTCATGAAAGGCAGAAAAACATGCAGAGGAAATACAATATCTTGATTCCAAAGCTAATATGGGAAGCTTGCATACACAGCAAGCTGCCATCAACATCAAGCCTTCAGCATGTAGAATAATAATGTCCCCATCAATAAATAAAAAGGGTTGTGCTTAGTACACAGCATGAGGGGCAATGGCCTAGCTGGTGTAGAGATGTGTCAACATAGAGCGATCCTGGGACACAGTTGGAGCTTCTGTTGGGTAAAAGGCAGCCGAGCAGTGTGTGAACCCAAGCACCAGACTCTGAAAGGTCACATGGCTGCTCTCTGCTGCACAATTAATTAGTGGACCAAGACTCTCACAGCACAAATGAATCAACACTTTTTTGTGGCTCATTTTCTCAGGTAAAGAAACTATGAATGAACATGAATAAACTTGCTATGATGGGGGAAAAAAGATTAACCCCTTACCATCCCGGTGTGATTTTTGCTTCTAACACCACATAAAATACCTCTGTCAGTTAAAAAGTTGTTCTTTAACTGTTAGAGCTGAAGATTGGGCTCTTTGTAAAGGTAACACTCTGTTTGGACGAAAACACCCACTTTTACTGTTTAACAGGTAAAAAGCTGGAGACCTAGAAACACATACATTTTGCCCCCTTGCTTTAATTATTTGGTGAAAACCAGGGTGCATTTGTCTGAATTTGGTAGATATGCATTGAACTACACCATTTACCAATAGAACAATATCTTTGCAGTAAGTACTTTATTGATCCTACAATTGGGGAAACTACTTTGTATGTGAATGCTGCTGTTACAGAGTAAAACAAAGTTGAGTACAATATAAACTAAGGTGCAATGGCACAGTCTGTACATTTACATGTTTTTTTTTAAAATTCTGATTTATTCAGAATAAAGTAATTTGGAATTAAATCTATTTTCTTAGTGTTTACATGAACATGTTAATTCTGCACAAGCATTTACAGGTGTATTCTGCTCTAGTTAATTCAACTTTAAGAGCTGGTGTGTACCTCCCGAGGGTTCTGATTGGACAGAACACCCACGTGATGTCATATATATACATATATACCAGGACACAAGGCTGGTAAGAGATTAAATAACAACCCTGAAGTTATTATAGACACAAATTTACAATACTAGATATATTTGGAATAAACAGAAGATTCAGAGGCAACAAAATGATATCATTTAACTTCAAAGCTCTGTCCTGGATCAGTTGTATCTCATCACATTCCTTGGCACCGAGTGTGCTCACAGGATCAGACATTAATAATATATTCAAGCCTCTCTTCCCCAAAGTGCAATGCAGCGTTAAAATTCTGTTGTTTGGTCACTAAAATTGGCATATTTGCTTTTGCACTCAGCCTCCTGTAGACCAAAGATAATGCACTGACAGGTTATTCCTTCTGGCTGTCCAATCAGCGCTTATGCCAAAAGCTCGGTGCTATTGGCAGACTTCCAGCAGCCTCATCTAGTGAGTTGTAGCTCTTCCAATGATTTGGCAGATGAGCAACCCGTCCCAAGAAAGCTGCTGCAAAAGGGGATAGTGAGCCTTAACCCTCCTGTTATGTTCATTAGACACAGTAATGGTGTTCATGGGTCAATTTGACCCAGTGCATGTTCAAGTACCCAAAAGATATTCAAAACAAGAATCCTAACACACACTGGTTAATATTTGATTGTTAACTATTCTATCAATGTTTAGTGCAGTGGTGTTCATTACCTCTTAACATATAATGGTTCAATTAGAATAATTCACTCATTTAATAAAAAAAAAGCTCAAATTTTGTTTTTTTTAAGTTTTATGACCTTATTACTTTTGAAAGACCTACATATAAAATATAAGACTGAAACATAATCCAAATATGTCTCACAGTTGTATAGAAAGAGAGTGACATTTCTGACAGCCTTTTACCTCCAATTTGACTGCTGGGTCAAACTGACTACTGTATGTGTAATTTATTTTTCCCTCACCCTCAAGGGTTGATGACAAGGACCCGCACGGCCCGTGTTGGGGTACCGCGATGCATCCAACCCGGTGTCAGGATGTGCTCCGGCCCCATCCCCGGTGACAACAGCCCAGGTAAGTCCTTTCGTGTGGTGTTTCTCCAGGCCTCTTTTCTCTAACTCCACCCACTTCTCCTTCTAACTCTGGGTTCTCCCCCTCTCGCACCAGTCACTGCAGGGAAGGTCAGCCAGCCGGTACCCTGGTCCCCATGACCGGGGCCCAGCCCATCTTAGACCCAACAGCCAAGGGGAGGTCGAGGGGGATGCTGCCGGCCCAGAGGACTGGGATCTGGTGGATGGGTTTTGGATCGCCCCCCCCCCCCACACACCCTCCTGCAGTCCTGAAGTGCTGTATTCATGTAAATATAATAGTCACACCCACATCTGAAAGGTTTTTCCCAAAAGCCATCCTGACTTTGAATTTAATGAATACAACTTTATGTTGTACTGACTGAAAGGAGATGCTGAAATATCACTGTACATTGTTGTTGTATGATGACAATAAAGTCTATGTATTTATCTTTTAAAAGGTGAAATTACCGGGCATCTAAAAACACAACAGATTGGTACGGGTCTTGGCTCTGATACTGACTGGTCAAGGCCAACCAACCTGCATAATTATCATGAATATCATCCCAGCCAAGAAAAACACAGTGCTGTATGTCTTGTCCCAGTGATGGGAAATGGGCCTGATGTCCCGAACACACCTACGGGTTTTTTTCCCACCCAGAGAGTCTGTCCTTGTCACTGTTCGTGGTGTCTGGGGGAGATCGCATGAATATCCACCTGCATTACACACTTCTCTGAAAAGACGATGCTGACAGGTGTGAAGAAGTGTTTCCCCAGGCTAACAATGGAGAATACACCAAAATAATGACATAGGGAGCCAGCTGTGAATAAATTAGGATGATCACTTTGGAATCCAACCCAAAAAAACTACAAGAAAATATGTAGCATGCATCACCAAGTGGTTAATGTTCAACCCCCCCCCAATAAAAAAAGGGTAGGCAAAGAACACGCTTTTTGGTTCGGGTCGTTAACACTCTAGCAGCAACACTATTGGTTAAATTCATACCAAATTAGATGTATATATTGCCAGTGACCAAGAATAGATATGATTACATTTTGGAAACGGTAGGTCAAATTTTAAATGTTCCCTATTTATTCATAATGGGAAACATTTTACATGTCTGTAGCAGCAAAACTCTTGGTTGAATTCATACAAAATTATGTTTATAGATTGCCAGTGATGCATAATAGAACTGATTACATTTTGGGAATAGTGCACTGGAAAAAAAAAAATTATCAAGTCTATTTTTGTCATTTCTTGTGAAAATATATCATACTTAAAATAAGACATAATCGCCTGAAAGATACATTTTCACTTAGGGGTGTGAGATATTATATATTTTAAATACAAATGAGGAAAGATACACTTTGACCTACACTGCAAAAATTTTAATCTAACAAAGTTCAAATATTGTATGAATTTTTAAATATTTTTTTTCTTCCCTCATTTACTTACATTGAATGCATATTTCAGCAAAACTCTGTGTTGAATTCATACCAAATTGGGTTTATAGATTGACAGTGACCCCAATTGATTTGGTGAAAGGTTCAGAAAAGTAGATTAATATTACTTTTTTAAATGAATTTTTAAAATCTTCCTTTCTCCCATTGACTTTTAATGGGCAACATTTCAAATGTCTATAAAAATAAACATTTTCTTTGACTTCACACTTGGCACCTATATAAATGCTGACATGACCACATGACTATACGTTAATATATATTTGTAACATGATGGAACCACTTTTTTATATGTGAAATAAATACATTAATTGCTGACATAAGTCAATATAAGACAAATTAACGAAGAAAGAAAATTCAAGAAACTAAAAAAAACAGCCTTTCTTCTCTGAAATATGTCTTGCTTCTTTTTTCTCCAAAGTAAAGCAATCTGGTTTTATGTTACAACTCAAGTTTACTAGAGGGAAAAAGTAAGAACATAAAACCTGATGGATGCAGCTCGAAGCAAGGTTGTACATCGTAATGGGTAAATTTATGTGTTAAATTAAATAAACCAGACAGTGAAAGGATTACAAAAGACCAACACCAACAAGTGGATAATGAAGTGAAAGGGACAAGAGATGCTACACAAAACAATAAATAACCAACAATAGGAGAAGTCAGAGTTGAAAACCACTTCACTGGTGAATTCAAATCAACACAAGCAACTAAAATTGGATCTTTTAACTTCTCTAAACTAATATTAACAAACAAAAGAATAACAAAGAGAAGTACCTGTAATCTAATGGGACAAACACCCTTTTTAAAGAAACAATTGTTCAGTCCAATTTCCTAAATACCCAGGAAGCGACATCACTGAAGTCTTCCCAACTGTAAACAGAGGTCAGTATTACCATACCTTATTGCCGATATTTATTGATTTTATCATCAGATTGACATTGTTGAGCTCAACCTTTCAACACTGTTACAAGCATAAATTATATTTAGTATTGTTTGGATTAAAAAAAAAAAAACAACTAATGATTGTCTTGGAAAAGTTAATTTCTTGTTTTCTTCATGCTTTATAGAGCTCCATACCCTAGCTCACAGGTGTCAAACATGTGGCCTGGGTGCCAAATCTAGCCCGCCTAAGGGTCTAACCTGGCACTTTTGGATGAATTTATGAAATGCAAAAAAAAATAAATAAATCACACTAAGATATAAATCATTCCCGTTCATGCTCCACGTTCAGACCAATTCAGTCTCATAATAACCTATAAATATTTACAAGTAAAAAAAAAAACCCAAAAAAAACGTACTGACACTAAAACAAAGTATAATTTCACCAAAAAAAATCGCAATAATCAGAATAGATATAAAAAGTTGGAAATGTCTTCAGAGAAGTAAGTAGAATTTTAATAAAATTCCACCTATTACTAAATATTTAGTGTATCTGTTGATCTATTGTAATCTGTAAGTTAGAACATATGTGTTAATGTTAAACTAAAGCCTTATATTGTTTGTTTTTTCAGAACAGAACTTTCCTTTTTTCGCTCTAAAACACTGAGAAAAGTATGGAGTTGACATTATTTATATATTGTTATTTTTTTGTACTGGTACGGCCCGGTTCAGATCAAATTTAGCTGGATGTGGGTCCCAAACTAAAATGAGTTTGACACCCCTGCCCTAGTTAATGTGGATCTATGGCTATTTTTAACTAAAATCTTCAACCCCATAACAAAAAGACACTGTTATGGGGGTGAATCATTTTTAATGGGATTGAAGGTTGGACTGTTCTTAAGCCATCCTCTAATGTGCACCCAATTCAGACAATCACCCATGTAACAGGCTGCCATTCACCATCCAGATACTGAAAGCACAAAGACATCATGCATTATAGACACAGTACACATGGTCACATGATTGGAATTTCTCAATGGATTCAGGGAAAGGGGAAAAATAAGAACAGGGTTCCAAGGTAGACTTACAGGGGTTGTGGTTGTTGGGAGGGGTGTTAAATAATAAATGTCATGTGAGCCCACCTGTACGTGTCCACAGCTGCCCTGGGGCAGACTGATGGAAACGGAGCTGCCAATCCTCACCTACAGCGCCTCTAACTATCGCCCAACATTCATACACATTCATACACAGCACTGCTCAAGGACACAACAGCACATGACTAGGACAAAGCAGGATTCAAACCTTCTATTATTGTCTCCTTCTGAGACACAGCCATCCAATGTTTACAGAGTGGAACAAATGTAAGGTAAAGGTAAACAAAATTTGTCCTCTGCATTTAACCCATCCTTGATGCCATTGGGGCACCTGTAAAGACCAGTGGGCAGCCATGTGCCAGATTCAAAGCCATGCTGGTCAGTGGTCAGAATCACCTGAATCCGTGTATCATTCGTTCTTCAAAATGAAACCAAAAATAAGACAATGAAAAAAACAAGTAATTTCTCCATTATTTGTTTCCAAATCCAAAATGAAAAAACAGATCATGCATTTTTTTTCCCCCCATTTTTGTGTTTAAATGAATAATGGAAAAACAGATAACGGCCGTTTCCCATTTTACCTAATTTTGACCTGAAGCCAGTTGAGTAAACCAGAAATGAATCTTAACAACCCAAAGAAACATGTCTACCGGACTTGAAGAAGATTAAACAGCTGTTTGGTGATGAAATTTCTAACACACTAACAGTTAGGTATTCAGAGATTCTCCAAAATGTCTGAGAATTCTGTGCTCAACACCAAGTCAGGTGTAAATGACATATCAGATGCAGAACAGAACTAAAACTAGAATCTGAATTTATTCCCAGAGCCGTTTAAGGTCAGTTTACAGTGTTTGACACAATTTTATAGCTTTAAATTTCCTTAGAATCCTTTCAGTTTAAGGAGTGCGTTTTATTTATGGTGAGAAAATAATGTATGATAATGTAAAGTTGCCTTTCCTGTCACAGCAGTGTCTTTTCATTTTGCTTTGCCCTCCACAGTAAACCTCACTGTTCCACTTGTTTCCTGCTGAGTTCACTGCATATACAGGCTGTTCCCAGCTGGTTACTCCACTGCTTCGCTGGAGGTTTTCTCCCAAAGGGGCTGTTTCTCATCCTCCGACAACCACTTTATGAGTTTTTGTCGACTGGGCTTTCAGACTCCAACCCTGGTCTTTTCATTTATACTCTTTGCTTTTTTCTCTTCTTTTATCCAGGCATTAAATGCGGAAGGTTTGAGTCAGGTTTGAGGTTTGATCTGCTGTATAACCTATTTATCCTCCCACTTTCATGCTTATTATAATTATCACTCGCACATAAAATCTACAAGTGGCTCCCTGGACATTGTTTTTATCCAATATTATACACACTACAATAAGTATCAACCATTGTAATGCGTTAGATCGTCTGAGTATTCAGGAAACTCAGAGCTAATGAATATTAATGAACAAATTCTGACATCCTTTCAGATCAGTCCTATTGCATTTGTTTACCAATTGATATTTGTGGTTCTATTTAAATCTCTTTCTAAAAATAGACTGACCTCAACAGCACACTATGATTATTATTATAGATTCTATCAGCCTGTTAATCTCATATCTGAGGATTTCCTTGAAATGCACACAGGTAGAGACCTCCTCTCAGAATGAATTAGATCCTCCTGAAGGAAGAAAATCAATAGGCTTTCCTTCTCAGGAGCCATTTATGAGGGTGAGAACAGATGAAAATCCAGCCTTAGTGAGGAGACTGTAAAACTGTTGGTCCATCCACGGAAACAGTGTCAATCCCACTCACATTTCTTGCCAAGTTGGCCCTCTGTTCCACTTTGGCTCCTACGAACAAACAAGCCCATATGTCAACACCTCCCCTAAGTCCACCACACACACTTCTATCTGTCCTCAGTCTATCTGACCAAATGAATATTCATGCTTTCATTCATTTTCTGGATCTGCTTTATCCTCACTAGGGTCACGGGGGGTACTGGAGCCAAACCCAGCTTCCTATGGGTGAAGGGGGGGGGGGGGGGTATACCATGGACGAGTCGCCAGTTCACCGTAGGGCTGAACATAAACCACACTTAAACGGAGTTCCCTGAATAAAAGCTGAGAAGTTGATCCCAACCACTGTCAGAAATATTTGTCTGCGTTCTGCAATTTGCACAAATATTCTCAAGATTGCAGAAGAAAAATGTAATAGGAACGATGCATTATTGGACAACCATTTCTAACTTCTGATCCATGACTGGCCCCAAAAATAGACACAACCAAATACCCTTAAATCATACCAATGGGTGACTATAGGTTGGCCAGTTAACCTATCAGTGCATGTCTTTGGACGGTGGGAGGAAACCGCAGAGAGAGAAAAATGAACACGTTACAGAAAATCATCCGAATGATGATCGTACGGCTGTTGTTTGATGGGTCCGTGTCTGTTCCTAATGGAAGTGCAGACCTTTATCATATCATGCATTGGTGAAGCTGCTTGTCACTTTGACCCTAAAACTGAGCCTTCATTCCCAGTGTCCGTCTGAAGCTGTGAATAACGGCCTGGATGTCCTTCCCTTTGAAAACGTCCTCACACTGAAGATCTAAAAGCTCAAGTCGGTCCTCACAGAGATGGAAGAATGCCAAGCCTGGACACACAAGTGGGTCGTATTTCTCCTCCATATCACATGTGCGTGAACGTTCAGTTGCCAATCAGCTGCCGGACGGGCCTTCGCTCATGCATAGCTGAAAGACAGTTTGCCCGTGTGAATAGCAGTGCAATATACATAGGCTACATAAATCAGGGCAGGCCAGTGTGATGAAAGATTTAATCTCGGTGGTCTGCAATCCACGTGGAAGATCCATCTTCCCAGACGAGAGGTCCATTTCCCCTGACAATGCCAGATCCATCGGCGAGCGAGACATTCAAAGGCAGATGGTGTCCGTCTGAAAATGGATCCTTCCTTTAGACGTTTCCCAAAACCTCTTGAGACCACATATCCCCGTCTACAGTTTGATTTATCCTTATTTTAGTCCAGCTAAGATTAAACACTTTGTTCATCATCTATAGAAATAACTATTTTTGGATAAAAGTTGGTGTGAAAAATCTCCCTGTGTAACTCATCACTTTTTGCACAGATGGTGTTTGGCTGTGCCACACCCCAAACAGCTGCTACAGAATTTGTTCTCCGTCACATCAGCTGGAATGTTGTTTACCAATTTCCCTTATTATAGTCATTATCTGTGAAGTTTCCTACATACATTTACGAAAATAATTATGAAACTGCTGTGATTAAGGTGCGAAAAAAGCACTAATTTTTTAACTTATAAAACATCATAGACTTCACATGTAATGATACGGTTACTAGTTACATATAGAGTAGGATGTGATTAAGTTAATGACAATAAAATCTGATTTTCTCAATTTGAAGACATCACTGGTCGATGAGTAAAATGCTTCTGGAATAAAACTAATGTGTGTTACTGATAAAGAAAACTCAAGTCTTAAATGCTGGTTGGATAAGTCTGGGGTCAAAATGTGAAATTCTTAGAATTAACATGAGAATGAGAATAAGTTTTAGTCCAAAGGAATATTGGTTTCATATCTACTTCTAAACACTGTCTGTACATTATGATCCATTCACTTTACAGGTTCTTTCTAGTGGAATATTTACTAATCCATTGTATACATGTACATAAACCACCATATATGTGGAATAATAGTATTTGTAAAGCGCTATCAAAGTCCTATATAGATAATAAAAATAAAATCAATCACAAACAAAACATTAACACCAACCGTCTTTTTCCTGACTTTAGGTGAAGTCAGCAGACCAGTCCCTTTAGAATGGAGGGCATGAGAAGGTGCATATCATGTGACCAGATCATTTAAATAATAGGGTGAGGTGGAGAGAGGACTCAGATGCCCAGTGTTGAAGGAAAAATTATTTAATAACAAACTGAAGCTAAATCAAGAACGGGTTTTCATAGAAACCAGAGATTGGCACAAAAATAGGGGTGAGATTAGGCATTCTCTGAATATTTATTGTATATGTGTGTGTGTGTGTGTGTGTGTGTGTGTAAAACCATTTGTGTATCATTATTGATGTTTTGTTCCTTGATTTGTATACACATATGCATAAATATACATAAACTAGAGGACATAAACTAGAGGAAATAGGCTGTCATGTATAGACAGTATATGGTCAAACATCATGTATATGTTACATTTTTGCTCAGTTAACCAACCCCCACTGCACATACAGAAGCTTTTCCCCCTGGGATGAATAAAAGCAGAGGATACTGGAAGTGTTGGCACATATATCCATATACAGTGCTGTTATTCTTTAAGCTGAATTGAATATGATGGTACGGTCCATTTTCCAGAATGTTCACAGGAAACATCTAAGACTGTGAGGATGGCATTTCTCTGTACATTGTCATATAAGCCACAAAGTTATGAGACACACCATTAGTTTATTGCTCAGCCAGCACTGGAAAGCAAGTGAGCGTAAATAACGGCAACAATTGAAGGGGAGAAGAATATTTCTACTGACTATGGGTATATTGAAGAGATAGAAAAGCTGTTTTTTGGTCTATTTGTTAAGTAAAATTATTACAAATTTTAATCAGATTAATCGCAGGGTTGCTTTGGATTTTTTTCTTTATTTTGGCATATGATCACAGGAGTCATAAAACAGTCACAGTGTATCTCTGCCAGGAAGAAGCAAGAAACCGTAGACGAGCTTATACGAGGCCTCCACCGACAGCACATTCTGATCATTTGAAATTTACATTATATTAGCAGACTATTTTTTCATACATGTTTTACAAAAATACAATGTTTAATGTTTGTTCCTATCCAAGTGTCTCAGTATTTCACATCAAATAGATTGTTGTGCGTAATTTGAAGCATTGAATTGCATTATATTACACACATACCTTCCTTCAAAGAGAAAGAGAAAAAAAAGTAGCAGTTAAGTTTTAATAAATTATAGGACTATTGTCAAAACATTGACTTTACGGTTCCATCATTAGCAAAACATTGAGTTATTATTTAATTACCAATTTACACCACCTTGTGTACTGTTATTCCAAAATTATATATAAATATTTTTGTTTTGTTTTGTTTGGGGTTTTTTTGTATTTTTCCTCCATTAATGTGATTTTGTAATTTGTTTCTAAGTGCATTAAAAAGCAGAAGTTGCCAAAATTGACGACCAGTTCTAACTCCATCCTGAACCTATTTCAATTTCAATGAATCATGATCAAAACACTTTGTCAGTCAACTGTTCTATCATGGGGTTTTTTATTTTAGACTCAAATTTCCCACAAAATACGCTAAGAAATGCCAAAAAAAATGTGAAGAAAAAAAATATACAAAACATACTAAAATCAACAACCTTCAACAATTTCAATGAAACAACTGTTCCAGTGAATTGGTAAAATTTGTAATCACATTAATTATAATGGATTAATCTGTGCTAATGCATTCATTTTGACAGCTCTACAAAAATGACAAAAAGCCCACGACCCTAACTGAAGTTAATTTTTAATGTAGGTAAAATTGTAATTGTTGCTGAAATGAACTCATGGAATAAAACAAATCCATATTGTGTCTTATAGATTTTTTTTTAGAAGCAAAAATAATCTTAATCTATAAACCTGAATTTGCTTTAATTACACAGAAAGGTTTATAAAACATACTAATATTCACAACAAAAAAAGCACTGAAAAATCCAAAACATATTCAAAAGCTCTTCTAAAATACAAAAACTGTAAGAAAATATCCAAAACTTAGGCAAAAAAACTTTTTCCACCTCTGATTATAACACATCTACAGCATTTCTTAACATGTCATCCAACTGAGATATCCCATAAATAATGACAGAAAAAAAATATTAAAAAAATCCAAAACATATAGAAAAACAAATGTCAAAAAATGCGAGAAATAAAATCAAAACACATGTAAAAAAATATATGTGCAATTAACATGTCAATACCTTCAACAAAACAACTATTCCATGCAATTCCATTAAAAAAGTTGAATCAGATTAATCTACACTAACGCAATAATTTTAATAATATGTATAATATAACATGTATTTTAATTAATACATGTCCCCCCCCCCGCATAACAGACATAAGCTTTATTATAGCACATCTACAGCAGTTCTTAACCTTTCATTTGACTGAGACATCCCATAAATCATGACAGAAAATGTGATCAAAGCATTGGCTTGGCTTTATTAGAGTACATCATACATCTGCGCTGTAGAAAAACCCAAGTGCTGAGTTGCATGTGTGACATTTGCAGACGAAATGCCATCTCAAAGCCGCTCGCACACCTTGGATGTGCTCGAAGCAAAAAAAAAAAAACAACAGAACAACAGCTTGCTGTGGTCGGTTACCATGGAAATACATTCGACCTTCTCCAGAAAAGAGGCGCTGGGTTCATTGTGAAGTAACCCTCACTGTCACTCTGCCATGAAACACACACATTACTGTAGACTCGCACCGCTGATAAAGCACAACAGATGTTTGTTTTATTCTCAAGAGTGACTTAAAATGGTGGTATGCATGGAAGACCCCCCCCCCCCCCACACACACACACACACACACACACACAGATACAGATACAGCCCCCCACCCACCCCTCCTCTCCCCTCAACGAACGCCAACGTGCAGCTACAGGGGGATGACACACTGTAGGCTACTGGAACATGAGAAACCCAGCTAACACTGTTGCCATGACAACCCAGCCAGAGGATAAGTGTTTTACAGCACATAACACCACCCACCACCTCGGCTGCCTCTGAAAAAATTATGTTGCTCTGTACGGCGGCGCACACAGACACGTCGGTAATCACTGGGAGTTTTTAATCACTGCCAGTGTAATTAGACTACCTTTACAACACACACCAAAAGAAAAAAGGAGAAAAAAAAAAAAAAAAAGAGCTCCACAAATGACAAGGATGAAGGCTAATTATCCACCATGTTGTTAGCAGAGCACACTTCCACAAGCAAATAATTGAAAATGTCACATCTGCATTGGAAATATCATTAGATTTTTTTTTTTTTTTTTTGCATCCCTGAATATTAGCACGTTATCTGCAGTGTGTAATTAGAGCCAAGTCAAGTCTTATACATTTAGAAGTCAGTTCTTGTCTGTAAAACACAATATTGATGTTAGAAGTTTTATTTCAGCCACTATTGAATTGTTAACTACATTAAAAACAGAAGTGATTGTTTTGGGCCCTAAAAAGGAAAGGTCAAAGGTCAGCGCTCACCTAGAATCCCAGTGAGTTCACCTCCAGGTTTGTCTGTTTGTCTGTCTGTTAGTTAGCAAGATAACTCAAAAAGTTATGGACGGATGTTGATGATGGAGTTTGAAATTCTACATTGCAGTAAATGGAGAATACATGTCAAAATGATCCAGAATCGATTATGGATCACCACCAAAATTTAATCATTTATTACTTATGACACTCCTAACACATCTTGAAAATGTCATCAAATCTGTCCATAAGTTTTTGAGTCATCTTGAAATAATCCATTTTCAGATGTACAGAAGTAGCAGGTACAGATACACAGGCCCCTTGTGGTTGTCAGTGTGAAAATAATGTGAAATTATATAATAATTTGTTAATAATTTCACTTGTAAATTTGCACCCTGGGTCAAACTATGAAAAAAACAATCGACTTATAGACCAAAAAATACGATATATTCCCTTCTTTCTTGAGTCTGTTCATGATAACATTTAGATTTTTTTTTTTAATTGTTTTTTTTTTTCCATATTCAGGAATGGTATTTGTGTTTTAACATTTGGATAATTTGAAAGCGATAACCCTAACCCTTTTTGTTTATACTGAATTGAACCTTGTAATTTGACATAAAAATATTCATCATATAGTCTTTATCCTATTGCTCATGGAACTTGAAACAATACAAGCACTGCTAAAGACTAATGTGTTTGCATTATTTAGTGTGTTTTCAGTATAGGTTAGCCAAGTGCACTTTTTGATACCATCCTTCTTGTCACCGTCTTAATTAGTGACTAAACTCTACCTGACAATATAATTGAACGGATGCACTTGGGGTTAGTTTGTTCTTAAGGCTAATCAATCACCTCTAATAATCTGTGGATATTTGCCTCCACTATAGCTATCACACTCTGTCTTACTTTAAGCTAAACCTTAATTAAATAGATAAATGATTACCACAATAACTAGGCTACTTCATATTAGATCAAATTAACTGAAATAATCACTGAGGCTAAATTGGGCTGTAATTAGTTGGCTGAATAATTCGTAGCCCATGCTGCTATTCATATTATATTATATTTATCTTAATCTATCAGTGGAAACAAATGGTAGATTCAACTGATTTGGTTTTTACAACTATTTCTTTGTTTACCTGTAAAGCACATATACAAACACTGCACCTGTTGGTTAAAAATAATCGAATTTTACATTTACACTAGTATGAACCTTTACAAGACATTAACAAATAGGTAACAAATGGTTAATACATAATGAATAACCCATTTATAAATGGTTAATACATCATTAATTGTGTGTAGGTATTATAAAGTGTTACAGATTTCTACAGCAGAAGAGTATAGCAGAATGGACGGTGCCCTCATGTGACAAACCTATTGTTCCTGTTTCATGTGTAGACACACATGCTGCTGCTTCACTTTAAATCTGCAGCATCACTGCTGTGTGAGCATTTCTGGACCAATTTAAATGAGGCCAGGACAGAGTCAGGCCTTAGTTAATAAAGCTGAAGATGAAACATTGTCCTGGCTGTGCTCATGGACGTCACCTACAGGGAGGTGGCAGATCCAGGACGTTCCCTGGGCACCTTCCGTCATCATTAGCTTCAGCTGAGGACCACCTTCTATTACAAGTTTTATTGACAACTAGCAACGTGAGGCGCTGGAGGAAGAGATGCAGACAGAGCTGGAGGTTGACAGTCTGATTGCTCACATGGGTGAAAATTCATTTTGGTTAACATCCCTGCGTGTCATGATTGACTGAACTAATGGCCCATAAGCACCGTTGATTACACAAAAGGTGCTGAGACTGATTGGTGGGATGATAGCGTCGCTTCAGGGGAATGGAACTTCAATAAGTTATTTCCACACAGATGTGAAGTATATTGGTGTCAAAGTTTAGTTGTTTTTTTTTTTTCTTCCTAAGTTGACACAAGAAGAACAGATATACTGGAGAAAATCTAAATAATACAAAGTGGATTATTCTCTTTTCAAGCCAGAATACAGTACAGTACAGTACAGTAGTACCACGACTAATGAAATTTATTAGTTCCAGAATTGGTTTCATACTGTGAATTTTTCATAAATTGTCTCATTTTTCATCTAAAAGACCTGATTCGTTCCAAGGCCCCAAATACTAACCCTCAAACACTTTAAAAAAAATAAAAAATTCACCATCTATCGTTGATGTTGTTGTTCATCTATGGTTGTTTCTCTCCGAATTGTCGCAGTGTCACTTTGTTAGGCCCGCCCTCTGACTCTATACTTCACTGTGATTCGTCGGCCAGTTTCAGGTAAATCTAGCCAAAAGTTACATTGAGCGTAACGAGACTACTACGGTAGAAAATTAGATTTGCTAATGCTAGGGGCTAAGCTAGCAAGATAGTGATCACAAATATGCGAGTTAAATCATTTTCATGTTATATGTTGATTACACTCAAACCTATCAGAAGAAGTTTCATACTGGAAACAAATATTTACTATTACTTTATTTACTAATAATATTTTTTCCGACATTTTCAAATTTTAGAACGGGTCAGTTTAACATTACAAGAGGATTAAGTAGCATTTTCCCCTGTCATATTATATCAAATAAATGTATCCAGTGGACACAATAAATCATTTTTACCTTATATGGATGAAGTCGTGATGATCTATTGTCATCGCGCTTCTTCCGTTGACTGCCTGTCGTCGTCCACAATTCACTAAAATCACTTCTCAACGGATTTCAATTGTGATTGATTCATTAGATAGATCTAAGCATTAGGTACAAAACATATTACTTTGTTTGTTGAAATTTGAAATCGTAAACAATTTGTTTACAAATTTATTTTTCCAGTCTGTCACTAAAATTGTTTCTCCTCCCTCAATTCTTAACGGATTTCAATTCTGATTTTATCATTAAAGCTGTGAGGTCCAGATGAGCACAGGGTTATTGGCACTATCTTTATATTATGTACTTTCACCTGTGCTTCCACCACCATGAACATCCACTTCTGCAGTTTGACTTTAAACTCATTTCAAGACAAATGCATAATACATTTTTTTTCCTCGCAGCTTTTGTAGACTTAGCCTTTACTTAAAGTACAAAGGATTTCCAAAGGTTAACACTGTCCCATGGCTGCTTTTCTAATATTGTATCCTTTACCAAACAGCTTGAAGCTTCATGTATGGCTTTAGGGTCTGATTTTAACCTTATCAGTAACTTTGATATTATCAGTCAAATGGGTGCATTTATATTTTCCTTGTCTGTAAAATGTTTATTAATTTACATTGTCCCTCTATAATAAATAAAGGTTAGTAATAATAATAATAATAATAATGAGCATTTTATTTTATGTCTCTTATTTTGATTCACATTTTTCCAAACATCACAGGTCAAATACTAACTTTACAGCATTAATAAATGACCCTCCCACCTATAACCAGAAAGGGTCTTCACATCAATATTATGGCTTTGAGCATCCATGTATATTTTTTAGTCCCAAGGTGCAGGACACAGCGTTATAAAAACAGCTTTATTCCTGTCAATAACAAATAGTGATGTTGCACTTTATCGACTTTTTTATTATTTTTTTTTTAATTCATTATCCTATTTTTCCTTCTATATTTATTATGAATAGAATAGAAGTACTTTATTGGAAGTTGCTCTGTCACACCAGCATACACTTTAGGGCATTAACGACTTCAGGATTTGTTTTTTTTTCCAATTCGACATATCCAGAAGACCGTGTTTTCCCGCTCACGCCACTCCAGGTCCAAATCAGCCGCTGAGTTTAACACATTCATATATAGATACACTCACTTGTGTTTATGTCAGCTAGATGTGGGTAAATATTAGGTTGAGTCCATTGGATTGGGGGTGGTATAGTTTGTAATATAACTTCTTAATCCTGAGGGACTGAATCATCTGAGACTTTCCATCATTGATGTACCATTGATTATTATGATCAGTTTATTGTTATGTCACATGTGCAACTAAGTATCCTTACTTGCTCTGTCTCCATTTCCTGCATACATATAGAAATAGATCCATAATTTAAAGTTAATATGAGTTATTTTGGATTGACTACACATATACTCTGTCATTTGTGTTCATTGTAATTGATCGATATTCAGAATGTTTTAGACAGATATGTTTTTACTTATGATTGTTATTATTTTATGACATAATTTGTTATTAGTTTTTCCTGATGTTACCTCACAGGGACTATTATAACATAAAACAGATTTAAATTTAAATAAAAGTATTATTATTCCCTCACCAATCTTACCAAAATAATTTATGACTTGGTTCAATTTAGATGTATTAAGTCTTTGCGTTTGTATCATTAGTGATTAGCATTAGCATTTAATGACTCTTTACTATCATCTCTACCATTTGGTAGACAGTGTTTTAAAAAAATATGACATGAATATCCAAGGTATTTCTGAAACATGATTATTTATGTAAAATATAATGCGTAAAAGTTAAAATGAAAAAAATCTAGCAGAGGGGTTGTCATGGTTACGACCTTCTTCCTTGGTGGTATACTATACTAGTATAACCTGAATATATCATTGTCTGCCCAAGAAGTTTGGTGTCAAAGGACTTAAATTTAGATTAGATATTAGTTCAAAGGTTACCTCTACCAAACGGTTGAGCTGACCAACAACGGGATAGACTGCTGATTAATGAAAACATTATATGTTAAAGACACTTTGTTGTTGTCAGTTTTAAACAAAACAATGTCTTATTTTTTAATAGACGCACCTTCATTGTACCCATGGTGTGTAGTAAAAAGCAGTTCCTGTCTGTGTTGGACTACAGTGTTGTAGGTTAGAACCATGCATCATCTACACAACTCCTACATCTGGACCTTGTAGATCATGCTTTATTGAGATTCATCGCTGGTGAAGCCTATGATACACATCATTGCATTTTATATGATAAAGTAGCGTGGCCTCGTCTTCAACAGAGACGTGATAGACATTGACATTTTATAGATGTACAAAACTCATATTGGAAAATAGCCTCCATACCCGTTAGATCTGTGCCCTGTTACCCTCAGACCTGCAGACATGACACTTATTTAACCCTTTAAAGGGATATTTCACTATTTTGTACATTCATTTGTATAGAATCAGCATCTTTACTCTGGTCCATCCACAATGACTTACCCCTGACAGTGTCCTGCGAGTCCAGTTCTGGTCTGGTTTTGGTCAAAGTAGTCCCGGTAGGTTTCCTGGGGTCAACAAAATACGTGTTTTTTTTTCTTAAAACAGCATGTGTTTGAATGACTGATTTATTTGCATAACAAAACCTTAATGGAACAAAAACTCACACCTCATAATTGCTTGGAGCTACTTTCAATAGTGATCAATGCACATTGTCACTGCTAGCACCTGTGCACCTGCTAACACTGCCCAACAACTGATGAAAGGAGTTTGCTAACACCAAGTATTGAATTAAAAAAAATTATATATAAAATTATAGTGTTTTGGTAAGAGTTGTACTAATGCTTTATATAATTAAGTCAGCTTATGTAACTCGATTATATTTATGACCTAATAGCGGTTGGTTAAGATAATCCTCCGAGTCTTTTCATTATTTTAATATCACAATCATAGTTTACAATCAGTTACAGTATCACAAACCAATTTAGAAAGATTCCTTTTATGGTTACAGAAGTCACAAAAGCAGCTGCTTTAGGATCAGAAAAGACTCTGGAGTCTTCTACTTCAGACATGCATTAAGTAACTCCTCTTTGTTCCTCCTCCTTCAGGCATTTTGGGTGTTGTCTCTGGAAACTTCCATTGTTGGGGGGTGTGTCGACCTCTTTATGCAAATTACTCTGACCTTATGTCTCCTAACTAGAGACATCCCTTTCCAAGACAATTTAACACAATACACTAATAAGACATTATTTTAACATTTATGTTAAAGTGGTTCCATTGGTGCAAAATATTATTAAAAATTACACTTATTTTTCATAAGAAATATCAGTGGTCTATAGTATATGGACTGTACTTGTATAGTGCATTTTATACACCACTTGGTGCCCAAAGCACGTTATTCACACACACATTCATACACCAGTAGATGGCTGCTGCCTGACCCCACTGGGAACAACTTGGGGTTCAGTGTCTTGCCCAAGGACACTAATAGTAGCGTAGAAGTCTCTCCCATAAATTATATTTTGGGCACCAGATCGAAAAAGGTTGACATGTACCTTTAACAGTCAATTTACACTATTTAATTTGGAGAGAGGAAGCAAAAATTAACCCAGCTGTTCACTTCTAGGCTATAAAAAAAAACAATCACACCACACAATTAAATTAAGGATCCATTTAGTTCTTGTTAGATAACTCAAAAAAGTATAACAAAACATTCCATCATAAGACAAAAAACAAACAAGTATCCAATCAGAAATGCAGTAAATTAACATTAAATACAATTTCTTAAAAAAAAAGTGTCTTTGGTGCAGAAGGGGAAGAGGATATGTTAGTTCCACTGTGTGGTTTTCTGGGAATGATACTTTTTTTGTTTTTTTTGACCAGTTCAGTTTGAAGGTTGAAGGTGTAAATGTGGAGTAAAGGTGAAACAGAGTGATGGAGTCCAAGAGCCAGGGTGAGTTTAGTGATGAGGAATGTAGGAACATCTTCAGGTCAGGTAGTAGAAGCCAGGAGAGTTTGGAGAAAATCACTTAACTGAGGGGGTGTGAATGTGTTTGGTGATCTAGGTGAGATAACAGCAGCCGAGTCCAAACAGGAAGTGTTCCACCAACTCCAAGAATTCAAAGCTTTTCTCTGTCCAGATCCAGAACCAGTCCACCTCAGATTCTTCTTCCCAGTTTCTATTCAGTGTTCAGTTTTCTTTTTCTCTTTTTTTTTTACTGTTACTCTTCCTGCTTTGCTTTCAGACCTCTTTCCTGTCTCTGCTTTACTTGCTCCTCCTCACTGCTCTCAGGTGTGTCTCCTTTATAATTTAACCTCCCAGTGATGTCACTGCTCAAAGCACCTGCTAATATATATATATATATATATATATATATATATATATGTGTGTGTGTGTGTGTGTGTGTGTATAAAGAACGTATTTTTAGATTATAAATCTGGAAAATTTAATTTCAAGAAACCTTATCAAGATAATTTTCACTTCCACCATTTTGTTTTTTGCTTAATTCAAGCAAAAAATTAAAAAAAATATATATATAAAATACATATATATATATACATATATCATATTGCGTTTTTTAAACTTGCTTTCAGAGGGCAACTTTTTTCTGTGTGTTCTTTATGTATATTAATATTATTTACTTTGTTGAGCTTAAATTGTAAAACTTAAATAGCAATAAAGACATATGTGTGAAAAACAGAAGAGCTTATTACTATTCATGTGAAACTACACTGAATGTGTGTCAGTAATAAGTGTAGTGTCTCAGCTGCAGTAGCGAGCGTAGCTAATATGATTTTAATATGATATAATTAACATTAAGGTGTGGTGGAAAAACATGGGAAAGAAAGTGGTGAGGATGGTAGGGTCTGTTTGAGCAGAGGAGGATTATCTTTAAAGAGCAGATGGAAGTTAAGCATCTTGGTGGAGATGTGTGACATTCATTAACACTGAGCAGAAGGAGGCTGGTCCACACCATCGTCTTCACACGATGCTTTGAACTCAACTGTGAGATTTACTTTCTGTCATGAACAGTAACACTCACAAGCTTAGCCTTACATTAGCATATCACTAGAATGGACT
Organism: Siphamia tubifer; assembly: GCA_020466265.1. Classification (NCBI taxonomy): domain Eukaryota; kingdom Metazoa; phylum Chordata; class Actinopteri; order Kurtiformes; family Apogonidae; genus Siphamia; species Siphamia tubifer. The sequence goes on along the minus strand of CM035792.1, from coordinate 12,063,160 downwards.
AAATACTGAGATAGCAGCTTCTACACACTGAAAGATAACTGCAGTTTATATATGTGTGTGTGTTTGTTTCCATGTTGGGATTTATACACACACACACACATACATACATACATACATACATACATTTATCCTGGTTTCCATGTCTCATGAGGACCAAGTTTATAATCAAGTAGGCATTGGGTAGTGAGTGTAAACACATCAACATTTTTTTAACATTTTAAAATAAAATATACTAATTAGAAAAATTTGAAATTAAATAAAAAATAATGAAAAAAAATTGAATTTAAAAAAATAAATAGAATTATATATATATATATATATATATATATATATATATATATGTGTGTGTGTGTGTGTGTGTGTGCTTCATTCACCATGTTTCGCTAAATGACATTTGAATACAAAACACTATAAATATTGTATTCTGTATAAAATTTTCATTTAGCCAAACACACACACACAAACACCAAAAAAAGATATATATATATATATATATATATATGTTATAATTCAAGTAAACAGTATATGTGGAAAAGGTATTGATAATGCTGGTCAGACAGTATATGTCTATGCACAGACGCCACCATTGTTTCGGAGTCCTGGCTGCGTATGCATCCTAGCAACATTTTGTTTATCTACAAACGTGAAAGGGTCAGTTCCTGGGTGGGTGTGCGTGTGGTATGTTACATGTGCATTCATGAACGGTGGGAATTTTAGGGAGCTGGGGTACAGGGGGTGATGGTTACTTTGTAGCAAGTTGAATACACTCAACAAACCAGGGCACATTTACAGATTGTTTTCCTGTCCAATCAGGAAATAAGCATTTATAAATATAATAATTTAATTAATTAAAAAATAGTTATGGCATAAGTGGGCCCCCTCCTGAACGGTTGGACTACGTGGGCCTGGGCTCATAATTTTTTTGTGTAATTCTGGTTTTATTTTTAATGTCAATTCATGTTCAATTCCCACTGTATATATACAATTATATTTATGTGCTTTTACATTTTTACCAAATAAATCAAATAAAAAAAAAAATAAAAAAAAACAGATTTCACTTCATGACAATAAAACATTTGGGTCTTGTCAGATTTAAAGAAATGATGCACACTGGAAGATAACAAGAAATCAGCCACTTTTATTTAGAAAGAGTCCCAAAAAATAAACAAGTTAGCACACATTCCATATACAAAATGTCAGTGAGAATAGCCTGAATATGCCATGAAACTGAGAAGCAACTACGGTTTATGTTTCTGCTGTCGATTACAAAAACAACAGTGGTAATAATAGTACAGTTTACCTCCGTTTTTTTTTTTTTTTAATTATTTTATTTTATTTTTTTAGGAGTGGAGGGCTTGTCATAGGTCGACTATGATCCATATTAAGGTGAAATAAAAATGTGTCTTATAATTAGAAGAAGTACTCGTCCCTTGTTGTAAAACTAGCATTAAAGAAAATAATATAATACATTAGTTGATAAATAAATCAAATACTCAAAACAACAACAAAAAAAAAAACCTCAAAGTAGGTTTGACACTTGAGTGGAAAGGGGATTAATTTTTCATATTTCAATTTTTTATATAAAATATATGTATACTTGTATATACTGTATATATGTATAACATTGTATTTCCGATTTCAAACAGTTAACCTCACAAGTTTAACATAAAAATAAAGGCAAAAAAAAAAAAAAAAAGTAGTTTGGCATCAATGAAATCAATAATATTTTGGGCAACAACATGCAACTGATGCTACTTTATTGTCAGATCAAATGCAAAAATACATGGAGACTGGAAAACAAAGCAGAAAAGGCTATTGTGTTAGCACTGCCATTGCCACCGACTGTACATCTAGTTACAAAAGTTACAGAATGTATCATTTACATTCACTGAGATGACAGTGATTGATTATATTAAGACTATATTCATATCTACTGGCACTAGAATTTGGCACTGTTACTTATTTGGCATTTTATACCATCACGTAAACCATGTGGATGTCGATGCCTTTTTTGATGTCACTTCAATATGTGATGCGAGAATATCATACTGTACTATGTTTTATTTTTTTTTATTTTTTTTATTTAGTTTTTGTGGTTTCTGTGTTTATGGCGTGTAAACAGAGTAACTTCCTTTTGAAAGTAGAACGACAACCCTGGCCTTTGTCAGAAAAAATACAAACGGCAAAAGCACCGAAGCCAACGAAGAGACAAAAGTACACTGAAAAAAGTAGAACGTTGGAGCAATTTAAAAATTCTTTCTTCAATAGGTCACGCATAAAAAAAATATCTAGTTAAGTGAATCAAATTAAGTTAAAATAACCCTAAACCTAATTTAATTTGGTTCACTCAACTAGATTTTTTTGGGTGTGTGAACATAAAAAAATCTAAATCGTGAGATAAAAAATCCAAATTATGAGATACAGAGTTAAAATTATGAGCTAAAAACTCCAAATTATGGAGATAAAAAGTTACAATTATGAGATACAAAATCTAAATTATGAGATAAAAAGCTAAAATCACGAGATAAAAAGTCTATATTGGAGAATTATTTTTTTTTAGTTGATTCAATGTTTGACTTTTTTCAGTGTAAAGCAAAAAAAATAAAAAAAAAATTGCTGCACCGACTCTAAACATAGAAGTGAATTGATTCCAAAATGTCGAGCATTGACATATATTTCATATCAACACCAAAATGTTAAGGAATAAAATATACAGGAAAGTTTAGAATAGGAATTAATTACATGATTTCAACATCTCACCCCCATATGTATTTGGCTTTAAAAATATGGAACTAGAAGCTGTTTAGTATTATTTCTTCCTTTATACTCACACATTTAAGATGTTTATATCCAACCGGTATGTAAGCAAGTTTATTTAAAAGCTATTTTGTGAAAATACATAAAAATATTTTTTTTTTGTTTTCCCAATAAACTTTTTTTTTTTGAAAGATTTTCTTAGAAAAAAAGGACAATTTCACATCTTTATGCAGATGATATCAAGTGTGCTTGAAAATCCTTTTGGCGGTGGTGGCTACAGAAAACAAGTGTGTTTTTTGATGACATCCCCCCGGACACACACACACACACACACACACACACACACACACACACACACAGAGGTGGAAGTAACTAAGTAACTTCCTTTACTGTACTTAAGTAGATTATTTAGGTATCTGTACTTTACTTGAGTATTTAATTTTCGAAACTTTTTATTTTTACTCCCTATATTTTTGTATAAATATCTGTACTTTATACTCTTTACATTCTCAAAATAGACTCATTACTTTTTCAAACTCCACAATTTGTGACAGTATGAAAAATTAGTTGTAAATCATAAATTGTGATTTACTAAAGCATAATTTTTACTTTGTATCTCATAATTACCCATTTCTTGTCTCATAATTTTGATTTGTAATCACATAATTCTGACTTTTTCTCATAATTTTTATTTTATTATGTCATAATTTGGACTTTTTTTAATGTCACAATTATGTTTTTTTTTTTTTTTAATCTCATTTTTATGACTTTTTTTTTTTACGTTTCCTAAATGTCCTGTGTACAAACTGAGTTCTATGACCCAATAAAACACATCTACACAATAACTCACTTTTAAAGGCTTTATTTTGGAGTATTTTTGATATTTTTTTCTGGCTTCTTTCATCCATACCAAAAAATTTTTAAAAAATGCACTTTTAATTTTTACTTTACACAAAAAAAACTTGTATTATTCTGCATTTTTAAACTAAACCATCCATTTAGACGCATCAGGGGTTAAAGGGTTAATTAAAATATAATCAATTTCCATAGTTTATATTGATTAATTGATAAAAGCTTATTTTGAACAAAAAAAAAACAAATACAAAAGACAAAATAAAAACAATAAATCTTCAAAAAGGAGTGAGAAGAAGTTAAAACTTATCTAATCCCACTATATATTTACCAACAACCAAAATCCTTTTTTTTACAGGTCACTGTACTTCTACTTAAGTATAGAATGTGAGTACTATGACCACCTCTGCAGACACACACACACACACACACGCACACACACACACACTTCAGATAACTGAGACTCTGACTCCCAGAAGCAGCCGTTGCTGTCAATCAAAGCCCTCGTCCCCCCCCCCTCCATCTTATTTCAGTCCAGACCGATAGATAAGAAAGCACGGTGTCACCAGTTTAGAAAAAAGAGCGCCTCCCTTGTATATTCCAAAATGTAATTCCAGGCTTTTTTTTTTTTTTTTTTTTTTTTTTAACATGGTGGGAAATAGAGACAGAGAGCAACACTACCAGTCTTTGTGATGGACAAAAATGAAGCTTCCATGTCCTACCTTTTTTCACCAGACAGACAGAAAAAAAAGAAAAAAAGAAAAAAAAAAGAAAAGAAAAAAGCGCCAGAACAGAACGATTGAGAGAAGAAGAAGAAGGGGAAAAAAAAAAATCGCTCTATTGAAACCATTGTAAGGCACTCAGAAGTTTCTCATTGATCAGGACAAATCTGTCAGGCTGACGTTTAGTCCCATGTCAGGTCTGGCGTACGGGACAGCGTGGACAGCTTTCGGAAACTCTGGAGTCATCACCCGACCGTTCTCCCCAGTACTTCCAGTGACGGAAAGTCTGGCTTTATTCCTCATGGCGTCCCCGAAGGTCATCTAAACAAACATGTGCACGCAGACACGGATCCAAACACACACACACACACACACACACACACACACACACACGGAGGGAGGGAAAAGAAGTGTAAAGTTAGATTGGAGCGAGTGGAGGCGTGTAGGCTTTATTTAAAGACTTTAAATGTTGAAAAACGTGACGATGCAGATGAGAACTTAATATGACGTCCATGGGAAACGACAATATGCCAGATGCAAATGATCATGTAAAGGTTTATGCATGGTCATTGCCAGAGGTGGTTAAAGTACTCACATCCTGTACTTAAGTAGAAGTACAGCTACTGGTGTGAAAATATACTAAAATACAGTAAAAGTACTAATTCAACTCCTCTACTTAAGTAAAAGTTAAAAAAGAAAAAAAAAAAAAAAAAAAGTACAACTTCTCAATTGTAATAAAAGTACAAAAGTTAAACTGATTTTTTTTTTTTTTGGCATGAATGTTATTTAACCTTATTTAACCAGGAAAAAAAATCTGTAAAGTTTCAAAAGTATCTAAAATAAAACCTTTAAAAGTGAGTTACTGTGTAGATAATATGTTTGATCGCATCATAGTTATTTAGTTTTGTGGATATGGGCAGGAAATTTAGGAAAAATGGGGGAAGAAAAGTCACAATTGAGATAAATAATCATGAGATTAAAAAAAAAAAAGAAAAAAGTTATAAATGTGAGATAAAAATGCAGAATTTTAAGAGAAAAAATTGTGACATTAAAAGTCAAAATTGTGAGATAATAGTCATTTAACTATCATATATAAAGTCATAGTTTCTCTCCTTCACTGATTTTTCCTCTGAAGTGACATATTTTTCATACTTTCACATTTGTTTAGTTTGAAAAAGTAATGAGTCTATTCTGAGAATGTAAAGAGTATAAAGTACTGATATTTATGTAAAAATGTAGGGAGTAAAAGTAAAAAGTTACCAGAAAAATAAATACTCAAGTAAAGTACAGATACCTAAAAAAAATACTTAAGTACAGTAATGAAGTACTTTTACTGAGTTACTTTACACCTCTGCTGAATACTTAAGTAGAGGTAGTCAAAGTACTCACATTTAGTAGAAGTACAGCTACTTGTGTGAAAAAAATACTCTGGTAAAAGTAAAAGTACTGATTCAACTCCTCTAAGTAAAAGTAAAAAAGTACAACTTCTCAATTGTAATAAAGTAAAAAAGTAAAAGTACTTTTTTTTTGGTCATGAACGCAATAATACAAAAAAAAAACAGTAAAGTTTCAAAATTACCTAAAATAAAACCTTTAAAAGTTAGTATAGTCATAACTATAATATATAAAGTCACAGTTCCTCCTCCACTGATTTAAAGTACAGATACCTAAAAAAAAAAAAAGTACTTAAGTACAGTAACGAAGTACTTTTACTGAGTTACTTCCCACCTCTGGTCATTGCAAGCATTATTGTTACGATGTGTTGCTAGGACAGAGGTATTCACAAGCGTGGCCATCAACAGTCATACATGAAAATGGTGTCAAAGAGCAAGGAAACTTAAATGGACGAACACAGAGTTAAGCTTTAATAAAAAAGGGGGGATTCTTTCTCTCATTAAATCATAAGTCACCAAATCCATACGATCCCGTGGCCAACCTCGTCATTCACTAACACTGAAGGATGGAACGGATGGAGCCAAAAAAGCGTGCAATTTTGGGGGAATTTATGAAAACCTCGTTCCCTACCCCCTAAATTTTTACACTTTCGATCCCATATACGTTGTAACCTTCCTTATAAGTTGCAAAATTCTGTGAATTCTGCGAGGAAGTTGGATTAATATTCTGTGCATTCTTTGCCACCTTCATTCGTTTCGCCTCGGCTCGGGACTTGTAACAGAACTCAATCAAGGCCACCAGCATGGCCAAACCGAGTCCTCCGACCAGAATGTAGAAGACCCCAGCCACGTTGCTCAGGCTGAGAGCGCTCGTCTTCTCCTGCAAAATGCACATGAGACGGGGGTCAGTGACAGCGAATTGGCGCGAGGTTGAAAGATTTTATAATTTAAAAAAAATATATATATAGAAATAAATGTACATGAATAAAACAAAAATCACAACAATGAAAACTAAAAAAAAAATAAATAAATAAAAATGCACCACTATATATAATGATCTATCTCTATATATATATATATATTAACAGCCAATAACATCTAATAATAAGCACAAAAAAATAACAAGACAGTAATAAGAACACAAGTGCTTGTACATTTGGGGGTAAATTTGAAAGCAATGTGTTGAGTCAGGTTAGTACTTGGATTAAACAAAATGAAATGCAGCAGCAGTAGGTATAAGGATGTGTTTCATAATCTACGTGTGATGCATCTACGTCAGAAATTTGCTCTGTACGAGGACCATTTACATGGGTTGCCCATTACAAAAGGGCTAAGCTGTTACAAACGTGCTCA
>CM035792.1:12018582-12051082 GCA_020466265.1 Siphamia tubifer | reverse complement strand
TCAATAGGAGACACCATCCTCTCCACAGTCAGAAAAGCAGCCAGGTTAGCCGTGTAGGAGGAGATGATGATCAGTGTGAAAAACCACCACACTCCGCCAACGATGCGACCAGACAGAGACCTGTTGGACGCAGAGGTAAGATAATTTAATGATTTTAGATAAAAACAAACTTATTAAGACAGTGTCGCATCTGTGGTGTTATAATACACCTTTTTCACAATAAGCGGAAATATGCAACGGGAGAGTTTCTGAACTTCCTGTTAAACGTCAAAACAGTAGAAAGCCGGTAATATGGAGAAAGTATTTCCAAGTTCATGAAGAAATTTGCCACTTTTAACATTTGCAGATATTGGAAGTAATGTGGAGGAAAATTTACTAACGGAAAAAAAATTGATAAAGGCACTGGCGCTAATTGCTACTGAACTGATAACTACGACCACAAATCATTAGTATGTCCAGTTATACCTAGGACTAGGGTTATAGGGTTATGTATGGATAGTATAGAGGACATGGACTATTTCACTATTTTCAATTTGTTCTGTCTATGGTTCAAGTCAATGTCGTGTTAGCATAATATTAACATTAGCCGAATGCTATCATAATCTGTTATCATTTTTCTCTGCAGTGTGTGTTTGTTGGTTGTCATAGTATCTACTGTAGTACACGGGCAGGTTTTTGTGAGGGCTGGATGCTACCCATTGCAAAGAAAAAAAGAGGAGCCTCACAAACTATAGGTGTGACCACTGTGCATACATTTACTGTGACTTACTGCTGTTGCAGTAGACACTGCGGTCAAGTGAGCCGTCACTCCCAGCCACCGTTCAGTTTAACAACTGCTGAACTGAAAGCAAAGAAAACTGTAAATTACAGAACATGCGCGCACGTGAAATATAAGTGTCAGTTGGCTTAACAGTGGATGAGCGAGTGACGGCTCACTTGACCGCAGTGCAGTAGACTACTGTTCACTGGCTGCAGTTGCAGCTCTATGGCTACTTCAACTCTTTCCTTCCAATGCTACTGTCGTTTACTGCTGACAGTGATGAACTGGCATCTAAAGGCAAAAGATCCTAACTAGAGTTTAAGTCAAAAATTACTCATTTGTGTTCACCATAACTTTCAAAATCATTTCTTTTATCTCAACTCACACAGACATTAACGGCTGTCGTTTTTGACACCGTTCATATACTGGCACCCTTTTTCCTGTAGGAGTGTAATCATTCCAAGGAAAAAAGCTAGGAACGACTCTGGTTTCAACCGGCAAACAGTCAATCCCCAAGATGTAGTCTTCTAATGTGAAGTGTCTGCTGCAGACATAAGTGCTCCATTTTAATTATAAAACTGGGCCCTTCATCTCGCCAAATAGCCTGGATCCATTTTCGTCTAGCTTCGCCGTTAACAGGGAAGGATTGGAACAAAATATATGACTGCTTCTGGACATTACAAGAACATCCCGGTATGCGACAATAACTTGATCGTTGTTAGGTCATCTTTGTCATTAAGTTTTGCCGGTGCTGAAGTAGGGTTATTCTCCGCTTCCATATTTCCGGTGCAAAATACGGAAGTTGTGAGAAAGGTCTACAAGGAGGAGCAGACTGAAGGGCCAGGCCTGTTTAGGTGATGTAATGATGATACTACAGGACACTGTGTTCTCTCCTGATTCACAGTCATGATGACACCAATCACATCACAGCAAAGAGACGTGTGTTGATTCACCCTCGTAAAACACACAAGTCTAACCTGACGAATATGACTACTCAGCACAAACAACGTATTACATGGAACATGTCGTGGAAAACAATATTAAACCAGCCTTGTTCAGAACTTCAGGTTCTTGTTCATTTTAAAGTCTGGTACAAATAAAGGTACATTTGTTTGGACAAATATAATAACAACAGAAATAGCTCATAAGTTTAAGTTCAGAGCTGATATTTATCCATTTAATTTTCTTGATAATAACCAAAATCACTTTAGTTCCTACATCACTATCTATGTCATTCTACGGAGAAAAACAGTTCTTTTAGATTTTCAGTTTTTTTCTTTTTTGTCTTTTACTCACATGATACACACAGGAGTTAGTACTGAATTACATAATTTGCATTGTGGCTTTTAGATCACTTTTAGATTAGATTAATCTTTATTGTCACTGCCCATGTACAAATACAGAGCAGACAATGCAGTTAGCATCCAACTAGAAGTGAATAGCAGTATGTGAATGCACAATATACATACATAGATGTACACACACACACGTATGTGTATATATATATATATATATATATATACTATATATATATATATATACATATATATATATATATATATATATATATATATACATATATATATATATATATATATATACATATATATATATATATACATATATATACATATATATATATATACATATATATACATATATATATATATATATACATATATATACATATATATATATATACATATATATACATATATATATATATATACATATATACATATATATATATATATATATATACATATATATATATATATATATATACATATATATATATATATATACATATATATATATATATATATATATACATATATATATACATATACATATTATATATACATATACATATATATATATACATATATATATATATATATATACATATATATATATATATACATATATATATATATACATATATATATATATACTATATATATATATACATATATATATATATACATATATATATATATATATATATATATACATATATATATATATATATATATATATATATATATAAATAGACTGCAAAATAGTCTAGTGTAATAAAAAATAATAGTGTTGAAATTGTCTACATAAAATACAGATTAATATATATGTAATTAAAATGTAAATAAATAAGCTGGGGGTGGGTGGGCAGGGTTCAGCATGGAGACAGCTGTGGGGAACACGCTTTAAATTCATTCTAATTGCATTACCATGCTATTGAGATGTGTTCAAAACACACAGCTGGCCTGACTAACCGTTTTTGTGTGTGTGTGGTTTTTTTTAAATTTTAATAGGCTGGCTATTTAATTCTATGGTTTTGTATTTATTGTGGCTATGTCCCTTTTATTCTTATTACTTTAAGTTTTTAGCACTGCTGTTCTATCCTTATTTGCACTAAGTACTGTACAGATGTGTGTTCAATATGTCAGGTACGTATGTAAGAGAGTAATGGATCTGTCTGTCTGTCTGTCTTGATGGTGTAATATTTTTTTCCCGCAAGACAGAATAAAAAATAAATGAAAAAAAAAAACAACCCAAAAACCCAACCATCTAATTAATGAAATTCCTGAACATCAGTGTATAACATGGAATGACCTTTAGGCCAACCAAAGTAATAAATTAATTATTACACAGCAAGAATGCTGTGACCAACACTGACCTTGTGCACGAAACAAAACTTACTAATGCATCGAACACGAGACCACAACAACAAGTTGTTATTCCTGTTATAATGCAACACAAAACAACAGCACTGGAATCAAGATGAACCCACAAAGACCCAGCGCTACTTTAGCAGAAAATCCCAATAATTTGTCATGAGATTTCACCTTTCTTAATTAATTTAACCCAATTTACTATAGCATTTCTGCTGCATTTTGTGTTTTTCCCCACCACAAAAATCATATATTTTTCTATATACAATTCAGTTATCATGTAGATATTCATAAAACCTCAGATTAGAGTTGAAGACTATTTTATCTTTATTGGATTGGACATTAATGTATGTTGTGCTTTATGCTGCTCTTTGCCAGGACTTCCTTAGAAAAGAGTTCTTAATCTCAATGGGATCTTTACTTTATTATTTATTAATTAAACAATCCCCCCCCCCCCTTTTTTTTTTTAAATGGGACTGCTCTATAATTTTTTCTAGAAAGTATCTGCTCCAGACACTAAATGTGCTAAATCTTACATACTTTAATAAGATGAAACAGAAAACAAATGACTTTAGTGCTGGTTAATTCACGTTTTTAATATATACGATGGTGTGTTATTCCACATATTGCTGGTTTATGTACATGTATACATTTGATTTGTAAATATTCCAGTAGAAAGAACCTGTAAAGTGAATGGATTATAATACATAGTGAAGTGTATGTAGGTATTATAAAGTGTTACCACAATTAGTTTGAGTAATGTGCTGTTAAAATGGGGTTTATTTATTTTAAATGTAGATTTTTTTCAGGGGGGGGTTCAGAAACAATATGATAATTAAGAAACTGGTACAACTTATTTTGTTGTAATTATGTTAGAGTATTACATGTAATGTAAATGTTTTGCATTGTGCACACCTGACCAGGGACAGCAGATGAAAAATAGCCTGAAGCTAAATATGATACAAAGCAGCCATTTTTTGAGATGAATGTACTTGTGCATTGTCCCTGAGAAATAAACACTAACTAAACTTTTTTAATGATATATGGTGCTATTTCACTGATATTTGGTGTTATTTAACTGAAATTTGGTGTTATTTTACTAATATTTGCTGTATTTTACTGATATTTGGTGTTATTTTACTGATATTTGGTGTTATTTTACTGATATTCGGCGTTATTTTACTGATATTTGGTGTTATTTTACTGATATTTGGTGTTATTTTACTGATATTTGGTGTTATTTTACTGATATTTGGTGTTATTTTACTGATATTTGGTGTTATTTTACTGATATTTGGTGTTATTTTACTGATATTGGTGTTATTTACTGATATTTGGTGTTTATTTACTGATATTTGGTGTTATTTTACTGATATTTGTGTTATTTTGCTAATATTTGCTGTTATTTTACTAATATTTGCTGTTATTTTACTAATATCTGCCGTTATTTTACTGATATTTGTTTGTTGTTGTTGAGGGGGGGGGTGTCTATCTTGACAGAGGTCTGTTTCTAGTTTATTTTTTATGGTCTATGGTACCGGTTGCTGTTACATTTTTTATTTCAAGAATGGTCAAATAAATTAAATTCAATTCCCTCCATATTCATGAAGAAGTGCTTGTATTAGGGTTAACCACAACCAACCATTAACATGACAGACAGGCTGTGACAGTTCTCTGACACCTACTGTATATCCTAGATTACTGGCAATGACATTCACCCAAACCAAAGTGTCGCAGTCTCAGACATTCATGAATGTCCTCATGCACGGGGGGGGGGGGACAGCTGATACAATCACATTCTTCATACCTCTCTTTGACATTCCACTTTAATCGTGTTTGTATCTTGGTAGGAATGATAAATAAAATACATTTTCTTCAGAATTAAGACTAGAATAAACCAGTGACTGTATTCAGAATGAAGTTTAATTGGGAATAGTGATTTTCAACTGGCATTACGTGTTTACATGGTCATCTAAAAGAGGAATTAACCTTTTTTCTGAAATAAACAGGAATAAAAACTCATGTAAACAAGCCTGTTGATCAGGAAATAACTCCTTGTCAACAATGAGGTTTTTCTTTTAGAACGTACCTGGGTGAGATGTCACAGCCTTGTCTCATGAAGGCTCCGAGGGAGAACCAGAGGCTGTTGAATATGCCGAACTCATTAGTGGACTCGTTGGTCTGGATCTGGCCGTCCTCGTACTCCTCCGTGTGCCACTCGTACGGGCTGAAGCGGCTGACGAGGAACAGGACCACGCTGACGCCGATGTAAGCGAACACGATGCACATCCAGATCTCATAGGCCAGCGGGTCCAGGAAGGAAAACACTCCCGGTTTGGATTTCTGAGGCTTCTTAATCATGATGGAGATTCCCAGAGACATGAAGGGTTTGGAGAAGTCGATCACCTCCTCTCGTACCAAAGTGATGGTCAACGGAGCCACTGCGATGTCTGCTTTCTATCAAACCGAGAGAGAACAGGATGGAACAACGTCAACCAGGACCAGGGCTGTTGCAGTTATTTCAGATGGTCTCAAGTGGGCCAGACCAGTAAAATAATAACCTATAAATAGGTTATTATATGTTTATACGACAGCTGTCAAAATTAACACATCAACATGAATTAATCTATCATCATGATTAATCTGATTAAAATTTTAATGCAATCAGAAGGACAGATAGAGACAGACAGACAAAATGGTGGATTATGGAGCTTAACAACTGTTGTTGCTTCTGTAAAAAGAATTTAAAGATTGCTGATGTTTTCTCACATTCTTCACTTATCTTTGATAAAGGTAAAAATCACCATCCGTTGTTCTTCTTCTATTGTTGATTATTTCCGACTCATTGCAGCGTCACTTACTCTATATAGTACTTCACTGTGATTCGTCGGCCAGTTTCTGGGAAATCTAGCCAAAAGTTACATTGAGTGTAACATGACGATGGGGAGCTTAAGTCTCCGCCCCTTCCAGGAGGCTCATGGGGCCTGAGATCAGAAAATTAATGAATGGTATTCAATGGGAAATAAAATGCTAAAATGGTATCTGGTTTGTCATGTTCCCTGAATCACACACATGTTGTTCCTAAAAATAAATGAGAATTATTGATGTGCCATTAATAATTTGGACTGCACTCCTGGCATCGCCACAGACTCCACACCACAGCTGAGCGGAGTGTGACGTCACATATTTTATGTAGTGTCTTACTAAGCCCACATAAAACCTAATGTCACGTTTGTTTCCCATCAAAAATGGATGGTCTGCCTATGCCACATCAAATATTTCTTATTAACCGCTATCATATGTGACTTTCAAACGGAATCAGATTTTAGCTTGACTCGCTCCATTCACTCCCATTCAAATGTTTTGTGAGCTAAGCATCCATGGACCGGAAGTAGAAGGATGTGAGTTAGCCTCCCCACTACGGTAGCACATTAGATTTGCTGCTGCTAGGAGGGTTTAGCGTAGCTAGGCTAATAAAATACAGTTATATAGCAGCACAAAAAATACAGGAGTCTAATATCTCAGTGTAATTCTTGCATTTCACAAAGTCATGCCATATGTTCGACACTGCTGATGTGTAAGTGCTTCAAAGTGGTGATAATTCATGGTTGTGTAACTGAAAACTTACCCCATATACTAATTCTCCAACCATCCCGTTCCAGATTTTAGTCTCGGCTTCTCTGGCTCCGTATTTCCCGTCTGCAACTATTTTCAGTTGGTATTTGAAGCCGCAGTGCTTCGCTATCTCTGCCGCCAGATCCACACAGTAACCCTCGTAGCGCTCGTTGTCGACAAAAAGGTCAGCGTTCTTTTTGAGCATTACATAGGGAGCTTCCTGCATGACACAGAACGAAAACAGGGGGAAAAAAATACACCGTTCAGCACAAGAGGCACGAATTAAAATGAAAAAAAAAAAAAAGAAAGGCAGCTGCTGTCTCACACAGGGCTGACAGATCATTAGAAATACAAGAGGACACTGGTCGAAAACAAAGCAGACACTTGAGTTTTACTGTGTTTGTTAAACTGGAGTAGTAGTGTGTTACATCAAATATATACAAATATGAACTATGGCCAAAAAAATTAACCAGCAAAAAATAAAGGATAGAATTTAGGGCTGCATAATATTGGCAAAACATACAATATGCCTGAATGAATTAGACTATTTTTGCACATTATTTGTTTATTTATTAGTGTGACTGTATTTTGCTGCTGGACACCTACATTTCTCCCTTGGAAGATTAATCAGCATGGAGACATTTTACTATTATTTTATTAAAGCTTTTTTTTTTACATTTATTCTTATTGCATTACCATCTTATTAAAATGTGTACAAAGTTTTTATTGTATAGGCTGGGTATACTAAATTTTCTGGTTTTGTCTTTTTATTGTGGCTACATCCCTTTTATTGTTATTACATAAAGTTTTTTGCACTACTGCTTTATCCTTATTTCCACTAGGTACTGTACATATGTGTGTTCAATATGTCGGGTATGTACTGTATGTAAGAGAGAAATGGAGCTCACAGAATGTCCTTAATGATCAAAAAACTGTTCGTCTATCTATGTAATATGAGTGTACAGTATTGCAGTTATGATAATATTGCGATATTTGTCATTCATTTAAATAAATACCAATTTCATTGACCAAAAAAAAAAAAAAAAAGTTCCTTAATCAGTTGCACAATTTTGTCCAAGAACCTTGCGATGCTGCAGCTGTAGTTGGATTTATTTGATGTCATTTTGGAGGAATTTTGCAATGTGCCCCAATAAAAAACATGTAAAACAAAAAATATATATATATATATAATTGCACACTTTTGCAATGTGAATATTACACACTCCATTACAGCGATAATGACAATTTTTCAATATGTTGTGCAGACCTAATAGAATCACAAAGTCTCCAAGAATAAGTGGAATATTCACCAGGATTGTGGTGACGATAACCGTTTTATTTTCCATTCCTAATGTGTCGTTGGCGAAGACGTCTGATTTCGTGACTGCCATCTTGTCAACCTCATTCCAGTATCCGATCTGTTGGGAGAAATAAAAAAAGGAAATCTATTAAAACACGAGCGTCATACACCTCCAGTACTAATAATACTGCTTATATAACCTCCAAAATAAAAGCATCTGTGCACTGCCTGTACTCTTCCCTGCTTTTCATAAAGGAAGTCAGCCGCTCATGAATATTTGACATGTTTAATGTATTTATTAGCGGTGATAAGCATCTGGAGACTTACCTTCACAGGGCCATTGGTCTTTAATTCCATTACATTCACTGAATAGTTGACTCTTTTGCCGTGTTGATCAAATTGGATGTTTCCTGTCAGGCCTTCCACACGCACCTTAAAAGGCAGAAAATATACATTATATAATCTTGCTGCCATTGTGTGAGGATGCATGTAAAAACATCTTTCCACTGAACACTGAATTACAGGTTTCATACGGTGTATATTTAGAGCTGCAATTCAGGTGTCAAACATGTATTTCTGGTCAAATAATATGCCGCCGTGTGAAGCGAAACGTGGTGTTAGAACTTGGCTCTTAGTGAGATGAGCTGAACATGGATTTAAAACTGTGAAAGTGTTCCTATGAAGAGATAAATAGCAGACGCTGTATTAAAATAAACAGACTATGAGCTGTGTTTTCAGCTCCTGTCAAATTGCACTGGTTATAGAGTAGTCATCGATGACAAAGATTCACGTCACTGTAATAACATGTGTGTAAGCTTAAATAAGATTCTATGTGGGATGACATGACATGAGATAACATAAGGGTAAATAGGGTATGGTAAGGTAGGGTGAGTTAAGGTAAGGCAAGATAAGATAAGGATAAGGTAAGGTAAGGGTTAGTGTAGTGTCAGGTAAGGGAAGATAAGGTAGGTTAAGGTAAGGGTAGTGTAAGGGGAGGGAAAGGTAAGATAAGGTAAAGTAAGTTAAGGTAAACTAAGGTAAGGTAAGGGTAGAGTAAGGTAAGGTAAGGGTGAGTAAGGTAAGGTAAGGGTAGAGTAAGGTAAGGGTAGGGTGAGTAAGGTAAGGGTAGAGTAAGGTAAGGTAAGGGTAGAATAAGGTAAGGGTAGGGTAGAGTAAGGTAAAGTAAGGGTAGTGTAAGGTAAGATAAGGTAGGGTAAGTTAAGGTCAGGTAAAGTAAGTTAAGGTAAAGTAAGTTAAGGTAAACTAAGGTAAGGTAAGGGTAGGGTAGAGTAAGGTAAAGTAAGGTAAGGTAAACTAAAGTAAGATAAGGATACAGTACGGTAAGGGTAGAGTAAGGTAAATATAAAGGTAAAGTAAGGTAAGATAAGAAATCTTACCAAGATACTTTTTAAAAATGAATTAAAGATATTTACTTAATTCAAACCAAAAAATCTGCCAATGGAACAAGTGAAAATGATCTTAGACAGATTTATTGGAATCCGATTTTCCAGATCTATATTTGAAAAATCACTTCCTATATCTCACTGAAAAGCTCCTCTTTAGGTGATTGTGTCTTATTTGAAGTGTGATGATGTGACTAGAAATGTTAAAAACACACTTTCTAAGATGCAGGTTTTTTTCCCCAGTGTTGACAGTTGAAGAAACCCACAGTTTCCACAAACATTTTTTCTTCTTCAAGAAATGGAGCCTTTTCTCCCTGCGGTGAACATTCACAGAAAACAGCCTCTGGTTTTCCCTGGAAGCTCCAACTTTATCCTCAAAGTTCAGAATGACATCATGTTTGAAAAGCACAGAAAAAAAAACAACCAAGAACTGAAATTCAATTTATCATCCAATGGCAACAGAAGGGCCCAATTTTCCACCATTATGGAGTGAAAAAGCAGCAGGTTTTTACAGCTTTTCTTCTTGATTCTTTGAACATCACATGCATTAAATTAACGTTTTTCCCCCAGTTCTTCTGGAACTTCACTTTCCAGTAGTGACTTAATGATTACGTGCCAGTACGTCTTCAAATAAAGATGTGAAGGTAATTTACAGTGACATGACAGAAGGTGTGTTTCTGCACAACCATTCAACAGCGCTCTCCGTTTTTAGACCTGTTTTTGTATTTTTTTTTCCCATTTTCACCACATTCACATGGAACACTGACACGACGTCGGTGCTAAATTTGAAGTTCACACTTTGACGTTGCGTGCATCTATTTACGACCAGTGTTTTCCTCCTTTTTGTCAGTGTGATTCTAACTTCAATGTTCTAATCTATCAGTTGGTGGCGCCTGTGAATGACAATCCACATTATTAACAGCATCATATTTTGCCACACCAATCTTAGCGTTTTATTGCACAAGAACAATAAATACTATTCTATTCTGTCCCAACCACCATCTGACTGTTAAATGAGAAATTTAAGAAGAAAATGTTCAATTACTGGACAGTGACATTTCTATATAGATGTGCAATAATTATTATCTATTTAACTACCTGGTGGTTTTAGGTAAACTGATGCAATTTATAAATCAGTATTTTAATATTTATTTAATCTGTTTTTAATCATGTTTTCAATCACATTGACTTGTGCAGAGATATTTTCTTCCTGCACTGCATCTATGATGTTTTGGGTGAAATGAAAATTCTGTCTGTCTGTCTGTCTGTCTATCTTATTCTATCCTCAAATATAACCCTTTAAGGAAAAAACTCTAGTTGCAGAGGTCTGTTAATTGTGGTAAGTTAAATAAAAAGTCATCACCTGTGTGTTTTTCTATGTCCTTATGTTGTCATTTCAATGTGGAATCTCCTAAAAATATTTAACAAAAAAACAATAGCGACTGTCTTTGCTTTGCTTGTCATACTTCATTTCTCAGCAGGACTGAAGCTAATCTTGATTTGCATTGAGGCTCAGAGGACATTCTCTTTGTCGAGTCTGTCTCTGTTCGGAACAATAACCATCAGTGGGTGTTTTTGCATCTCCTAAGGGAGATCTGCGGTTACCACGGCAACAAGTTTTCACAGGCCAAAAAAAAAAAAAAAGGTGTATGATACCTGTTTGAGCGCCCGTTCGATCTCCACTCCCTGGGCCCAGGGCACGGCGGGGTTGGCCAGGCAGTCACCATTGTTGGCCCTCCTGGTGAAGTCGATGCGTTGTTTGTGCAGGTAACGAAAGGCCTCCGTCATCACCTGCACGGCGTCGTACGTTAGCGCCGACGTGTACTAGACAAGGAAAACAGGCCGTTATAAGAGCTGCAGCCTGTTTCTTTTCATCAGAAAATTTAGATGCCCATTAACATATACTTAAATTAACATATTACTCATTAACTAAGTCAGGGTGCAGTGTCTTTGTCCAAGGACACTTGGACATGTGGACAGACAGAGCGAGGACGCAAACCTCTGACCCTTCAGTCATTGGACGGCCCGCTCTACCAAGGCTTCCCCGAATAAAATGACTGTGTTTTGTGAGTATTTTTTTTTTTGGTGTAATAGATATTGTTAGTTATTTGGAGTGCTCTGAAATTGTATTTCAGCATCTACTACATCAGTTAAGTTCATTTTTTTCCAATCATCCTTATTGGAAACAATAGAAACAACAGTCCAATATCACTCTCAGCATTTAATAACTTAATTCCACTAAGCTGTACCTCATCTATGTTTTTAAGTTATGTTTACTTATATCCACAATAGTTCCCCTTAATAAAAAATATGAGTTTAAAAACAAGAACCTGTTAGTAGGTTAAGCTTTGCCGTTACATACAGCTTCATTTCAATTGCTCATGAAATCATGGACTATGTTCTTAAAAAGAAAATTGTGAATTTTCACCGAGTGCAACACGACTATTACAGACTTCCTCCTAAAGACGACTCCTGCATCAGGAAAGATTCTGACTTAAGATCAGTAACTCTGGACACACTATGTGATGACAGGAAGACCTCAGGACACTTGGGTTTGCTTTTAGGGACCCTCTACTTACTACCACATAAGTGTTATGTTGTTTAGAACTTTAGAAGAGGTCTATAAATAACATTTCATGTCAGAATATACAGGCCCTAATCACAGTTTGGCTCAAAATGGAAAAATCTAAATTTCTTAATGTACATGTGAATGGTGTGATTTTGATGTAACTGTATATATGTACTCCCAATCATCTAAAAATTGAGCTAAAATGACTTTTATTCCAGATAATCCCTTTCAGAATGAAAAAACTGTGTGGGTTTTCTCCAGTTTCCTCCCACGAACCAAACGCATGCACTGATAGGTTAAGTGGTTAATCTAAAATGCCCATAGGTGTGAATGTGAGAGTGATTGTCTATGTATGTTCAGCCCTGGGATGAACTGGAGACTCATACAGGGTGTACCCCGCCTTCACCCATTGTAGCTGGATTAGGCCCCTAGTGACGATAAAGCAGGTTCAAATGACGAGATTAAATAATCCCTTTTAGAATGCTAAATCTAATTTGAGAAATTTAACAAAAGTCCCACTGGGTTGTCATGGATTACAGACATGTAGGTGTAGGTGTGCTAATCTTACCCTTATTTTACTGTCAGCCCCTGGATACTCCTTTTCTTCTAGAGCCTCCCATCTCTGGTCAAACTTGGACACCAAAGGGTCGTCAAAATCTACAATCTGGAAGCCTGACACGTTGGCACCTCCGTACTGGATTTTGGACAAATCTCCATCGACGAAACCCTAAAGACATGAACACATGAAGCCAAATGTTTGTATTTTTACTGCTGCTATAGCCACACCTTGCATACAGAGGGTGTAAACTTACCAGATTGGCGATAATGTAGTGGTGTCCTTTTACGTGTCTGCCAATAGTGATGACCTGCACAAAGGACACATGGAATCAGTCAATAATTCAGGTCATAAAAGTTTGCATGGTAAACTATTTTGACAGCTCAGTTTATATACCATCCTGCAGTAAAAGAGCAATAAGGACTGTTCAGAAGGTTGAGCGCTTGGAACATACAAATACACTTTTTAGACACAACTGATTACATGATTGATTACAATTTTTAATCAAATTAATCACACAGTTGTTTTAGATTTATTACAAATAATCATTATCAAAACACTTTGTTGGTCGACTGTTCTGTCTTTTCCCACAAAATACACAAAAGTACACTAAGAAACAAAAAATGCACAGAAAAAAAACTCTATAAAACATGAAATCCAGTAAAATTCACACAAAACAATAACAAACACAAAAAACCATGAAATATCCAAAATATATTCAAAAACAAAGAAAATCAACAAGACAAAATATCCACCAAAAAATTGGATAAAATATGCAAAACATATTCAAAAACATAAGCAACAATCATGTTTATTCAACAGCTTCAACCAAACAACCTGAAACAAAACAAATGTTGTATTTAACTGCATTCAATTTTTTATAATGATGGTTTAATCCACGTTTATGACTTAATTTATATATATATGAATGCCAGCTTTTGTGTATTGACATGCTTGTTTTGTCACTGAGATAAGACATAAATATAATTCAGATAAATGTAATTTGTAACATGTGGAAATCTGCCATTTAATTCACACATTGTAGTTTGTCATTATCAGCCCTAACAAGGGGGACAATACTTTATTCTGAGATAAAAAAAAATAAAAAAAACCCCAAAACAATCAATCATGGTGTTAGATAGAAATACCTAATTCCACTTATCAGCCAGAAAACAGAATAAAAAGAGGGAAATAAGAGAAATATCTCTGCTACTGTATGTAGCATTTCACAGGCGCACATAAAATGACACACCTGAAACTAATCCCAGCGCTTGACTGGCACCTCTGTTTTTCAGGACTGCCAGTTGAAGCAGATTTCAATAACGACATTTTGCATCACCTATGAAAATGTCTTTGAAACAAAAAGAGCAACTTCCACCTGAATGGATTCTGTTTTCCCCTGATAAACAGGCGCTGGGGGTTGCAGACATTGATTTAATTCAGCCTATGGTTAAACAGACTTTGGGTTTCTTTAAATGCTAATCGATAAGTTCTTCTCTAAGGAAAAAGGTGGAATAAAATAGCCTGTTCATGTCCATCTGCTTTGTCCTTAATTGCAGTTTTGTTTACAGAGAAAATGAACAATTAGTGTAATTGTTATGGAGCCTTTCAACATCTGCTGGACTGCTCCAATGTGTTTTAGTGCAGTTATTTAGGCTAAATATCCTTTTATCCTACAACAACTATTTAAGGACGATAAGGCTGTTAGCGTTCTTGGTATGTGTTAACATTTATAATAATTATTACTGCAAATGATTTCTAAAAAAAAAAAAAAAGCTATTTACACTTGACTGTTTTATTTTTTACACTGAAATACTTATCTTTCTTGTCAAATTACAATTCAGGACCCAATCTAAATCTACGATAAGTATAACTTCATTATGTTATAACTGCCGGTGGGAAATAACTTATGTAGAAGTACTTTGTTACTGTATTTAAGTAGACTTTTTTAGGTATCTGTACTTTACTTGCGTATTCATTTTTCTGGCAACTTTTTATTTTTACTCCCTACATTTGTTCATCAATATCTGTACTTCATACTCTTTACATTCTCAGAAAAAAACTTATGTTTTCAAATTAAACAGATGTGACGGTATGAAAAATAAGTCACTTCATAAGGAAAATCAAATTGTGATTTTTTATATCAGAATTATGCATTTAATATCTGAAAAATATGATGTTTTATCTCATAATTTTAAGCATTTTTCCTCTTAATTATGCATTTCTTATCTCACATTTATGACTTTTTCCTCATAATTTAGACTTTTTAAATGATAATTAGAATTTTTAAAAATATCATAATGATGACTTGTTATCCCCCCATGTTTCCTAAATTTCCTGTCCACACCGACAACACATTATGTACACAGTAACTCAGTAACTTGACTGTGAATTACAACTATGGTTATAACACGATGACGCTTGTGATGGGACACTAATATGCAAATAAAAACAGAACATACGTCATAAATACACATGATTTAGGGGCCATTTAGACAAGGACGATTGCGGAGAAATATGACATCATATTTTATCAGAAGTGTTTTTCATTTCCACGAAGCCAATGTAGGGACATAGTGACAAGGCTCTCCACTATACATTTAATTATTTATTTTTTTTATTTTGTTCTGTAAGACCAAATACAAGTATATTTCACTGGTAGTTCGCAACACACAGTGACACACATATACAGGAACAACCACTCGTGTCGTCACATTTTCACACACTTTCTCACACAGAAAAATAACACACACATGAACAGCAATTATGAATGTTAAACACACAGAAAAATAATAACAATCCGAGAAGTAATTATGCCTGTTAACGTCACATTAACGACGTTTGTCTCCGCCTCGCGCTCGCTCGTGGTAACTAGGCTACTTGCGCTACTAGCTAGCCATTTTCCCCGTCCGTTACTTGTTCTGAACGAGTAACGCTCACCATCAACACCACACAGTTGAAACTTAGAATTATAACCTATCATACACCACATTCAATAAACGATTCGGACAATCCCGCACTTACCTGTAAAGGACAAAAACAAGTGTATTTTACTGGCAGTAACACATGCAGGAACAACCACTCGCGTGTTCTCACTTTTTCACACGAGACTTTCCCTGCCATTGACTACAGTGTAACGAACTCGCCCTCTGCTGTCAGAGTTAGGTACTGCATACACACGCATACAATTCTCACCACTCTGAACATAAATCATGTTAAACATTCAAATTATAACAACATTAGAGCTTTCTCAACCCAACTATGGCTCTGCATGCCACACCGACCCCATCAGGGTGTGAATACGCACAAATCTGAAGACTCCTTTCAGAGTGGGACATATTAAAGACACGCTGGGTCACGTCTCCTTCTTAATGGCAAGAAATGCACATGTACACGTTGCGGACGTCTTTACCTCACATATACTTTCACGTTATATTCATACGCTGAGCAAATAAAGCACAAAGATGTCGGACAACTTGGATTCCACAGCTGCACTAGCATTAGCCTTAGCATTAGCACTAGCAGCTCTCGTAAATAGACAGGAGTGGTTTCAGTTATCGTACAGAAATTACACACATACCATAGCCGAACAGAGACGTGTGGACAAATACATACGTCAAAAAGAGAAAAGGACACAGCAGGCCTACCATTGTGCCTTCGTATAAACAAGGATTTCCTCCTGCCACTTTTGCGTCTTCTGTTTTCATCGTCAGAGAAGAATTAGGAATGTGTATAGACAAGTTCACGCCACAAACCCTGGACGCCGCCATTACTATACAGATATGCAAGCTACTTCCGTCCGGAAGACTTCGATTGCAAGCGTTTTGTGAGCTATAATGTCCTGGGAACATAGTTTTAGTACTTTGTCTGGAGATGGAGTTATTAGGACTACGTGGTCCAACGTAACCTACGGCAAGATTTGTGCGTATTTCATGGACTCCATTGCAATAGACAGGAAAGCTATGGACAATCTGACAGCCTCTGAGGCGTATCAGTATCTGCATTTAAGCACTAATATATAATAATAAATGGTACTCTCTCTCTCATAGGGCTGCC
Organism: Siphamia tubifer; assembly: GCA_020466265.1. NCBI lineage: Eukaryota > Metazoa > Chordata > Actinopteri > Kurtiformes > Apogonidae > Siphamia > Siphamia tubifer. The sequence goes on along the minus strand of CM035792.1, from coordinate 12,034,151 downwards.
AACTCAGTGGGGGGAAATACAGGACACTATGGCGAATCCTACCAGATTTACAGACCTCTGATTTTTTTATGTAATCATCAATGGCAAAATTAGAATTTCATCTCGCTTAAGTTCAGCTCAATACTGGATGTCAGTTTGTTTTTTAATATGGCACATCCCGTATTTTAAGGGATGTTTAACAACCCCACACACGGAGCACTGTAGGCGACCTGTCAATCAAAGATACACATACGAGCTGTATGTGTACGTCTACGAACATTAGCTTATATGCTAATCAGCTGTTTTAGCAAAACACCGATCGCAATGTTCGTGTATGACAACTTCACAATTAACAGTAATGACGGTTTCATAACTAAAGCTTCATCAGATTGAAGTTTAAGTCACTTTGGGGAAATAGTTAGTTGTGAGTGGGTGAGTCGTAGCCTCTTAGTGTATCCCAAAAATAACTCTGGAAACAGGTTACCCTCGGTTGGTATTTTGTAAACAAAGTGATGGGAACACATTAAGACATTGTGTGGTGGATTCTTTAGATTTAATGCCTTCATCCAGGCGCGTGATTCAGAGTCCTTTGCGAAAAAATGACAACAAAGGAAGGCATGGACATTGCCTCTTTGTGGCAGGTTTGTGGTTAAAACACTCTCTATCTAACCACTCGTTTAGCTGTTTTCTTGAGCTTCTACATCCAACGATAGCACACGTAGTTCCCGAACCACTTTTCCGCTTGTCGTTGTCCAGAATTGTTCTCACTAAATCACTCGGTGTTGACATGTAAAGTGAACCGGAGGCTGCCAAAAAGGAAGTGACCAGCCTAATCAGGAAGTAAAGCGGAAACGGGTCGTGAACTTGTCTGTTGACGAATATCCCTAATCGTTTTGAAATAAAAGCCTTACAAAATGTTTGTATTATTATTATTATTATTATTATTATTATTATTATTATTATTATTATTATTATTATTATTATTATTATTATTATTATTATTATTATTATTATTATTATTATTATTATTTATTTTATTATTATTATTATTATTTTTTTTTTTTTTTTTTTTTTTTTTTTTTACAAAGTTGCCTTTTGTCCAAACTTTGAATGTCCACTGCTCCTCTATCATTTGATATTAGTTTTGGTTTCACTGGCTTATTTTTCTGGACACAGGGTAGTGTTTTCCTGTGTGTGGTATTTATTTCCTGTGTTCCAGAAGCCAAAAGGTGACTGGCTGCACTACAGCTCCTTTATAAGGAAGACGAATGAAGTGTTCAGTCTCTCACTCCCTTCTCCAGCCGTGTGTGTGAGTGTTTGTATTCCTATCTTTATGGGGACATTGATATGTTTACACAGTCACACCGTGGGGACCTCTGACACTATGGGGACCAATATTCAGGTCCCTACCAGGATTATATAAAGATATTGTTGAAATCTATGTTAAGGATGCAAATTTATACAAATGATGTTCCCCATAAACACATTAACTTGTTTTTTTTTCTGGAAGTCCCCATAAAACGTGGGAAATGTGCAAAGCAAATATGTATATTTGAAAGGCTTCAAGATGTTTACTTTTTCACGATATTTTTAATTTTTTTCATTATTACCATTCTTATTATTTTTAAAGTAAAATTGTATTATTTAATTTGTTTCAGTTTTTTATATTTGTACATGTTTTAACAACATTTGTATTTCTGTATTTAAAAAATATATTGACTTTTTCCATTTTTATTGTTATTGTTTTATTTATCTTATTTTTTACTTAAATTTAAATTAGATTTTTTTTTATTTAATTTCACAATTGTTTAATATATTTTCAATATTTTTTTAATTATAAAAAAATTGTATTGATTAAAAAAGTTTACACTCACTACACAATAACTACTTTACCTACAATTTACAATTACAAATTTAGTCCTCATGAGGCATGTAAACGGGTATGTGTATGTGGTGACCATGTGCCTTTGAGCAGCTAGTGTGAAATTTGTAAATGTCGTAAATATAAAATTGGATTCCTTTGTTAAATTGAATAGTTTTTGTTGGGGATTTTCATCGTTTTCTCCTGTTTTTTTGTTTGAAAGATTTAGTGATTGTTGTTTAGTTTTATTTAGAGTTTTCTGTTTGAGTCACTTTTAGTTTGTTATTTTAGTTGTAGCCCCACAACACCTTTTGTTAAAAGAAATATTTAAAATTGGATATTAGTTGTGTAAATTGTCGTTATTGTGTGGAAGCTGGACGCCTATAGTGCTTCTAGCCTGAGGTGGAACAGGAAGAATCGCACTTTTATGACTTATTTATTGTGTTCAACACTAGCTGTGTTTCCATTACAGTTTTTCACAAAACATTAGTGATTCTTTTGTTTATGTGGCTGTAACAGTCACATCCTGTGATCTGTAATTGCAGAAAAAGTGTTTCCATGGCACTTTTGCAATATATTAGAATCGAAATGTCTGAAAAAACATCTCATGAAAGCATACAAAATTTTTATCGATATTTGAGTGATTTTTTTTTTTTCGAAATTCAGTTGTTTCCATTACCAGTTTTTTATAGCGCTATTTACATTTTGCGAATTTTCAAGGGTTATGGAAACACAGCTACTTTGAGCTACATTTACTTGCCTGTTTTGATCATGTACATGTTCTTTTTTGGATTTTTTTTTGGTCTTGTTTTCACTCGTAGGGATAGAGCGGGAGTGTTTTTTTTTGTTGCATATTCCAACTATATTGAATTGAACTGAACTAAAACTGTTGGGAGTGTGAAATCTGACCGCAGGCCATGATTGCCCCCCCAGGCTGGACTTTGGGCATGCCTGTTAATAGACACTAATGCGCCCCCATTCCGTCACAGACTTCTGAACTGGTCTTGAGTCCAGAGGACACGTCTCTGACCACAGAGCTGTTTTCCTTTTTGCTTCAGTCCATTTCAAACCACCTTTACATATGGTTCTTTCTTTGCATGACGGGGCTTTAACCTGCATTTGTGGATGTGACAGTGAGCTGCGTTCACAGACCATGGTTTCTGGAAGTATCCCTGAGCCCACGCAGCGATTCCCATCACACAGTCACGTCTGGTTTTGCAGTTCTGCCCGAGGGTCCGACATGAAGGCATCCAATACAGATTTTCAGCCTTGTTCGGCCTAGATTCTCTCAATCTTTTGGTTATATAATTTACTGTAGATGATGAGATAATCATAGTCTTCAGAGTTTTATGTAGATCAACATGATACAGAAACTGTTCAACAGTTTGTCTTTGTCCATCTTTACTTTTTGGGGACTCTGCCTCTAACATACTCCTTGTACTTTATTGTCTGTTAAAAGGACACTTTTTTTTTTTTTTTTTCATTTTTACCTTTTAATTTGGCAACTAATTACACTGGTCTATGAGGAAAATGCTTCATGAATAAAACTAAAGAAAACTCAAGTCTTAAATGCTGGTTGGTTCAAATTTCCAAGATAAGTCTGGGATCAAAATTCAGTTATTTCGAGCACAAAAAAACTTAATCAATAGATCAATCACAATGGTCACCAAAACATCCCTCTTGGACTCGAAAAGGAGTGGGAAGAAGTAAAACTTATAAACTCCATCCCCTTTTTACAAACTAATAATCCAGCAGTGTCTGCATTCTATGTCTTAACACACTGTTTTATATCTGTTTTTCCTTAGCACAAAAACATCTACAATCATTTATATACATTATTTTATAAGTCACCTCACACAATACAATCTGTATAATCACCTATAAGTCTATTTATATTTATTTTATATTTACTACAAATACAGTATTTAATATGATACATTCTCCTAGTCATGATAGTTTATATTAATTTCTCACAATAACGTGTTATTTTAGCCATCCTTCTACATTATAATAGAAATTTCACTTTCATTTGAAAATTTCAAATTCTTAGAATTAACCAGAGAATAGGTTTTATTTATTAGTCTCAGATCTACCCGATCTACTTCAAAATACTGTCTGCACATTATGATCCATTCACTTTACAGGTTCTTTCTAGTGGAATATTTACTAATCCATTGTATACATGTACATAAACCAGCATAAACACTCACTGGCCACTTCATTAGGTACACCTGTCCAACTGCTCGTTAAGGTAAATCAGCCAGTCACGTGGCAGCAACTCGATGCATTTAAGCATGTAGACATGGTCAAGACAATATGCTGCAGTTCAAACCCAGCATCAGAATGGATAAGAAAGGGGATTTAAGTGACTTTGAACATGGCATGGTTGTCAGAAACTGCTGATCTACTGGGAAAAGAGAAAATATCCAGTGGGCGAAAATGCCTCGTTGATGCCAGAGGTCAGAGGTGAATGGCCAGACTGGTGTGAGTGGATAGAAAGGGAACAGTAACTAAAATAACCACTAGTTACAACCAAGGTCTGAAGAAGAGCATCTGTGAACGCACAACATGTTGAACCCTGAGGCAGATGGGCTACAGCAGCAGAAGACCACACCTGGTGCCACTCCTGTCAGCTAACAACAGGAAACTGAGGTTACAATTCACACACGCTCACTGAAATTGGACAGTAGAAGACTGGAAAAACATTGCCTGATCTGATGAGGATCAATTTCTGCTGCGACATTTGGATGGTAGGGTCAGAACTTGGCGTCAACAACGAAGGATTAAGGTAGTTCTTAAGGCAAAAGAGGTCCAACCCAGTACTAGCAAAGTGTATTTAATAAAGTGGTAAGTGAGTGTATATGGAATAACACATTATCATCTATCTATAATTCAGCAAATCTCTGTTTGTAGTGTGTTCCTGTTTGTCTGTGGAACGCCTAACACATGCCAAACTCCACCAAATTATCCGAAAATTTGGAGGGTGACTTTCCAGTACTATGGTGGATTGCAGTGCAAAGTTTCACACCATTATGACAAACAACAACGAAGATATTAAACTAATTTCATTCCTCTTTCTAACTTGACCACTATGCCACTGATGTGGGCCGGGCTTTTTTTGTGTGTGTGAGTTGGGCACTGAAAGTCGATATAAGTATGCATAAAAAGTCAAAATTATCGGAAAAAAAAAGACAAAATTGTGAGATTAAAAACTCAGAATTCAGAGATAAAAAAGTCGCAATCATGAGATAAAAGGTACAATTATAATAAAGAAAGTCACAATTTGTCTCCTTTTCCACTTATTTTTCGTACCGTCACATTTATTTAGTTTGAAAAAAGTCTATTCTGAGAGTCTAAGGAGTACAAATTACAGATGAATAAATATAGGAAGGAGAAGTTAAAAGTTGCCAGAAAAATAAATACTCAAGTAAAGTACAAATACCTAAAAAATAGAGTACTTGTTGCATTTAAGAAGCATTTATCAGTAACGCACATAATATACATTTCATTAGTTTTATTCCAGAAGCATTTTACTTGTAGACTAGTGTTATCGACCCAAAAATATACTCTAAGTTTGTTGCATTTTACTGTAATAATATTTTAATCAGATATTTTGACCCATATGTATTTTTATTAGTCATTTTATTCTTGGACACAGAGGTTCAAATGTTCACTTCACCTGCTCCATGATGTCTTTGACTTTGTCCTGTTCACAGTCCAGAATCACCCTTCTCTCCTTCTTGTTCTCCAGATCCTGGAACAGCGAACGGTACGCCTCGTCCTTCCGCTCGTCTTTCAGGTTCCCCACGTTGATGGCCGTCACCTGCCATTTCCTCTCAGCCGCCGTGTCCAGAACGACCTGCAGCGTTGTGAGGCCTGAGGACGGAACGGAAAAGAAAGAAAGAAAACTCAACACAGGCGACCAAAAAACCATCTACTGATCGAAAGTTTGAATCACTTTTCATCCGTTAATCCTATTAATACATGGAAAATATTGAAATAAAATGTAGTTTCTCAGCTTTTCATCATCATTGGAGACATGAAAGTGAAAATTATGAGATAAAAAGTGAAAATTATGAGATAAAAAGTGAAAATCATGAGATAAAAAGTGAAAATTATGAGATAAAAAGTGAAAATCATGAATGTATAGTTGTATATTTGTATAGTTATTTTGCATTTCACTGTGAATGCTCACCCACACATGACAAATAAAGAATTATGATTCTGATAAAAATGAAAATTATGAGATGAAAAGTGAAAATTCTAAAATAAAAAGTGAAAGTCATTAGATATAAAGTCAAAATGGGAGAAGATTTTTAAAGTTGATTCAATGTTTTACTTTTTTCATTGTATACATATATATATATATATATATATATATATATATATATATATATATATATATATATATATATATATGTATAGGTGTGTGTGTGTACATTTGTTAACTGAATGCAGAGAATGAAATTACAGTGGTATAATTTTGTAACTGAAAATAAACTAAGTGTCAAAGTGAACAGGACAATCAGAGCTGATAAGCACAACGGCATCAACAATTAAGCAAACAGTCATTAGCAAAGCTTAAAAACCGTGAAAGAACTGTCATAAACAATGAATTAAACAGGCAAATATAGACTGACAGTAGAAATAATTTACTTAGAGACTAATTAACTCATAAAAACACAAACAGCAACTGCTGTTACAAAAAGTATCTACTGATTTAAACTGTTTAATCCCTGTTGATCCATTAACCCATTAATCCTATCAATACATGTAAATAATTGGTGTCAAATGTAGTTTTTCATGTTTTGAAGGTCTTCAGATGTGACCCATTTGGACCTTTAAAGGCTCCATAGTTAACGTGGAAACACTGTCATCTTCTACAACATTGATCCGCAATTAAAACCCATGGAGTTTGATAAATAATAGTGGATGGAGACACTTGATTTATGCTCAGCTAATGATATTTTGCTGAAAAAGTCACTTTTTTGGTTCTGTTTTCATTGGTTTGATATATGGGATTTACTCTGAGCTTTTATGAATATTAACATGAGCAGTAAATTAAATCTAGCAATATACATATATATATATATATATATATATATATATATATATAAATAAATATAAATATATATTAAAAAAAATATGCACAAAGACCCAGAGCTACCTTTTTGTCAGTTCCTAAAATAATTAATCTCTCTATTTAACCTTTTTTAAGCTATTTATCACTTTTTATTATTTATTTTATTACAATTTTGGTGACTGTGACCTTGACCTTTGACTTACATTCACCAAAATTGAATGGAGCATATTCTGAAACACATCGCACCTTAACTAAAAATGTCATGGAAATTGGTCCAGTAGTTTTTGTATAAACCTGCTTACAAACAAACAAACAAACAAACAAACAAACAAACAAAACAGACTAAAAAACAATACCAGGGTAAAACATAAATAAAAAAAACATTTAGAAATTCAGAGCTGCTATCGTTACCATGGAAACATCATCCTCTTCTATAGCATTGATTCACTACACTAAGATGGAGACACTTGGTTTATGTTCAGATCATGATATATGGTTCTGAAAAAAGTTACTTTTTCTTCAGTTTTCTCTGGTTCTGATAAAACACTCCTCAAGTTTAATCTTAATTGTGATCCACAGCTACATAATTAGGAAATTAAATAATAAAATATTTTATTTTTACTGAGAAAAAAAATCTAAATAGAGTGGAAACTATTGCAACAAATGATGATAATTGACTTAAGAATGGATCAAAGAGAGTGAAAAATTCATTTAGGAAGTGCCACAAAAGTAGCAGTCAATACTCAATCCCAATAAAAATGTAATTTATCATCACTGTAAGAACACACTTTAAATACTGTCACAAAAAAAACGTACAGTAGGGGTACAATAAACACCAATGTACCCCCAAAGGTTAATGTTTGGACCTTAATGTATTGATATGTAGCCCTGTAAAAGGTACAAACTAGTTGTCAAACAGTGAAAGCCCTTCTTAAAAGGTACAATTATATACCTTTGAGGGTACTGCCGGTGTGACAAGCCTTTTTACTTCGAGATTTGTACCCCTACTGTACCTTCTTTTCTGAGTGTAATGTAAAAAAGTATGAGAACTAGGCCTATGCAGTCGTCTCCAACTGCTAAAGGTATATCCCCGAAACGCGATGCTTCCAGTCACCCATCATTTCCACCACTCCAGTCCACCCATTCACCCATTCATAAACTTCTATAGTGAATAGAAAACATAAAAGAATGACTTCATGTGCCTGACCTACAGTATCAGCACACTGGATTTGGTGGCAATCCGTCCACCCGTTAAGAAGTTATGGGCCGCACAAAGTTCGTCCAACTTGAAAGTCGGCCATCTTGAAAGTTTTGACCTCCAAAATATAATCTGTTCATGTACCTAACCTAGAGAGTTAAGTACACTGAATTCGGGACAAATCCAAAAGTTTAACACAAAAGACCTCACGTGGCGGCGGCGGCGCACACAAAAAACATTACATTCTCGACGCTCCGCCTTTCGTGGATATAATAAAGTAAATGCAAATGCAGGATGTAAATTGAGTGAATGTGTGTGTGTTCACAGTCTGTGGATGTTGGACAGCGTCTCTGTTCCTTATGTAAAGAGCTCCTCAGGATGAGTCACAGGTGTTCTGGCTTGAACCGGACCAACATGTGGGAGGGAAGTGGGTCTAACAATACACTCCACTGAATCAGCAGCACAAACCTCACACTGCTGTTTTAACTTGTATAGGAATTATAGAGCACATCCTCCAGTGTGAATATGTATGTGATTAACGTTTATTCAACACCTTCAACTGTAAATGAATGTTGTTTTTTTGTTTTGTTTTTTGATTTATTTGAACATTTAAAAAATGGAAAAGGAAAAGAAAAAGAAAAAATACAATAAATTTTCAAAAGGAGTGAGTGGAAGTTAACAGTTATAAAATCCCACTCCTTCTTACTCTATCAATTTTACAAACAAACAAACAAAAAACCCAAAAAAACCCTCCTACTTCCAAAAGAAAAAAGAATGAAAAAGAACATTATACATATATATATATATATATATATATATATATATATATATATATATATAGACATGCATACATACATACATACATACATACATACATACATACATACATACATAAATAGAAAAATAACCTTAAACAAGAATAAATACAGAATAAGAATGAAAATGAGAATGAGAATGAGAATGAGAATGAGAATGAGAATGAGAATAAGAATAAGAATGGGAATAAGAATGAGAATGAGAATGAGAATGAGAATAAGAATAAGAATAAGAATAAGAATAAGAATGGGAATGGGAATGAGAATGAGAATGGGAATAAGAATGAGAATGAGAATGAGAATGGGAATGAGAATGAGAATAAGAATAAGAATGGGAATGGAAATGAGAATGAGAATGGGAATAAGAATGAGAATGGGAATGAGAATGAGAATGAGAATGAGAATAAGAATAAGAATAAGAATGGGAATGGGAATGAGAATAAGAATGAGAATGAGAATGATAATAAGAATAAGAATGGGAATAAGAATAAGAATAAGAATAAAAATAAGAATAACAATAAGAATGAGAATGAGAATGAGAATAAGAATAAGAATAAGAATAAGAATAAGAATAAGAATAAGAATGAGAATGAGAATGAGAATAAGAATAAGAATGAGAATGGGAATGGGAATAAGAATAAGAATAAGAATAAGAATAAGAATAAGAATGAGAATGAGAATGAGAATGGGAATGAGAATGAGAATGGGAATAAGAATAAGAATGGGAATGGGAATGAGAATGGGAATGAGAATGAGAATAAGAATAAGAATAAGAATAAGAATAAGAATAAATAATTATGATAAATGTTCCATTTAATTTTGAATCCCATTAACCATGATGGATGAATCCACGTTAAAGTGTGAATTTAATATAAACTTGTTTTCAGACGGTCTTTCTTTCCAGTGTAAACTAAAGTTCTTTGTATGTGAGTGATTTAATCCCATGTGGAAGCAGTGATGTTTTTGGACTCATCCCTGTTCCAGTTCCAGCCCACGCCGTCCATCTGAACATGAATACTTGGCCCCGTCTCCGTCTAGATCCACAGCTAAATCTCTGCTCATATCGATCCCTGGTTTGCAAAGGCCAGTGCAGAGCAGTTTGATAAAAGGGTCGAGTGTTTCATTCTGCCGTGCTACACTGAAGTGAATTACAGATGTAATCAATTTCATGCGACACAGGGGCGGTTTTATGAGGGCGGGGAGGAAAATGGAGCCTTGCAGTTTTATCTGAATGAACTATACATCATAATTACGGTAAGGTCATTATGGTCTGGTTAAATATGACGGTTTCATCGATGCCTATTACATGGGATAATTAGCTTTAAGAGCGACTTACAGCAAAGATAATACAAGGACAATGGCAAAATGGGAATAAATGTTAAGCTCTGACTTAATGAACAATTATGGTTAAAGTGAAAGTTAAAATATTTCTGTCTTTGGAGGAAAAATATAAAATATACAAACCATGTTGAAAGCCACAAAAAAAAAAAAGCTGAGAAAAATCCTCAACACATTCAAAAACTCCTCTAAAATACAGACAAAAAACATGATAAAATATCCAAAATATTTGCAATTAACATGTTTATTCAAAGCCTTCAACAGTTTCAACAAAATAACTGTTCCGTTTAATTGTGTTGATTGATCGTGATGGTGAATTGATCTGCATTAAACCATTAATTTTAACAGCTTTAATTAATCTCAACATTGTATGAGAGATATTATTGTAATGTGTGTGTGTGTGTGTGTGTGTCCAGAAACATATTATGCTATGACTCAATGAATACTTGATATATCACCATGGGCATATACATATAGGTAATGTGCATCAGATGCAATGATCCATTAGAAGAAAGGTTAAAGGTCAAGGTCACAATTAACTAAAAGGTCAAAATCACATTATCGGTTATAACTCAAGAACGGAGGGTAACAGAACTTTTAGATTGGTACCAAATGATGCGGAATGAAGATTTCTACAATTCTCATAATTGGTGTTAACAACTACAACCAATAGTTTTTGAGATCTCTGGAGGTCAAAGGTGACATGTTGCAAAATGTACTTCTGTAACACTGTGTGTGTGTCAAGCATAGACATATCACGCTATAACTTAATTAATACTGGATATATTATCATAACATTACACGCATATAACAACATTATCAATATTTCAAAAGGTCAAAGGTCAAGGTCACATTTAGCAGAAAGGTCAACATCACATCATTGGCTCTAATTCAAGAACAGGTTGTCATAGAAACTTGAGATTGGTACACAATAGGGGCCAAATAAGTCATCCTCTGAATACTTATTATTATATGTTTTAACTGTATGTTTTATTTCATGTTGCGTCTTGGCCACAACTCCCTTGGAAAAGAGGTTCTTAATCTTAATGGGATCCTTTTTTTTCCTGGTTAAATAAAGAAAAATAAAAAAATCTTAATAAAAAAAATGAATCTAATAATAATACATGTCTTTCTTAGATCTCTCAGATGCATTCGAATAGTTTTTATTCATCAGTTCAGATCTGCACTTCCTTTTAAGCTTAAAGTTTTTCATCTATTTTTCTGCTTTATCTGTTTTATCTTGTTTGTCTTTTATTTTATTTCTTTTCTTTTCATGTCTCCCTTCTGTAATGCTTTTTATGTAAATCACTTTGAATTGTCTTGTGCATGAAATGTACTAAATAAACCTCCTGTGATTGAACTTGGACACCGCACTTTTAAATGTACTTTGTTTTTACCTTTTTAAACCATTTTTTTAAATCTTTTAAAACTTTTAACCCCTTAACCGCTGATGCGTCAGCGCTGACTCATTTTGAATGGATGGTTTAGTTTAAAAACTCAGAATATTTCAAGTATTTTACTCATAATTTTGTTCATGGAACTGATGTACAGGTGTGAAAAAAGCAACTGATTTAGACAAAGAAAAAACCCCAAACTAAAACTACTGGAATCAAAGTACAACACTAGTCATGTATTGGTTTTTTTAAAACTTCATTTTGTTTTGGGTTTTTCTTTGTTGCATTTTTTCATGTTATTTGTTATTTTGTGAATATTTATTGTGTTTCTGTTGATGTCGTTGCTTATTTTTGTTTATTTCTTCCACGTTTAGTTTTTTTTATTTTATTATTTTTCTTCAATTTTGTTCCGTTAGTGTCTTACTTTGTTCATGTTACATATTCTTTTGTTAGTTTAATATTAATTTTTGTACATTTTACTAATCACTTTGGCAGTTTTTGTTCATTTTGTTGATTATTATTTTATTTTTTATTGTGGACTTGCTTACGTCTCAGGAGTTAAAGGGTTAACCTTATTGTTTTTTTAAACTGCCATTGCCATTGTTTGTTTATTATTTGAGTGATGACTCTGAAATCCTTATTTTGTCTTTTGTTTCTTTTGTTCTGTATTTTGTTTTATTTATTTTTTAAAGATGAACTGCTCAAATAAAAATAACTGAACTGAATTTATTGCTGTTTTTATTCATCTATTTTTTTCATGGTGCAGTGGCCCCACTAAAGTGAAATTTCATTATAACTTGTGTGGAATGACAATAAAGTCTATTCTATTCTATTCTATTCTATTCTGTATTCTCCTTGGATAACAATAGTTTGTTTTAAAAGAAGACATATATTATATTTTGGCTCACAGCAGACATTATTCCATCCCTTCACACAGAAAACAAAAGTGTTTCGTGACCTAAACTTCACCCTCAGTGTAAAAGGTCGAGGAAAAAGCAAGGGCAGAGGCTTTTAAAAAAATTATAGTATTTTTTTTTTATATACCTTTTCGCTATTGCACTCTTTGACAAAGCAAATAAATCATCACAGCTGTATGAGAAAGCGACAGAAAGAACCGTAACTTCCTGTTTCTGGTAATTATTTCTTCATTTCCACTCATCACACATGTGACTTCGACTGTAAAAGCTTGACTTTGTGCTCATTGATCAAAAAACATTTCAGCGAGTGTATGCGAGTACATGAGCGTATGCATAAGACTATGTTAAACTATTCAAATGAGGCAACAATGAGATTGTGAATAATGCATTAAGAAAAGCATTCCCACACTAACGAACACAGTCTCATATTAGCTGTAACTTCAGTCACTCACAGTAGTAAAGAGCACATCCTGTTAACACACCTGTACACTTTAGTTTCTTTTCTTTTCTTTCCTCTTCTCTTCCATTCTCTTCTTTCCTTTCCTTTTCTCTTCTCTCCTTTTCTTTTCTTTCCTTTTCTTTTCTTTTCTCTTCTTTGTCTTCTCTCTTCTCTTCTCTTCTTCCATTTTCTTTCCTTTCTTTCCTCTTCTCTTCTCTTCTCTCCTTTCCTCTTCTTTCTCTTTTCTTTTCTCTTCTCTTCTTTTCTTTCCCACTGGGATATCTATAGGAGTGTATATTAGCAATAATCTGGTGATACAAATTCAATTCAATTCAATTCATTACAAATTAAATTTTTACAGATAAAATGTATTATGAATAAAATTACAGACCGTAAACGTCCACTAAGGCCTGATTTTTCATTCACTTGTGACATGCTGGAGCCATAGGTGTTGAACCATCTGATGAGATGATGTGAATGCAAACAACCGCCAGATTCTATCTTGTCTGAATCCCGAGATATTACCTCTGATGTGTTTTAGCTGTTGACCTTTAGTGTGGCCTTGACCTTTGACCTTCATTGCTCAAAATGTAATGGGTTCCTTCTTGACCCATTATCTATCATTCCTGAAAGTTTAATCAAAATCCATTCAGAACTTTTTATGTAATCCTTCTGATAGACAAACAAACAAACAAACAAACAAACAAACGAATGAACTGAAATGTAATCCTTCCTTGGTGGAGGTAATAAGGACTTGATAAAATTAAAATGTGACTCTCCAGCACAAAACCAGTGGTTCAGTCTCACAGCAGTATTTTAACTATAGCCTCAAATATGTTATATCGATCAAAATGATGGAATTTGAAGTTTACGCATCAAGTAAATGTCTCAAGTAAAAAGTAAAATCAAGTAAAATGTTTCCTGAACACGTCTAACTATGAGTTTTTTTGGGAAATTCCTACCGTAAGTGTTTCAAATGATACACTAACTGACTCTGACAGTAATTAAGTCTAAAACAAAAAACAAAAAAAAAGACTGAAAACACGGCTTTGCTTCGTGTTCGCGTTAGGTACTTCCCCGTAGACGTAAAATCAGGCCTAAAAAATTCCAGCCCGACCCGACCAAGGCCCACAGGCATTAAAGCCCGACCCAGCCCGAGCCCGAAGCAACCCCGAAATTTAAATTTATCCCATAGTATTTTTGTAAGAAAAAAACTCAACATTTTTTTTTAAGATTAAAATAATCTACATATTTTTATTATCATGATAAATGCATTTACACAACAAAATAACACTGGAACACATAATAAGAGGCCAGACAATGAGAGTGATGCGCACTCGCTTAATTATGTGGAGAAAAAAAAAAAGTCAGCGAGAGAGAAGCCTGAGCCCGACCCGACCCGAACGTAATGATTAACATTTTAGGTCTGAGGGCTCGGGCTAAAGATCTTACCTCTACTTCCCTGTCATGTTTGGTACCATTGGAAAGATCAGCATTCCCTCTAGACAACCTCTGAATAGAAATCTATGTAATTATATATTTGAACCAATGGGAGGCCTCAGAACAAAAGTAAACAAAATCCCTTGTTGCTACGGCGATGTTGAAAAACAGCCTCTGATTGGTTGAATTAGTGTCATGCAAACATTTTTAATAAGCTTTCTGTCAGGATCGGGGTGAGGTGAAGGAGGATTCCAATGCACAGTGCTGAAGGGAAAAATAATGTAATAACAAACTAAGAAATATAAAGACAAGAAACCAAAACCTGGGCTTAGAACGGCCAGAGTCCGTGGTGATGATGACTGTCCGGGTTATGGAGGTGACAACATAGTACAGTCCCGCACTGGTAACTGCACGCCTCACTGCTTTTATAGCTGCAGACGAGGAACGGCTTGCAGCTGCGCAGTGCGGGGTCAGGTGGATATGGAGATGACTGGGGGAAAGGTCACCGGAGTAGAGGTCATGACACTTTCAGATAAATATAAAATTTGAATTTCTGAAATTTGACCCAAGTCACTGGTTTTGTGCTGGAGGGTCACAAATTATTATTATTATAAGGGATTATTTGGAAGTCACAAATATGGTACGAAAAATGAAAAAAAAAAAAAAAGAGTTTGTGAGAGAGAAGTATATTTTTCCAGTTACAGGAGAAGATACAGAGAATACATGGGCATTCAGTGAGTCAAAGGAATGCAGAAAAAGGAAGGTTTGATTGTGTTGCGCCCACATACATAACACTATACGCACCCATTATCCATAAAAAGCCAACAATGCAGCTGCTGCTTCAGCCATTAATCTGTAAGTGCTAATAGAATTCATCAGAACCAGTGGCGACTCTATTGCCACCACCTCCACCTCCACCCCCACCCCCACCCCCACTGACTCCACGTTCGACTGAGCAACACCCACCCACACACACACATCCTTGCATCATCTTCCAGCCCGCTCAGTCACTTCCACGCTTCTTTTCTCTCGCTGTCTCTCTCCACACTTGGGTTGCCATGGGAATGAGTGGCTCACACTGACCTAATTAGACAGCCATGCAATG